>VZTE01004033.1:299910-316853 GCA_013397775.1 Eulacestoma nigropectus | reverse complement strand
TGTGTGGGCCAGGGAGGTGCCGAGTACAGGCCTAGGATCTTATTAGTGAAAACTTACAGCTCTAACTTTTGCACTGCTATTACATCTGAATTAAATTCAGAGAAATCACAGAATCACAGAATATGCTGCACTGAAAGGGATTCCCAAGGATCATCAAGTCCAACTCCTGGCCCTGCACAACACCATCCCCAAGAGTCACACCATATGTCTGAAAGCATTGTCCAAATGCTTCTTGAACTCCGACAGGCTGGTGCTGTGACCACTTTCCCTGGGGAGCCTGTTCCAGTGCCCAAACATGCTTTGAGTGAAGAATTTTTTTCTAGTATCTAACCTAAATCTTCCCTGACCCATGTAAAAGCCCATAATGTCAAATAGCATCAGATAAACATTTTGCAAATGCCTTTTCTGACTGGAATCCCACAGATCCAATCATCTATACAACTAACTGAAAACAACCTGCATTTCTGCAGAAGAATTAGCTAGCTATATTCCAAAATGTGTATCTTAGAATCAGATTCAACACACAATCAGCTGATATTTTAATCAAAATTTAGATATTTAGCTTATATAATCTGGGAGTTGAACCAAAAGACGTGATTAGGGTTTATTTTGGTTTTGGTCTCCTATTGGAAGAAAGACCTTTCCAGCTTAGTCAAACAAAATTCTGCTGGTGAGGGGGAATATGAATGAAAATATTTGGCCTCAATAGAACCTTGTATGGACAGAGGAAAAAATACATTTTGTTGAGATGTTAACAAGAAGATCAAAAAAAATCAGTTAAAATCCTTATTTTTAAAACCTGACTATATCCAATATTAGACATAGAACCTTGTATATGAGGATACTCAGGCATCCTATAAACCCATTTTAAGTCTGTAACCTAAGTTTCTGAAAGAAGTGTACTGTTTGTCAAACCAAAGACCCCAGGGAAAAATATTTTTACCTCTTGAAATGGATTTTTCCATGCATGGGTATACATGTTGATCTATAAATAGCTAGCCAATTAAAAGAACATTTTTGGCTCTCCTGGTCTCCCCGGTCCTCTATAACATGATAGGGATACACACCATTAAAGAAAAAAAAAGAAAATATGAAGGAATTATTAAATAGAAAGACAAAAAAAGGAAAAATTTCTGATTGAGTCTAAGAAGGGAATAATGTGCATGCAGATAATGTAGAAAAATAATGAAATGGTGGATGAAAGATTGGTATTTACAGGTAAGTGGATGCTACTGCAAGAGTTCTGTACATGTAAGCATACTAGGATCAAAGTAATGCTAACTGTGTGCTAAAATACATTTGCTTGAGTATCAACATATTTTTCCTAGTAAGATCAACAGTATAGACATTGATACATCCTTGCAAACACAAAACCCCCCCATTTCTCTGCTAAAACAGTGACTTTAAACAAGAAGTTGTTGACTGAAAAGAAATACTCTTTGTATTATGAATCCATCACCAGACAAAATGGTATAAAAATAATGTAGACTAAATACCAATGTTTTCTTATCCTGTTGAAGTTTCCAAACTGGTGCTAATTAAAAGATATAAACATAGAAAAAAATCCCATACATTTATTTTAAGTGTGAGAAGTAATACAGATTATAATTTGGTTGTAAATATGAAGCTTTAAAAATGCCATCATAAAAGATGTTAGAAACATGGATAAAGATATTGCAATTAATATGACTCTTGCTTCACAGTCCTCTGGCCTACAACCCATCATTCATTAATTCTCACAGTACAATTTTTTCATGCCACACCCACATCTGAGTGTCCCAACATTTTTCTTTCAGTCACTGTAAATTGTGATCACTGTTACTTCCTCACTTCCTCAATGTCTCTGCTGAAGGTATGAAAGATATTTGAGTTCAGAATGCTGTACTGTATGTACAAGCATATTGGTAAAATACTTCCTTTTGAGCCTTTCCTACTTTTTTGACCTGTTCCATATCTTCCGGATTATGTCTCCATGTACACTTTTTAATCTCACCTTTTTTGTAATTGAATGGTCTCTTGCTATTGATTTAGGAGTCACTTAGCTCCCAGCTGAGGAATGGGAAAAATAGACACTAAATTCTTACAAGTGCTGAGCTTTTCATCTCAAATGATCTACCACAGGCTTTTTCTTATCACATTCCACTCAACCTTTAAAACATGGCTAATACTGTTTGCTTTATATCGCATATCTAACCAGTAAAATAAATGCTTCTGCTGAATGGAACTAAAAAGGCTCATCTTAACAATATGCTCTTTATGTGCCTATTTGTTGCATTGCTCTTTATTTTAACCATATGCATCACAGGAGAACTGTGGACATTGCACTGCCCTCATTCAGCTCAACAATTATACATCTCACATGTAGGCTGTGACCTCTGCTTGTATACTTTAGCTCCAACAATGAAAGATGAGGTGATCCGTGGCAAGGTTATGTCCTCTGTGCTGTCTCGGTACTGCACAGCTCTGCGAAAGCTCACCAGTGTCATCCTGAGAATTATGACTGTGTAATTCCTAAGCCAAGAAGTGATGCCAGTAGTAAAACTGTTCTGTCTCAATATGTTTAAAACATGCATGCTGACTAAAGAGTGCACCGCCCTACCATTTCCTCTTTGTCCTATCATATAGACAGAGAAAAAAAATCTCACTTAGTAATCCTTACTCTAACAATTAAAGCACTTAAAGTAACAGAATGTAACCTTGGGGGACAAAACAAAACAAAACAAAACAAAAGACCTTTAAAATCTAAATAAACCGCACAAATATTTATTACAATTAAATTGACAAACCAAACACAGAGCTCTGACTACTGAAGGGATTGTTACTCATTATTCTACTTGTCCTGTTGGGGCTTTTTAAAATTTCTATAAAAGAAAAATTTCCTCATTTATGATGTTAGTAGAAATCTGAAAATATGGCTGTTAGGCTATCAGTGTTTATCAACACATTATCCGTAAGAAAAAAAAAATAAACCATGTATTTTAGTTCTTCTGGATCAGAGACTGTATTTGTGGTGAAAAGGAAGATGCACAGCTTTTAGTGGTAAGTAATGAGAACATCATTATAGTAATTGCACTGCATCATGGTTGCTTCTTTGTTCAAGATGTGATTAGTTTTAATATTTGGCAAGGATACTTTTCCTTTTGACAATATTTTGATATTATTAGTATTCACTTTTGCTGTATTGTTCTGTGTTTTTAGGAGGCTGGGTTTACTAAGGATACATTTTTAATTTTTTAACACGGAAATGTGACAGGGTAGCTCTTCTTAGTGGGAATGAATGTCAGCAACACTGAAATTAGGATTTTTAGGTATAATATAGAATTCATAATTTGCATCCTTGCAGTGCTTGACACAATCTTTACTCAGACAAACTCTTTTTGGAGTCAAAGTTTTCTTGAGGTTTCCTGAATGAGAACTTATAAAGGCAGGGAACTGTATGCAGTTATGATTTCTAATAGTTAAGGTTCAATGAGCTCTTTTAAATATAATTATTTTCATTAATTTCAATGTGATTTTGACAGATCCATATGGTTGCATATTTGCATAATCTTGATATCTATTTTGATAATCTCATTGCCGTTTTTGCAACCTGCTGAGAAACACCAGCTTTAACAACTGCACAAACTGAAGGACACCTAGAGGTATTTGATGAATGTGGCCACCACATGGCTTAATTTACAACACAGCTTCTTCATTCATGGTAACAGGATGCATGAGCAAAAATGCATTACACCTTAGAGCTTTTTACTTCCCTGTGCTAATGTAGTTTATGAATAGCCCACAAGTAACTCAAATCTCAGAGAAAACAAGATGAAAAGATAATTAATGTAGGTCATTGCTAATTTTGGATTCTCAAATTATACTTACAACCAGATTTTCCAGTATACTTTCCAAAATTCTAGCTAAAAGTCTTTTCACTTCTTTTGGAAACATGTTTTTGCTCTTCTGACTAAAAAGTATGATCTTTTATGCAATTGGCAATGAATTAGTACTTATATTCTTTTCCCACAGCTTTCTAATAGTGGAACAAAATCCCACCTCAAACCCTGACAGTGTGAATTACTCTTCTAGCATTCAGGTATTTTACTTCACTAGTTCTATAAAATTATCATGACTAAAGAAATTATAAATGAAAAGGAAACCAATTCATATTAAAATCGAGAAATGTGAGAGAAATATTGAGGTGCAGATGGATGGAAAAATGACACTAGTTTAGGCTGTGCTCAGATCACTCCTTGCTTATCTCCACAATTAAGCTTGTTAACTCCTTTTGGACCAGAATATATCTTTTTTCTCCAACTACACTGCCTGAGTAGTTGCTTTGCTTTCTTTTTTATTTCCTCAGAACACGTAGCAGAGGTCATCTTTTAACATCAAGTGCATGCTTCCAGTGGGACCAGTTTCTAGAAGCTGAAGCGTTTGGGTGCTGATGGGGTGCTCTCACTTTTTCTTTATTGCCAAGTTGCTAATAACAACTTTCTGCTCTGAGTCAGACAGTCAAACTTTTGCTAACACTACAACTGATTCTACATTTCTGTGGTGTCAGAGAATAGAGGAAGGGAGAGTAGATCCTGTTTTCTTTATTATTTTTTTTTTAAATTTTCATTATATAGGTGTTTAGAAGCAGTAATAGCAACTTGCCTCTGTTGAAAAATTATTCACAGCCAGGAAAAATAGATAGTGTTTGCTCTAGATGTACAGTAAAGAAAAATTAAAGATCAAATACTTTGCCCAAGAGCCAGGCTTTCTTTTCCATGGTTCTTTTCCATGGTTTGAGAGGCTTTATATTTCTCAAATTTCCCATGTTAGTCACAAACACTTAAGCTGACACTTTGGGCCCAATTTATTCCTGTGTATGTCACATGAGAAATATTAGTGGTGGAAGTAAAAACTTGCTTGCACTGGAGTTGCTTTATAGCCTTCCAGTCACCACAAAAATTACGTGCATATTTAAAAGTATTACTTTAGAAAGCCTTCCAAGCAGTTTTAAAGGCTTTCACAGAATAGTGGAATGGCTGAGGTTGAAAGGGACCTCTGGAAACCATCTAGTTCAACCCCGCTGCTAAAACAGGTTCACCTAGAGCAGATGCACAGGATTATGCTGAGATGGGTTTTGAGTAAGTCTGAGGAGACTCCACAACCACTCTAGCCAGCCTCTTCCAGTTCTCTGTAACCCTCAAAGTAAAGCTTTTCCTCATATTCAGATGGAATGTTTCCGTTTATGCCCATTGCCATTTGTCCTGATGCTGGGCACCATTGAAAACAGTCTGGCCCGATCCTCTTGGCACCACCCTGAAGATACCTGTGTGCTTCGGTGAAGTTCCCCCTCAGTCGTCTTCTCTCGAGGCTGATCAGTAATAGCCCCCTCAGCCTTTCCTCATGAGAGAGATGCTCCAGTCCCTTAATCATATCTGTAGCCTTCACTGAACCCACTCCAGCAGTTCCTTGTCTTCCTTGAACTGGGGAGCTTCCTCCCACATTTTTCTCAAGGAGTGCCTAGACTTGAAGTATGATGAAACATCTTAATATAAAATGTTACCTGGCACTTAATTGTGTTTTAAACATTTAGGGATGTCTCTTTCTGTACTCTTAGATTATTGTCCTTTTAATTCCTAGATTTGCCATCATTTTTGTTTTAGAGAATATCACAAAAGTTGAGTTAGAAAAAAAATGTTTGAAAAGAATGCTAAAAAAGAAGTAGTGAGACAGATTATTAGCCTGAGCAGTACATTCAAATTTCTTTTCCATCTTTCCACCCTTCCTAACGACAGTTCTCTGGACTTTTATTTTCTGCTGAAGTGTGACACATTACAGGAGTGCATAATTTCAGCTCTAACAAGAACTCAGATACTATTTCTGCTCACATGGTAGTGTAGGCTAGCATCATCCTGGGTTGCACTAGGTGGAGGGAGGTGAACTTTCCCCTTGGCTCAGCATGGACCCAAGGGCGGGGAGCCACAGGCGCCGTCTCTCTGCTGGGCTGCCGGGTTCAGCCCAATGTCCCTGACGCTTTTGAGATGCTATTTCATGACCAGTTTCTCAGGGCTTGGTGCATTCATATTTATTTTAGCCACTACTTGGACCATGCACTCACTCTGAGAGTGTTTAATGTTACCAGCAACAAAATGAACTCTGATTAAGAAATAATTTCTGACAGGAATGAAAAGAAGCAGTTGTTCCTGCCCTCATCCGCTGGTATTTCCTCTCAATTTCACTTCTCATTCACATACTTGCCAGAAGTCTGTATATAATAAAGTCTCAAAGTGTTATAATTCCTGTTGGAAATCAGAGCCTCTCCAATATTTAATTACTCTGAACTGAAATTATGCAGGAGGTTTGTCCCTTTTTCAATAACTTTTTGGAATGCTTTACACCATAAATAAAAATTCAATTTCCCCTTTCTTCTTACTCTCAGTGGGATTAAATAATGATATAAAAGATAAATCAAATTCCAACTTCTTAAGCGTCTTTCGTCACTTTAGATTTATTTGTAATTTCCAAAATAAATCATATTGAACTCAAACCTCTCTGCCCCTTAGCCATGATCCTTTTGTCCTTCAATATTGCCTCCATCTAAGTAACTCTAGGGGAACAAAATATGGGTTATAGCTTTGTCACCACAACTCTTATTTAAGTTCTTTACCGGGACCCTGTATTTGCATTGCAATGAACCTAAAATCTTGTATTTTTTCTTATTAGGAAAAGTCATATTTTTGTTTAATTAGATTTGTTTAATTTTGAGTGTCAAGGAGCAAAGACCAAGCTGGTAGCAGTAGGGAGAAAAATTATGAGAAAAAGGATTCAAAACTTGAGAAAACAAAGGGGAAATTCTGAGGACAGTGAGGACAGCCAAAAGACTCCATGTCTTCAACAGAGGTAAAAGTCACCCGAGGTTATTGTTCAGAAAATATCCAGATGGTTTCCTCTGCCTTTCTTCTCTATGACTTTCTATCAGGTCATCCTCAAATAGATTCACTCCTCTATTTTTAGTTCATTCATTATTCCTCTTCATCTCCCTCTGTGGTGATGAAGGGGCAGGTCTGGTGTCAGTGGAAGCAATTTGAAATGAATAGAAGTGCTAACTGACCCCTTCACAGCTACATCACAAGAAAACCTTTAGTGCTGCTATTTATGGTCTACACAAAGGATTCAAGCTCTTAAATGACTTCAAAACAAAAGGATCATTTGGAGGTTACTGCCACAGCTTGTCCTGCACAATTACTGTCTAGGCTAGAAAGCTGTTTCTGTTTACTGGTTACCAAAAAGTGGATTTTGGTTTTCAATAGTTGCCAATCATAAATAATAGTAAGATTTGCAGGCATGATCAACAAGAGGTAAATTTGAGTGTAAGATATCGTCTCAAAAATTACTTAGAAAAACAATCTAAATCAAATATATATCATCTATACTCGGATAGCCAAATTTATTCTATCAAACGCAATTTAACTTAATTTTTATGAGGTGTAATACAATAAACAGTATATTGTATTAAATATTTAGAAAAAATAGGCCATTATATTTAATAATTCTACTAAGTCTGCCAATCATCTGGACTCTTCGACAGGTAGAACTAAAAGTTTGTAAGTTTCAAATTCAAAACATCTTTTCATCTATTGTCCTCAGGGCACATATTCAGTGAACTCTTCTATTGTATCGTTCAATACTTAAAAAAAGATTAGAGTATTTTTACCTCATCTTTCAAATTTTTTCTCCAGGTTGCCTATTTTTGTACATTTTTCAATTGGTTTTATTACTTCTTTTTTATCCTTCCAGAATTTCACAAGGTTCCTTGTACTTAACTATTTTCTGTGCTTTTCCTGCAATGGATATTAAAGTGTATATGTTAGCTTAGATATATATCCTCCATATTAGATGTGTTTTGAAGAAAATGCTTCGATGGAAACTGAACCCTACTCTATCTGATAGATGGGCAGAAAATTCAGTACTTTTTGATGTGGGTTGCAGCCAGATTGCATTGCTATTGAGAAATTCCACACAGGTAAGGACACAAATTTACAGAAACATATCCCAGTAAAAATTTAAGTGTCTGACAGGAGACACAAACATAATAGACATGGGGAACAAAAAATCAGTGAGACCTCAATATATTTTTTAACAATTGAATGACAACTTTCCAAGCAACTGAAGGGTGGCCAAAAAGGAGCTGATAAAGAATGGAGAGTAGCACTGTAATTTGACAAGGTTAATTTCACTGGGAGTTTCAGATTACCGAATACCACAGCGGACAACCTGCAGGATGACAGAAAACCAGGAAGACAGAAAAGGTATATAATGCTTCTTACCAAAGTTATATCAGAACCAAGAGATTCCAACAGATTGAAAATTACACTATATTTAATCTATATTCAAGGGAAGGACACACATCACCAGAAAGGAATTCCAACTATTCCATTTAGGCAATGATTATACATGGACCAAGTTGCTCTCCAGGTGTGCTTAGCTCTCTCATTTGACATAGGAGCCACCCTTACTATTTCAGTTTAAAAACTCATATGACTAAATTAAGATGAGAGGAATCCTACTCACTCTAAGAGCACAACTAAGTTAATGTGAGTTTATAAGAAGTGTTGTAGATAATCTAATTCTATAAGTTTTACTGCTCCAGGATAGCTTGTTCAGCTGTAGTCAAGAAGACTACAACAATACTACTGGGGAAAGTACTTTACTTTTTGTTTCTTGTGCCTTCCCCACCCACAAGACAAAATATAGAATCATAGATTCATAGAACTGTCAAGGATAAAAAAGAGCTCTAAGATCATGGAGTCCCTAAGGGCCACATCTGTGTTAGGCCACAAGACAAATAGACAACTGAACAGAAAGCAGTGATACTTTTAATGTTTTAAACCAATCATTTGTGTCCATGTGATGTGAGCAGCCATAAAAGTGGCCTGATTATAAAGGAAAAAATACTTAACAGAAGAAATTGTCTGTTGAAAAACACTGACAGAAATTTCAGGCTAGCCTGGGACCTGCAAACTTGGGAACTAGGCCTTCAAACAAGAAATATCCCTGAAGAGTGCAGCTGACCTCTTCGCAGTACTGTTGGGGTACCTAGAAAATGGCGCCATGCTGAGATACCATCTATAAGTTCAAACCCAAGAAAGTGTAATGGCCACTTATTGGTAAAAGTGAGAATATTCTCGGAAAACAAAATTAGACTGAAACAAGAACCAAAAAAACCATCATCTATTGGCAGTTACAGATGAAAAGTCAGAATTAACAGCATCTGTTAGCTGCTTGAAGTTGTGGTGTTCTATACCCTCATATGTCTCTGATATATAAAGGATTTGAGTTTTATCCTAAATAGAGCCTCCCTCTCTTAAAAGTTTACTGTGCTGCACATAGTTTTAATTGCATAAATATGAACACTCAGCACAAACTTTCCATAAGACCTTGGACTGTCACTGGGGCTTCCAGGCTGACTCCAGACTCTGTGATACAGATAATTTGTGAAGTGAGACCTTGTTATATTTCTGTTTCCCTCCTTATGGTTTGTTTGTGCTACAAAAGCATAACTATAGGCCTTACTCCAGATGCATGAATAGTCTATTAAGTTTAGGTCCTGTTGCATTCAGAAGACCCAGTCAGGTTCATGAATAGCACCATTTACTGAATGCAGCACATACAGTTCTTTTGGATTGCAGGTGATAAATGCAGTAACTGCAGAATATATAGCATTAATAATATGACTGTCATCACATGTTTAATTTCCTGGGTCGACACTCAGCATAGCCAAGGATGCAAGACTTACCAAAAGGTGCCCTTTTTGGGCAAGGGGAGTATGACAAACCCATTGGTCTCTGCCCATGAATTTTGTGTCAAATTCTCATCAGTTAGGTATAAAATTGGGGTACATTTTATACCTTATTAACCACTATAGTGTGTGCACTATAGTGGACACACTATAGTTGCTATGGATGGGAGTGTGGTCAAACTCTCCATTCTCTGTAGTTGCAATGTATGGAATATTTCTTGGTAGGAGGTGTACTTGGTTTGTATAAAATCAATTAGAAGAAAAGACTGAACCTTTTCCATCTCACCCCAGATTTCTCCCTGATGTCAAAGCAACACCAACCACAAGACCTCCATCTGGTTTTCATGTTTGCATTGCAGACCATATCAGACATAGAGCTTAGCATTTTCTTCACTGTTTCATGTTTCCAACAGCTTGGTTTGGTTTTTCCTCCCATCTCTGGAATGGCTGTGTCATTCTTTGGGATCATTTGGCCCCTTCTGAAATCTGTCTAATTCACTTGCTACACATCCCACAGCAATCAATCACATCTGCATTGTTGACAAGTTGCTTCACTAAAGATAAATTTATAGTAGGCTCTAGTACATATCTGTATATACCTATTTGGTTGTTGATGTTATTGGTTGTTTCTATTATTGATTGCTGTCATACTGTTTGATTGATATTACATTACTGGTTGAGGATAGTAATTTGCTAATCACTTATTACAAATAAGCTATACCTACTGATACAGATTAAATAAACTATAATCTATTAGATATAGTAGATCATATATGCTGGCTTTATTAATCATAAATATATTTACTAGTGGTAAATTTGTGGTAGTTTACTTGCTAACAGACTTTTTTTGGTATTTGTGTTATCCTGTAGTAAAGTAGAGAAATTTAGAAAAGAAAGCCTCTGTCTTCTTGTGTATTACTGAATCCTATGAACCCATAGTCATGATGTCAACACACTCTCAGGCCAGGTAACCTTTTAGGTTCTGCCAGCATGTCACTTTCTTAGTAATGCTAGGAAGCCAATGAAAAAATGATAAAATTTGAAGATGATAGAGTTGCATTTATGATCATTATGAATCATATGAACTAAGTATATCAGCATAGATAAGAACTGAAGAAACAGGTACAAATAGAAACATGAAGACAGGATTTATACTACCAACAAAACAATGCTTGCATTTTAAATTTAAAATGTGTGAAGCTTTTCTCTACAGAAGCATTTGTTAAATAGAATGTACTCAAAATGCAGACAACGATCACCTGCAATGCAAGCTACCACTTAATTCATGCCTTTAAGTAAGTTCTCTTTCCTCTTATAAACAGACTAAAATAAGAGCTGGATAGGATGTTCTCTCTGGGAATCTAAGAATCTATAAAACACCAAATATTCTAAGATGAATAATGTGAACACCGGTCTATGCAAAGTCATAATTCCGCACCTTAGAATAGAGCATGAGAATAAGAACCACGGAGTTTTCAGACTCAAGGGACAGCGATAGAAAAAAATTACTGAAAAAAAGTACAATTAGCTGCCCCAGTTTTTTGGGCCCTGCTGTCTCTGTGCAAATGAAGTACATGTCTGCAGCAAAGATTGATGTCCACAAATATGAATGAATGACATTACGCTACTCTTCTCTGTCATTAGAATCTAACAGCTGATTCTTCAGTTATTGAAAATATTTCGCCTTTTACAAGTGAAGATAGTTAAGTTTATAATTTTTTTTTCTGGGGAGATCTGTCAGTTATGAATTACTATAGTATAAATGGTCCAAGTACCATGACATCAAAGAATTTTAATAATTGTACTTTCTGCTGTCTTTTAGCAATATTTCAAGGTAACATACATGGTACCTTGGTACCAATATTTTATGAAAGACCGTTCTGAAGTAACTGAATTGGCGGTTTTGTTCAATTTTAAAAACTATTTACCTATTAGTATGAAAAAATGCATATAAAAATGTATGTCATATAAAACATTTGTTAGATTTGCTTGGGGAAAGAAAGTATAGAAATTGTATCATTGAGTTTTTTCACTTTACAAAGAAAGTCTGGTGCCAGGGTTGAGAAGAAATGGAGAGAAGGATGTATAGAAGGCCATAATCTGCTGGGTAACAGCAACTGGAATTCAGGCCATTTTTAAAACCACAGACTCAAAGCAATTCCTGAATATCAAAGATTACAAGACCTGTCTTTGTGCAAGGATTCAGAACTTTGCTCTCTAATTAAGCTAAAACTGGAATTTTTCGTATATTATTTCTGCACAAATAAGTTACGGTTTCTATATATATGTATTTCCAGAGGCCTCCTTCTACCCAGAGACGTCCTTCTATACAGGAGGCAGCTCCTCTGCTGGGATACATCACTGTGCAATCTAACTCCTCCAAGAAAAAAGTTATATGTAGTCACGTTTACTAATTGTAGCTCTCTTATTTAATTTTTTCAATAATGCTGTCCTGCAGTGAATTTCCTCCCTCTGTTCTCATTTAAAAAAACAACAATAAAAAGAGGGAATTATTGCCCCAGTCATGTACAGTACAACTGTATCATGAAGCAGTGAAAATGGACCATATCCAGCTGTGCTTTAAATGTTACACAAGTTTTGCATATGCACAGTTTGGAGACCCACCTGCTGAGTTAATACAAACAAAAAAGAAGCATATAGTGCAGAACTTCTAAAGAGAAAACCATGAGAATAGATTGTAGAGCATTAAACCAGAAAAGAACAATAGGATACAAAAGCACACAAACAATGTCATAAAAATGAAATTAACTGAATACATTGACTTCATTAAGCTATATTAGGATAAGTCCAACTCCTTCTCCTTGATTTCTTAATACAGTACAAATATGAAATTTAGGAAAGATGTAAAGACAACCTTGATGTTGATTTTGATTCTTTTTTTTTGTTCTGAAATTGGAATGTGGCAAAGTAAGGAGTTGAGATTATGAAACTATCACACAAATAGTTCAGCAGTCTCATATTAATGCATATCAACCTGACTAGCTGATAAAATCTCGTCCAGTTTTATGGCTTTATTTTTGACTTGAATCAAGGCTGTCTTTTATTCACATTTATAGACTTACTGACACCTATTCCTGTTTTTCTAACATCAATCAAGGAAGAGTCATTGTACTAGTTGAACTCCATTAATTGGAGTAAAAATCACTTTACCCTTCAAGTGATTATGAGTTTTTGAAAGGTATGTTTTAAGCAGTATTTTACATGATTCTTTGTCTTCTATTGATCATTATTTTCCTCTCTTTTGCCATTCATTTTCTTACTTCATAGTAATTTATAACATAGTTTTCTTGTATTTCTTTTCCTTAACATTTGAAATGAAAACTCAGAGAATGATGTGACACACAGTGATATAATGGCAATTTCTTTTGCAAGCCCTAAAATTGCCAAGGTGTTCTTCAACTTACTTCATGGTGGAAAGTTCAAAGAAGCAGAAAGAAGAGTGATATGATGGACAGTCCCTAAAGAAAAGGGCTTATAGGATGCAACTGAAGGGATATTGCAAGATTCTGATACTTAGATGAATGGAGGGAGAGAGAGTGAGATGCTTCTTTTTCTTCCTAGAGATAATTTTCCTATAATTTTATTTGAGCTATTGCTTTCACTCCATGGTGTTCCCAGTTTTCAAAATCAGCCTTCTTTGCACTTGCAGGAGTACCACTGATCCACCCAAGAAACAGAAAGCTGAATTCCTGGATTCTCCGCTTTAGCAAGACAGGCAGAATTTAAATTTAGATATAATTTCAAACTTTGGGATCAATTCTGCAATGCTTATACATACGAAAGAGCAACAGCTGGAATGTAAACCTTCTTTAAGAGGGAACTGTGGTCAGGATTCATGCCTCCTAATTTTAGCTTTCAAAAAAAAAGGAATATCTATTATTAGCTGGTCACCAAGGCTGTCTTATAAATCCAGTGGAAAAGGAAAGGATTTGTCAAGAGTCCATTTTTGGCTCTTTAATATCTTTGAAACCAATGGAAAGGCAGATGCTCCTCTGCAGCCTAACTTGGATGCTCTGAATCATTTTCTAGAGAAGTCTCTAGCTCATCATGGAGTATTGTGAGATCTGCTGGGTCATTAGTCTCATTGCAGAATATCCCCTGGGGCACACCTATAGATCACACTGTCATTTCTCTTACCTTACTGCTCTGTTTTAAGACAGAATTAATTATCTGCTAGGGTGCTTTTCTCTTCTCTGTGAGTGTAAGAAGATCTGAGTCCAGCTACCTTAGACTAGACTGTGCCTTTTAGGTGAACTAAACTTGAAAAGATCAGTATCACTCCACACATAAAATATAAATGTGCTAAAGAGAATCTGAACTGGAACTTCATTTAAGCTGATAATTCAATTTCACCAGAGGATCTAATCTGTGATTTTAAATCAGGAGTCCTCTATATTAACTCTTCAATACATGACAATATCCTTCATAATTCAGAAGAAATTTTGCAATCATTACATTGTTATCTCAGCTTCCTCTCCAAAAATTGTTAAACCACAAAAAATGTGAACTATGTAAGTTGTTTATTAATACTAAACTCCTGAAACTGTATTTAAATAATGTTTTTTGAAAAACATAAGAAGAAACCATACAGCAGTAAAACATGCTTATTCCACTGTAACAAGATTGGATTAGTTGCGAATGTGAAACACATACATTTCTGTACATTTTCTGTAGCTCTCCGATATTTGCTCTCTCATAAATGAAGCTACAAAGAAATTCAAAAGGCAACATCTTAGTCAGTTTAAATCCAGGTTATACAGGTAATACTATATAAAGGAATTGAAGCAGCAGGAATTGCAAAAAGTATGGCTTCCCAGTACATTTAAAGATAAAATTCCTCTTCAGTTATTTTCAAAGGAAAACATACCTGTTCAGTAGTCTCATTCAGAGCTTTTGGGTATATAAAATTCCATAAATTGGATTCTTTAATTGCAGAAAGCAAGTTATTAGAACAACTGGTGCAAGTGTTTACAAGTAAGAGTTTAATTTTCTTTCTTTATATATTAATCCATATCATTAATTTCTTTCCTATTGAGCTAATGGAACTCTAAGGGTGGTACCCTAAAACTGATGTCAATGTGATGAATTTCATCTTTACTACCTTCTGGTTCATTAAAAATCTCATTCATTAAGACTGTTACATATTTTATGCCGTTTTGATCATCTGTCTTTGCCAATTCCTCTTAAGCCCAAATACATGTGAGCGAGCTGCTATTCTTTCATTTTAGACTTCATGGAATGCTCAGTCTTAATATGGACTTGGAGAAGAAACTGCCATAGTAGTTTTCTTCATCCACACCATCCTTTCCTTTTTTTTGTATTTTTACTCTATGCATATTTTTATTCACTTTATTGAACAAATACACATTCAAATAGAAAAAACCCAGAGTTTTCAAGAAGGAAAGTATTCTGCCATGAAGGAGTCTATCAAGTGGTGGTCCTGTGTTAAAAGTTACCCAGGACCTATAATTATGAATAGTTTAGACCAGATTTCATTAGATTAGATTTGATAATGGTACATTAAATAAATGCTACTTCTTTGATTCTTTTATCCATGTCTGCTGCTATAATAGGGCATAATTGATGCCTTAGGTTTTAAGTTTTACATTTTTCAAATCCTGTACTGCTTAGTATGTAACTCTGAAACTTCATACAGCCTGTTAGCTACTGTTTTCTCATGCTGGTTAGACATAACAAATCCTCTCTGGGCCTGAACTCAAGGACACCTTGTTGCCCCAGGCCCATAAATGTGTAAACTAAAGCCTCTGACAAGGGGAGCAAACCTGGGGGAATTATATCACTACCTGAAATTATAATTGGAGAATTAACCCTGATATGCAAATGGATCAAACTTACAAAAGTGTGAAAAACCTATGATCCAGCGTCCATCTTGGGTGGAGCCCCTTGGAGGCTTTTGACTGCCCAGGGTGTACCTTTGAAGGCACTTCAAATAAGTGCCTGCTTTTATTGTCTTAACCTTGTCTAGCCTCTGTTCCCAGGTAGCCACTTCAAGGCATCATAATGATATATTATACTAGATGTAAAGATTTTTAAATCTTATTTACCTTACATACTAACTTCCTTAAATCCTAAATTATTGCTACTGTGATGAGAAGAAAAAATGATTTGTTAACACTTTAACAAGCGTTAACTCTTTAAAACCCATCGTTTAGTGACTTTATCTGTTGTCCTTTACCAAAACCTCTTGTCTTTTATATTCATGGCAAAACAATGCAATGCCTACTATGTCAATGCTGTTGGCTCACAGTTTCCAAAAACTGCTTGGTTGCACTAACTTGATTTAATGGCAAAATTCATTACATATCAGAGCAAAAATAATTATTATTTGACACTTGTTACACCTCCTGAAAATTATTTAATTCAAGTCTGCTAGGAAGGTGAAGCTAGGTGATCAGGACTATTGTGGTACTGCAGGCAAAGATTAGCTATCATGTCTTAAATCTTACTGTTAAAATTTTTACCTATATAACTCAAACAGTAGGAAAGTAGAAAAAAAATTTGTTTTCTCTAAGTCTGATAACTCATCCAGCATACAGTATTTGTGGTTCTCTCAGAAGTAACAACGTTTTTTGTTTAATAGTACATAGTTAAAGTGACTGTCCTAATTATGCCCTCTTACCAAGCTTGGCTCGTGGAGTCATCTCTGAGCATGTGAACTGAGATGAAGAGGTGTACCCCAGAAAGGTAAAAAATGCAATTTCAGATCAGCATGGAATATGTTGTACATCATCAGGCCTTAGATGTGGAACAACAGAATTTTACCCCCTCCTAAGTTTCAGCTATTGAAATATTTGAACAGATAGTATTTAATAAAATGACACACATGTTTGTACACTCAGATATCACAGGGACAAGGCTCAAAGAGTGTTTAGTGAGATAATGACAATATGGGAACCATTTTGTTCTCCTATTCATAGAAATCTCAATTCAAGGAAAACTTAAGTGCAGAATTGTACTAGAAAGTATGGTGAGATGGATCATGCATTTCTGTATTATCAAGACATGATGGGAATGCAATGATATTGAGGGGCAGTTAAGAAGACCTGTTATGTGAATCCCAATCTAACTATGTTTATTCCATCTAACAAGAGTAGTAAGCAAACATATGATGTTTCCAAACTAAAAA
>VZTE01004033.1:279645-299899 GCA_013397775.1 Eulacestoma nigropectus | reverse complement strand
AAAAAAGTAGTAAAAAAACATATGATTTTTCCAAACTAAAAAAAAAAAAAAAAAAAAAGTTGTTTTAACCTTTAAGAGTGTAGATTGCCAGAAAAGAATATTGTATAGATTGTCTTTTTAGGCTTCTTAAATATGTGAAAGTACCTTTTGAATGGTAGGATTTTGTAGTCAATTTTTCTTCCTGAGATAAAAAAGAGGAGAAAGAAGTAGTTAGGGTTTTGGTATTTTTTTTCTTTATAAAGAGAAGATTAAAGGACTACTCAGATAAAATCTTCACTCGTTTTTTATGTTTTTCTTTTTTGCCAGAAAAACTAAGATCATGTTATCTAGACTTTAAATGTAGAATAATCCTTTAAATCCTCTTTATTCTGAAGATTATAAAGATTACAAGTCCATACAATATTTCCTGGAAACAGACACAGAGAAATGACAGGCAAGTATCTAAATGAAGAACCAAGAATTCTTTCTTTCAAACACTGAAAGAAAAAAGAGAAAAGACACATAGCATTAGCTGTCTTTCTGCCATTCTGTCCTCAAAGCTGTATGGTAGAGATGAACATGAATTAGAGAGAATGACCTAAAAAGACTGTAAGTAGGTTTCTTATTACAAAATATGCTAATCTGCAGGGCACAGAATTAGCTGCATTTCCAAAGGTGCTCAGTGTTGGAAAGATATAAAGCAAAGAGCATATGAAAGTTAAAATCCTGCTTAGAAAAATGGACGTGCAAGCTCTGCATTCCAAACACTCACTTTACAATTCTGCCTTTTCCAGTTTTACTCATGCAATTTACAATCATTTGAGGTCAACTTTTGGTTTTGTTTCATACCACACATGAGTCACACACCACTATTTGTTTTTTTTCAAGGCCATTTCCAAATTTTGCTTTGAAAATTAATTTGCCAGTTCTAGCAAGTTTTTCATTAGTCCAACATGTTTGAACATTTACCGAAGTACTTTGCCTTGATATTGCACAAGATAGAATGTACAGACCATGTGATAGCACTAAACTGAGCTGAGTTCATATTCTCTTAAACTACACTCAGAAGGAAATAATTTGAAAGCAGTGAAGAAATGATTGTGTATTTTTGAACTAAGATGTGTTTTTTCTAATATAGCCATCAGAAATGTCAGGTCATCTGGCTAAAAACCAACCGCTTCTGTAATATCTGGTAGCTTTCCACGAAAATTAACCGAAATGGTACCACAGTGGAGGGAACTGGTGGAGTTTAAAAAAAGTAAAATTCTCTGACCAACAAAGTACAAAAGAGCAGCACTATTTGCCACAGTTCTCAAATAGCAAGTTGTTCCTGGGCTCTTTTTTGGTCCTTATTCTGGATCAACTGAAATTCAGAACCCCACAATGTGAGACAATGTTTTGAGAAAGAACCAGTAGTGGAGTCTTGATGCCTGGTTTATTAAAAGAATTAAGTACATTGGGTTGCTCTGACTGTGTGTCTCCCTATATCATTTAATTGGGCAATTTCTAAGCAAATCAAGAGGTAGAAATCTCAGAGACAAAAGATTTTGACACATTTTGTGGAAATTTCAAGGTAAGTAGAGGATGGAGACCAAAATACGGAAAAGCGGGTATGAATCTGGCCCACTGAATAATTCCAAGAAGAAAATCAGCACATATATGCTCTGAGGTACCACTGATACATCCTGACACAGGAACATTAAAAAATGAAAGACACAGCTAGCCCGGTATTGCACCATGGGACTTATTAAGGAGACCTAAACATAGTGTGTAGGAAATTGGCTGTCACTCATTCTGCATCTCATAGGAATACCTTAGCTTTAAATAATTTTTCTGCTTGAAATTCTGAAAAAAGTAATCATTCTATTACACTCACTAGTGCTTTTTCTGAAAAGACTTCTAGCGATGATTTTGTGTCTGTTAAAATTTATAGCTGATGTATATGTTTACGAAATC
The DNA here is from genome assembly GCA_013397775.1 of Eulacestoma nigropectus. Classification (NCBI taxonomy): domain Eukaryota; kingdom Metazoa; phylum Chordata; class Aves; order Passeriformes; genus Eulacestoma; species Eulacestoma nigropectus. Next base: position 297,964 of record VZTE01004033.1, on the reverse strand, counting down.
ATGACTACTTAAAATTTAAATGATTTATTTAAGATTTTAGAAATGCTATGTATATGACAGGTGAAGTATGAAGTCAGTTTGTATTCCTCTCTGTTAAGAAATGTGATCAAGGTATCAGAAACTTAAAAGTTTTTTCCTCTGTGATTTATGTATTGGTTTTTTTAGAACAAGTGTGATACAATATTTGCTACCTATATTTTCCAGATTTAGTACTGGAAAATTATTATGGTAGAACTTAAAATTTATATTCTAATAAGTTTTTAATAGATTACATGATCGATTCTAATATACGCATACTATCTTTCAATTTTTTATTTGAGTGTATTCTGTATATAAAATGTTTTCATTGGGGTATAGAAGAATTTCCACTGAGGTTGTTTGTCTGTTTGCTGCTTTTCTCTAGGATTGGAGAGATTATTAGCAGAGAGCTAATAACAAAACATTGTTGTTACTTTTGAAATCGCAGCCCCTTATCTCAATGACTAAGCTGGAAGCAGAAACAGAGTTTTCTCAGGGAAGATTGTGTGAAAGCAACAGAACACCTGCTGAAAGACTTGAAGGCTTTCAAGTCTGTCAATAATTACTTGACTGAGAAATCCAGAACTTTACAAAAGGAAATCCTTCACAGTGATAGTTGTAAAAAGAAAAGAGAGTAGAAGAAAGGACTCTGCAAAGACCCAAAGATCTTGAAAGGCCTGAGTAAAATTTAAAAGCAATGTAGATGTTTTTAGATTGGATTTTGAGTGGAAACTTTTATTGCTTTTCCAAAAAGCAATGTACTTCCTGGGCTTCTCTATGAGTTATCTCTGGTTGTTCAGATATTTTTTGACTACTCTGGTCTTATCTTTATTTCATTGCTGTGTTGTCCTTGAGAGTATTTTAAAAAAATAATCTTCAGAATCACATTTTGGTGGAGCTCTGGAAGCAGGAAAGAGGTACTTACTTTTCAGCAGAACTGGCATAAGAGGAGATGGGATCAGGATGTAGATGGCTAACATAGAGTCCCATCTGTTTGGAACAGATGCTTGACAGTGACTCTGCAGACCCTGATGGTGCCCATGAGCCTACAGATATCGAGCCCTGGTAAATTTGCACAGGCCAGCTTGATCAGGTATGTATTGAGATAGCTTATTCAGTATTATGGTATTACAAATTTCATATTAAATATGTACCATCAATTTCTCTATTTCCTCTAAAGGTTTTCAAATATCTTAAAATTTTGACCGAAAAGTGTTGTTTGAATAAAATACATCTGTCTTTACTATCTGAATACACTGTAATTATTAGTTTCTTCCTACTCCTTTAAACATCAGACCTCAATTTATTTTTACAGCTTATGAAGAAATTTATTCCAGCACGTGCTTCTTTTTCTTGCAGTAAGCGACCTTTATGTGTGAGTTCTTCAGTAATGATCCTTATTCCTTTTTCAGATGCATAATAATTACATGTTCTGCTAGAAGAGGTTAAAGCATTTGTTTCCTTGTTGAGGTGAGGGTATTTTTCCAACCTGTATTTAATTCTCTTTAATGGAAATTAAACCTTCATTTGGTTTCAGAGGAATTTCCAGAGCACATTCCTCTTGGACATATGTCAAAAATACTTATAGAAGCAGCATGCAGAAAGGTGAGTAACTGAACTTAAATGATGACCATTACCAAAATAACACAAATTCCATGATCAGATTGCTATCGCTAATTTAACAGCATAGCAGACACTTATTAAAATATATTTTCTTCTTTTCTCTTTTCAGAAGTGAACAAAATACCATTGCAAAGTGCCAAACTGACAGCAGTGGAATTAATTCTGTCTGCCTGGTAGACAAAGCATAGCAACCAAGCTGGATTTCTTTAAATTTTAGTACTTTTGTCAGGCTTGTCTTTTTTCTCTGCTTTATGCAATGGCTCTTTGTCCATTGAAATTAACTGTACCATTTCCATTTACTCCAAAGACTTTCAGTTCAACTCTCAAATACAGGAACTAACTGCATGCTAATTACCATTTCAGTAACATGTAAATACGCTAAACTATATGTTTGTCAAAATAAAAAGAAGTAGGAGAAGAAGAAAGGATGTGGTTTCAGATTATTGGCTAAGACAAGTCCTATTCTTGAATCTTCCACTTACTGCTAGCAATTCTAAGTACTTCAAGGAACATTATTTTTGAATAGTGACTACTAAGAAGTAGGAAGTACAACCCATTAAAATAACTTGGGTCTTGCAATAGTGGGTAGGAGAATGATTAACTATATTGACATCAAGGATGAAAAATTTGTGTAAGGGCAAATCTAGCACATCTGTGAATAGAAATGATTTCTAGGATGACAATTATTCTATTCTTTCTGTTTTTCAGGGAAAGGGTTGAACTATTTTACATGTAGGAGTCACTCCATGAAGAGCTCTGTATTAGCTAGGGGTGATTGGGAAGGAGGGAGAGAAGGGAAAGGATTTCACATTTTTTCCCCAGTCGCTGAAGTAAAAAAGATACATCCTTCAATAATTTTAGAAAGTACATTACAAGAGTAAGAATTTTTGTAATTTTAATGGTATTAAAATATAAATTTTAATTGAATAAATATGTTAATATCTAACAAAACTTAGCAGTTCCAGATAACTCAGATGCAAACACTGTGGCAGGCTTCACAAACACACTGACAGACATTCCCTCCTTCCTATTAAATCTACATGTGGATGGGTTGACAACACCAAGATGAGTGGTGTAATTGACATACCCAAAGAACAGGAAGCCATCCAGAGGGACCTAGACTAGCTCAAGAAGTGGGCCAATGGAAACCTCATGAGGTCCAGTAAGGCCAAGAACAAGGTTGTTGTGGTGTGTTCAGTTTGCCAGCACCCGGCAAGACACACACCCAGGCAAATTATGTAGATCTGTCCCCTTCTTCCCTCATTTATGGTTACGTTCCAGAAAATTCCTTGTCCTTCAATATCCCACTGGCTCCCAGTTATCCTTCTCCGCCTACTCTGTCCTTCATTGGTTCATTGTATGTTTCCCTGCCTATGTACAACCCCTTTGCCCCGTATTGATTGATCCTTTGCAGTTTACTCCTCCCATTTGTAGGGGTATAAAACCCCGTGTCAAGACCCTGCTCTTTGCTCCCCCGTTCCTGGGCTACTGGGCCCTCGCACTCCCCTCAACCCGTCCTGTTCACCCTGCAAAGAGCCCCTCCTGATCTCTTCGTCTCTTCCTGCGCCTTTAACATCGGTGGGCTGGGCGAGCCCTTTCGCAGACCTCGCCAACCCTCCCGCTTCGCAAACAGCTCCACCAGCTTCTCCTGTGCGGAGAGAAGGGCCGGCCGCCGACCACCGGAGCTGGCCGAAAAGGTGGTCGCCAAGGCGCGCTGTGTCACAAGGTCTCAAATCTTTTTCTCCTGCATTGTCAGGTTTAAGTTCACTCCTTATTTCCAACCCCTCCCTTAATCCCTGCAGGTTACCCTCAGGCCTTTCAGCAAGCAAAAAATGAGGAAGGACACTCTGTGGTCTATAGTTAGTAGTTTCTCTGTGACATTCCCATCTTCTCACACCTTTCCTCTGCTTCAATGTGAGTTCTTCCACTGCCTGCAATGCTTCAGGAAAACCTTCTCTAGCCAGATTTTCCTTGGGTGGAAGGGAATAACTGCTCTGCTACAGAGCAGCTCCTCATCCCCCTCATCTTGGTGTTTCTTCTGCTGTTTTGCATGACTTTTACTCCTTCCTCCCCTCTCTGTTTGGTGTTCTGCCCTTTCTTAAATACAGTATCACAGAGGAGCCACCACGGTTGCCGAGAGGCTCTACTGTGCCCTGTGTGTGTTGGCTGGAGCTGGCTGGAGCCATCCATGTCCAGCCCTGGGCAGCCACAGCCTCTCCTCATGGAGACTGCCCTGCACCCCCTGGGCAGCACCTCCCCAAACACATCCAGTGCAAAGAGATATACAAACCCCTTGAGAAGTTGCAGAGAGCATTGTCTTAGAATTCTGGGAGAATAAAAAGTCAAAACCCCATTATCTGCTTGATTCCTTTAAATATATATGAATACAAGAAAATTGTTTTGAACTAGATTTACTGTATTTTATTTACAGATAATTAATAATAGTAATATTTACACTATCTATTGCCATGAAGAATAGAAAATTAGTTTATTGTTGTATTGTGTAACAACACTTGACACATCCATTGAAATCAGACAATAGAAAGGTGGTGGTGGTCATTGAGAATTTTTTTCTCAATATGTAATGAAAACATTCAAGTGCTTACAAGTATTTTGCAAACATGCCTGTTCAGATTTCAATAAAATCTGATGTGTAAAGGAGTTAACAATTTTTATTTTTCAGAGAGGGAAACTGAACAAAATACAAAAAATGGATACCAACTAGTATCTCTTTTTTAAATGCAATGCTGAGCAATGGCTTGAAAAATGAGGCAATTAAGGTTTGCTTATGAACAATTAGCTGTGAGATCGTGAACTGCTCAGATGAGCAAAAAAAGTAAATTAGGTACATGTATAGAAGATATAAGAAAAATATTAGACTTTTGAACCAAGGAAGAATAATGATGTAGGAAATTATCCTGAAAAATCAGAATATGTTAATAATCTTATATGGTTAAACTAACATGCAAAATAGCTGAAATCTACCAACAGTTTGCAGAAGGACACATGAAACGTGGGATGGTTTCAAGAACTTCCTTGCAGGGAAGCTCTTGGTTCTTCCAAGCTGTTGAGGCCTCATCAGCTTTTGTTCATGCAGCTCTGTGAAGGTGTGTGGCTGTACCAAACACCGATTTCATTTGAATGTATTTGCTACTGTAATAATACCTTATTCCTTGAGTTCTTCTTACAGCCCTGGTTCTCTTGGGCTTTCAAATTGTGATGTCTTTGTGATCTGAGTTTGCTCAGAGGATTCCATACTGTCTCTGCTTTTCCCATGTTGTGATCATTGCACATACGAATTAGAACAGCTGTATGAATGAACATAGTGACCTGTAATATTTGAGTTGCAGTCTCATAAATCATTAAGAATTTTCATTCATCTACTGGGAAAAAAAATTATATCAAATGGTACAGATTATTTTTCAACAAAAATATATATTCCAGAATAAAAGAAGTAAACTGGAAAATAATTGACTTCTACTTAAATTCTATTACTTCTGCATAACCTAGGAAAAAAATAATGTGGAAAATGTAGCAAAATATAATTTCTCATCAGCACAATTCAAAGACTGGTTTTCTTATTCAATAACAAAATCATTATAAGTCAAACTGCCTTACGCAGCTGAAAAATGAGATAAATGAAGAACTGTTTCTCTCGCTCCTTGTGTTACAAAGGCACAGACGGTCTTTAAGATGGGCTTAAAAGGAACAGATGAGAAGTTTTTGTTGGGTGCCAAGTGATACTTCATTCCAAAATTTACTCGTCTAGAAAAATAAGAAACAAAATAAATTTTAACAACTCTCTTAATGCAAATCCAGAGTTTAAGCACTATTGGTTTTACTACTTATTTTCTTTGCCTTAGGGGACAAAATGGTTAGACAAGCAATGTAACCACAATTAAATGGCTTATTAAAAAGTAAAACAATTTAAACACACAGGCAATAAACAATATTTTATTACAATACTGTTCTTAAGCCCAAAAAGTGGCAGGGCTGAAGATGTGTTCCCAGCAGACAAACACAGAGCCCGTACACACCCTATATATACATTCATTCTTACCTACTTGCATACATATATACACATATACCTGATCAGCCAAAGACCATACAGCTCCACAGAGCACCCACATGAACACAGGGTGCCCCAACGCCCTCCTTCCCTCTCTGGCTGGACAGGATGGAGGTCCAGTGATAAGAAATATATACCCATAGTACAAGGTGGGTGCCTCCAGCAGCTGCATTTACTCAGCCTGCCCGGTGTTGAGATCTGTTTATTAAAATTTTTAGAGTGATGCCTGTGCCCAAATTAAGGTGTAAACAAGACCACATGCCAAAGTCAATAGAATGAATTTTATTAAACAGTAAATGTGAGAGAGAGAGAGAGAGTGTGTGTGAAAGACATAGGAAAGTGGTGGGGAGAGACAAAGGTAGTGACAGAGACATATTAAGTAGAAAATATCACCACTCTGTGGATCCCAACGGCATCCCATTGATCCTCTCCATCAGGTCTTCTTGGCGGTGAGGGTGCCCCCCAAAAACATAGAGTCCAATGGATTAATATATGTTTGGGCAAGGTGGGAATGCCCAGGTACTTCCCCTGGGGAGGGGGGCAGTTTGACACAGTCTCTTGTAACAGGCTCTGGACCTGCTGCGTCACTTTGCATCGCATGCAGTGCTCTTATGCAAGGCCACAGGAATAAGTCTGGGAAGCACTTTGCTGGCCTAAATAAATTTATTAGTGTAATATCAATCTTACATCAAGGCTAGTGTACTCTGTTGATTGCAGGCAACCTTTAACAGTTTATATGTAGAAGAAAGTAAGTGAAAGATTATTTTCACTAAAGGTTACACACAATATGACTTTTAAAACTTAATTGCAATGGTAAACACCAACTGCAAATTAGAAAAAACCCTCTGTTTTTCTGCCATCAGCCCCAGGTAACCCATATCAATACTCAGAATTGTCCCTCCATACACAGCACAACCATTTACCTCACACCTGCACCTGATAAGAGTTGGATCCACATACTAGGGTTTCTTGCCACAGGTTTCTTGAGGGAACTGACCTGTTGAACACTCTCTGAGTGCAAGTAGTAAACATGGATGAAATTGCAGCCAATGTTTTCAATAAAAATTTGTGTGTATGGCATCAGCCTTTCATAGATGACTGTGGCTAGTTCATCTTCCCAAGAAACATCAAACTCAGATTTTCCTGCTGAGAAAATTCAGTCTAGTCTTGTCCCACAGCTATGACAAAAGGATTAAACATTATTTCTTCTTTGCAATACCATAAGCAAAGAAATTAATTTAAAATTCACTGAGTCAGAGGTAGTATGAGTTGGTAAACAAGCAGTTTGGATTCTCTCAAAGAGATAGTGAATCATGGACACCAATTTCTACCTAACCTTCTTTGTGGATTATATCCAGTGACTCATTAACAGAAAACACAACAATCCTAAGGCTGGGAGTTAAATGGTGGTTTTTAGCTGCTCTAAAAGTCTTTATTATATCATTAGTTCTCTGAATAAAATAATATCTCACTTCACTTTTCAAGAGTGTTGTGAGATGAGCCCACAGACATTTCAGAAATCTTTTGATCCTGCTATCCATTTTTCTAAATCTTCATTTGCACCATACTCTAGCAGCATATATTTTAGTGATTACAGCAGTTTTTGACTGGCTTGTCATGTGTTGCACAACACTAAGCCTGGCCAGTCACCACTCACCTCTATGAAGCAAGATAATGTGTCCACAACTGTATGACTGTGATAGATTTCCTGTCCACTTTGCATGACTACTCAGGACTTTGTGATTAACAATCTAACATGTGCCTCTGCCTACTTTTTCTTACTTTAAGAATATTTTTATATTGCACTGCTGATGAATTGCTAAAATTTTGTGTCTTTCAGTAATAATACTTAAGGTTTGTTAATCTTTTCCTAACACTGTCAATATTTTCATTTACAGTTAGCATTTTCAGAAGAGCACTGATTTCATCATGTATGTGTAAGATGCTGGCATCCCATTTTGAAACAAGGTTTTGCTACAAACTCTCTCTGGATAGTAATTTTAAGGAAAATAATGAACATTTTTGCCATACACCTCTCATTTCCAAAATCTTTGTCCTTGAATAAATCTTTTGCCTTTTTTTAAGTTCTCTCTCCCATTTCCTAGTGTTATGAGGGAGGGAGTTTTGCATCAGATTCTAAATGTATCTGTCCTGGCTAGTTTATTTTCTTAATGGCAGTAAAGATGAAATAGAAACTGTATGTAATGACTTTCCAGTTTTTAACAGTGGCATGAGAAGCAAAAGTGCAGTACCCGTCTAATGAAAGCAAAAAGTAGAAAGAACCGGGTATTTATAAATCCACAGCTGAACTTCAGCTCCTAGAAAAAATACTTGCCTAAGTTATCAAACAACTTGGTAAACTCCTACAAGAGAACAAGGTGATGAGTAAAAGCCTACATGGATCTGCTAAAATCAGGTAGTGTCAGACCCATCTTGTTTTTGTGACAGGGTAACACGCATTGTGAATTCTGGAAGAACAGTTGATGTCAAATATCTTGATGTTAGTAAGGATTTTGACATTGATTCACATGATATTTCATAAACAAATTTAGGATTCTTGTTTTCCGAAAGAATGGATGCAAACTGGTAGGAAAGACAGGGATTATAAGATACATTCAGACAGGGATTATCAGTGAGAATACCACAACAATCTGCTTTAATTTTCAGCACTATTTTTAAATATCTATGTTTTAGATAACAAGGGTTTAAGAAGAGGGGCTGGCATGTTGCAGAACACTAGTAAGGTAAGTACTAGAGAATAGGCTGGAATATGAAATATTTTCAAAAAGTGGAGATGTGGTCTTAAAAAGATTGGATGCTGTTCAAATAAGGACAAGCACAAGATCATTTACAAATAATAAAGAACAAATCTGACTATTATAATAGATCAGACTGTGAAAACATAAATGACATCCCAGATTGCATCCAGGAAATGCATTTTCAGATGAGGCAAGTGTAAAAAAATGTATATGCTGGTGATAGATACAGTACTGGCCACCCATGTTTTGAAAATATTTATTCATACTGAAGTAGATTTGACACAATAATGCTTCTGGGAGCATGTGGAGAAAAGGCTGACTATTTTGGAGAAGAAAAATGGGTTTCTTTTTTTTACCTGCAAAACAAAGGGTAAGAAAAGATATAACTGAGATGATAAATCACTTTCCCACTGCCTACATTATAAGCATAAACTTCAGGGTAAAAAAAAAAAGCCTTATTTTAGGTAAAGGATGATGTTGACACAAGAAAATGATGAATTTAATCTGCCCATGAATTAAATTAGGTTGTAAATTATAACAGTTCTAACCATCAGAGGAGTGACCTTTAAGGGGGGAGAGGGGAGGGCGGGGAGGGAATTCAAACCTAGTAAGCTGATTAAGTCCCATCTTGAAGCTAGTTAAAGAAATTTTGATGAAGCAGTTGCCTGCTGTAACAGCTGGGACTGGTCTTCCTGCTTCAGGAGAGCCCTTCCTGTTCCAAAATCATCTTCTTTCATCTAAATTTAAAGTAAGTATATACAATAGCTGTTAAACTTCTTTTAGCAGTATGCACCTATAAGCCCTCAGTAATAAAAATCTGTTTTATTTGCTACTCCCTAACACCACCCTGTGAGAGTAGTCTGGCATCAGGCCTCTGACATGCCACAGACTGCAGGGGATAGCACCCTTTGGCATCTCACCACCATCCCTGCATTGACTTCAGCAGCACTAAGTAGCAGCTCTGGCCCCCTGTGCACTCCATCCCATACCAGTCCCTGCATTAATTGCTTTGCATGAGTTGTCAGATCTGGTGGCAGCACTCCTGATTGTGCGTGCTCCGTGGACATGAGTTAAATAGGAATATGAATCTGGTAGGTCTACCTGGGAGAGGCTTGTTCAGCAGCTACTGGTTCAGTAGAATATTTCTCACGTTATGTTTTGGTTCCAGTTGCAGCTAACAGGGTCCAGTTCCTGCTCCTTTCTCCTGTGCTGTGTGCCAAAGGTGCCTGAGTGTGCCTTCCTGGGCATAGATTACACACCATGGAGATCTGTGCTACTGCAATTAGACTGGTTTTGGTGAGCAGGGTACACAGATTAAAAGTGAGGAAGTGAAGGGTGTCATAGAGGAAGCTGCTTATTGATAATGTGACCTGATCTTCTCAGTTAACATCTCTGCTGTCGAATTAGCTGAACATTTGAGAGGGTTGGAACAAGTGTTGCCATTGCAATAAAAGAAGAGCTCCTTCAGCTGTCCCTTCAGGTCAGAAATTTAAGTCAAATTTTTGTTACTTTTGTTTCAATTTTGAGGAGAGTGACTTGTGCAAAAAGTATTTTTTTAATTTCAGTTCAAGAGGATTAGAAAGTTCTGAAAGATATGACACGTCTGAAGTTTGAGAAGAACTTTCTGAACATTAATGAATAATTAGTGTCTCAAATAATACACATTTTTAATAAGCATCGATTATTAAGCTGCTACAACAATGAAAAATTAACTCTCCTTGTTACATCAAAATGCAGAACTTCTTACTAGATATGTAACTTGCAAATGTAGAACTCCAAAATACAATCTTAAAAATATAAGAGGTAAACAAAATGCAAATACATTGGACATAGCCAAAACATGTTCAATATACTCAGGTTGTCTTTAAAAACAAAGATATTGAAATAAAAAATAATATTCAATAAAATATTCCTGAAGTCTTTTGGAGGAATTTAAACTAATGTAACTAAAAGTGGAGGACACTATTTGTTGCTTCTGAGACTACAGTTAGAAATTATTCATTCTTACATTCTGTACCTTAAGCACTTCAAAGTTCAATTGCAGATTTATCACCATTTCACGCAAAGTTATTCCCGGCAATGAAAAAAAATACACACCCCTCCCCCCCAGTAGTTATATACGTATTTCAAAATATAAATGGAAATCATAAAGAAACTTTAAACAAAACAGTTGTTCTCAACCTATATTTCTGATGTTCTAGAACTAGAAATTTTTTTGACATGCCAAATCTCTGCCTGATTGACAGAAGATGGAAGTCTCCAAGAATATCTGCAATTAGACTGACCTCTTATATAGTTAAATAAGGAATTAAAATAATCATTTGGACCATAGTCCTCAAGGAGAATACATGCATATGTTCATGGAGAGAGAGAGAAAGAAGTATCTCTTAAAACTGTCAGTAATGACAAACTGAGTGTTGCAATATGCAACAATGTAAAAGATCAGATTAATGTATAATTTGATTTTCCTGTTTAGACTTACCATCTGTAGATGTGTTGAACAATGCCAACACCTCTGAGGATTGGTTGGTCACTGGAAAAGGCTCCTCAGGAAAGTGGTCATGGCAACAAGCCTGCCAGAGTTCAAGGAGCAACTGGATGATGCTTTTAGTTTTTACTTTTAGGCAGTCCTGAGAGGAGCAGGGAGTTGGACCTCATTATCCTTATGAGTCCCTTACAACTTCAAATATTTTATGATCCTATGACTCAATAGTGAATTCTCATGTTTTCCATAGAATTGAGAGAAATGATTTTTTAATCTTTGCTGAAAAAAAAGATTATCTCATTTCTCAATATATCCCTTAGTGCTGATAAAAACAAGTAAAGGAAATATATAGCTTAGAACATCTGGGAACACTAGTGGTATTCATACGGCATAAATAGAGTGTGAATAACACCAACATTCTTGTTAAAACTACAGATAACTAAGCAGCTGTTATTGTCCTGTTTACTTAGTACTTACTTTTCATCAAGAGTTAATAGAAAATATAGAGGAACTGATAATTTTCACAGATATGCTGGGGTAAGTAAAGAATTGTTCTCTTATATACAGCTTGTAAAATAGGTCTGAGAGGAGAGTAAAGTCCAAAATAGTGTAACAGAGTAGGGTGTAAATGCAGGAGACTGCATTTTGAACGCATAGTATATTTTCACAGAGAGGTGTTTTTTTTAAAAAAGTACTTTGAAAAATTATTTGATTCTTGGAGAGTTTATGCTATTAAGACTTCCCTTGTTGGAATCCACGTCTGTTGAAGCAAATGATAAATTTCCCGTTCATCCAACCGTGTACTAAGAGTTTTTGCAAATCCTACTCAGAACACACTGTTCTCAGATGTTGCTTTGAGGAGCTGCCTAATCTGGCAGACTGACAGAGGAAAGATGCTCCAGCTTTGTGCTTCCAAGTCCAGCTTCCCAGTAGGCACACATGCACACATGCACCCAGGACATGCACACATGTATGCATCCCTGTGTACATGCAGATCAAAACAGACAGAAACCACAGCACTCAGGAATCATAAACAGCACAGAAGGACTCATCCTGCTCCCCTTTCTGGCTAATCAGGATGAAAGCCTGTTAGTGGAAAATGGGCATGTACAATGTGGAGCCCTCCAGAAGCTGGGCTCAAGCACTCAGGCTGCCCAGTAGCTGCCCTGGATCCCACCCTTCCCAGCTGCTGGCACCTGAACATAGAAGCCTCTGAGACCACGGCCCCACTCCAGTTGCTGGTACTCTAGCCTGCCTGCTGACACATTCCCCCACACAGTATAGCTTGCTCCAGTAACCATCCTTGCACACTCAGCTTGTTCATTTATCTGGCCCCAGACCCCTGACCCAGCTGCCCCACCCATAGACATATGAAAGCCATGCTGTACTACCTGGTTCAAAGCTGTAAACCTACCTTGGTGCACAACTATGACCACCTCAGACTCTGTGGTTTCTCCAGTACCTGGCATGGACCCTCTGGTCCCTGAGGTAACCAACTTTCAGACTCCCTTGTCTCTCCAGGATGCAGCCCAGGATCTGGGGCCCCTCTAATACCCAGTTGCTGAACCTCTTCTACTTACTGGGTGGTCTATCGTGATGTACACAGGTGATTACACACTGAAACACACACCTGAACACAATGAACCCTTTTTGTGATCTCTCCAGTTGCTCCCACCCCAGACACACAGGCCCTGAGACTTCTGGTCCCACTCCTGCTGCTGCACTCAAATCCCCAGACACAGGTGCGCACGGGACAGAGATCCCTGCACCTGGGAAAATAGTTAGAAATGGAGTGTAATGAGAGGACAAGACAGACTCTTTGAAACTTTCCTTGTCTTTGATTGCAGAAGGGTCTTCCTGACATCTAGTAATGCCTCCCGTATTCCTAAAGGCTGTTACCACCTTCCACTGATTGAATAAAAGATTAGATTGGTGGTGACCCTGGGGCCATGGGCTGAGGGTCTCCTGTGACCCTCTCGGGGAGGAGCCACCTCAGGGTATCCTTTTGCTCTGATGAGGTTGTTGAAGTTCTCCCAGCTGTCATTGTTCCTCTGGGCTCCTTCGGGTTCAAAAACACATGCCTTTAATCACATAAACTAACCATTTCATGCCCACCTCTGATACATACCCTTAGAATTTCTTAGAGATTCAACAACAACAAATATTTCCCTTTAGAAAATCAAATTTTGAAAGCTATTTAAAGTTAAGAAAGATAGTACTGTGAGGAACTACAATTTATGAGAAAGATTGATTGAAAATTTTTATTACATCAGAAGCTACAGGCAAAACTCAGGTCAGTAATTGAAAAGAGGGACATAGAGTGTACTAAAATGCAGTATTTCTAGGTAAGCAGGTAAAAAATATGTAAGTAGTAAAACTGAATAATGCAAACGATCTGGAGGCGACAATGGAGACTATAAAAACAAAGAAGATGTAAAAAAAAAATTAAGATGTAAAAAAAAATTGTAGGGTGAAAGTGATGGAAAAGGACAAAAATCAGCACATTTGGGGGGTATTTCTAATAAATCCTTGGAAGCAAAGAATGAAAGACCACACAAGACAAGTTAAAATTATTACAATGATTTATTCACGCTATACTAGGATCTGATAAGAGAATGAAAAAGAGCTTTGAGGCGGAAGATACTAAGGAATATAGCCAAATATAGATACATCAAAGCTCACCATTTGCTTATGTTAAGGCTCAACAGGATAACAAAAGTAAGGATAACACTGCAGAGAAGAAAGATTGTTAGACCCCAACCAACAATTATTGAGGAGTTACCATAAGTGAAATTTCTTCACAAGTATGTATGGTAACATAGAAACAGTAATTGGAAGTAAAGTCCTTTGGGATAGATTCACTGGTCTGGTGCCTGTAAGGAGTAAGCACATGGTACTAAATATGAGCAAACTTCATCTGAAAACAATGGAAATTGTCAATAGCTGCCATTGGCCGACCCTGATGACTTCATTGTGGGACTTTTTCAATGGAGAAGAGAGTTAAATCCCTTCTTCCTCAGCGTCTGTCATAAAAGGTCGGTGTCACTAAGGATAAGTGTGGCCCAAGGCAGTGCGGAGTGATGTGAGCCACTTGCTGTGCTGAGCCTGGGCTGTGACAGGCCACAGGCAAAGATGCCTTGGCCAAGAGATATGGAGACGGTAATGGGAATCTCAAGGCTGATGGCAACTTATGGAAGGCAGTGAGATACCCAGCTGTGACCTATTAGCCAAACCAAACCAAAACTCCTACAAACCCTACTTAAAAATAATCTGTTTCAGAAATTAGGCATACAGTTTAGAAAGGTGTTGCAACTATCTAGGCTTTCTGGTGCTTGTCTTTGTCTCTTTTTTTGTACAATCTACACTTTTCTGTCCTAGTTTTGTGTATATCACTAGGTGTGTTCACTCAAGGCCGAGATTAGTTTTCCTGCAACTGACAATGAGCTGCTAGTATCCTCTGTAACAGAGACACTTCAACGACAAAGCTGCAGGAATGGGTGTGACAGATGGGAAGTGTAGAAACCAGCCCAGTATAGTTCCATTACTTTCACTGTGAAAGCAGACTAATAAAAAGCTACAAAAGAAATTGCCATGAAGAAAAATACTGAGCAGAAAATGAAGGGGAAGAGGGACAACAAGTTTACGGGATAAAATTTATCCAAAGTTATTCCATAGCATTTTACAAATTATTTACACAGTGATAAGTGTGCTTTGGACTATATCTGGAATATTTGCAACTATAATGGTGAGGAGTTATTCTACAGACTATAAAAAGACAGTAAGCTTCCCAGAATATTATTCCTATAGGACAGATAGGGCCTGCCTGCTTAACTTCAACTGTGTTGAAGGTCAACACAGGAAATAAATACTATGGAAGGAATTGCCTATTTTTTCAGAAGACTGAGTTGCTCTAGTCAGCTCTTCTATCACTACCTAAACCTAATATTTTCACAAGGTGGACACATCTTATGAATGATAACACAAACATATAACCATTTTCTTGTCAGCTCTAAAATCCCAACTTTATTCCCTTCTGTCTCTGAAAGGTAAAACTGTTCCTCAGTAATGAGGAAGGGAAATTGACTTTTGAACAAGACAAAAATTTAGTCAAAGGTGCAAAATTGCTTAAAATCAATAGAGCACTGTCCATGGACATTTCATATGTGATAATGAAAAAGAAAAAATGAAATTACTTGCACTTAATGCAGTACACACTGTTGAAGAAAACTGACCTAGAAACATCTTTAACAACATCATAGAGATTAAGGTATATCTATAAGGATGTTTCAAGTGATGAGTATGCTCACTTAAATAAATTTTAAAAACAAATCTGTAACTACATTCATTAAAATTACAGTAGTATTAATTCTAAAATGGCCCCACTAGAAAAATCCTTGAACTGCCATTGGTACCAGCACTCTAGCTCAAATTCCATTGACATTCTTTTCATTAATACTCTTCAGATGACGTCAATATTTCTGCAGCTTCAGACCGAAATTTAGCCTGTCAGTTGAGAACATTTAAATAGCTCTACTTGGCTATTTGTCATTTTCATTTAGTAATTGGCAAAACATTAATTTTTTGAGATTTCAAGCACTTTTATGGCATCTTAATTCTGAAAAGTAAAATTTGGTAGACAGACTGTAAAACTTCAGTTGCTCTTCTTAATTGTATTACTTTTCTAAACTGTGCAGCTGTATAAGAGGCTCTCAAAAGAGTTCTTGAACATGCAGTTGAAGCTGCTTAGCACAGCATTTGTCCATTGTATCTTTGGAGCATCACTGCTGTGCTTAAACGCTAATAGGCAGAAAATGTACCTGCATAACTCCTGGGGTTTTGGGATTTTTTGCCAGTCTAAAATGGTTACACAACACTGGAACATTTTCATAGGTTCGTCTGAGGTAAATGTTGGAGCTGTTCCAACTCTGTCCATATTAACTTCATGCATAGTATAAACATTGTTGTGGTATACTGTGCAGTGACCTGATTAGTACAGCATAGGCAGAAGATTGAAGGGAAATTGTAGCAGAAAGTGATAATCTCTACTAGTTTTTTAAGTGTACAAGAGACATTACTAGCTCTAGATATGGTAGGAACAAAGAAAAGTACTTTTTGTCATCTTGTCAACTTGATTCAAGAGCAAACACAAAACAGTTCAAGTGCTTTCCATGATATATGAATTTTCATTTTGAGCAGTCTTACACAACTCTGTGCTGAGCGTTATGTTTGAGAGCCTATTACAAAAATCATGTAGACTGGTTGTTTTGTTGCGTAGCTTCTGATATGACACAGGGTCGATTTTTATGTAAAAGTTTACAACTGATTTTGTGGAGTTCACCTACAAAGGAATGCAAACCTCTGTCAGACATTATGATTCTGAGCATATCCTGATCATTGTCTAGCATTAAATTAAAATGAGGGGAAAATAAGGGAGGAGCATAAGGCCTCATCAGAGTTGAAACACTTTTTAAATAAACAGGATGTGTGAAGAAGTTTTAAACAGTAATTTTTTTTTTCTGCAATTGAATGTTACCAACACAAAGGTTAATAATCAGAAGTTATCTTTGTGTCTGACAGTAAGTGGCTCAGAAATACTTGATCTAAAAGGCATTTTTATTCTCAGGAGACCTTCCTTAGTATCCTATATCCTATGTGGGCTATGCAGTAAATCTTTCTTGCTTGATGCCTCATTCTTCAATGTGCTGGCATGCTGGGATGCCCCTCTAAGCCACCAGCTCTCCCTGTGCAGCATGTGTTCTTTACTGCAAAGTGACACAGATTCAGTGGGAGTGTTGAAAAAGCAACAGTTTTGAGAGAGACTGCGTTTTCTCTGAAAATTAGATTGCCGTTTCAATACCTGCTTTTTCAGCAGATAAGCTGTGGGACCTGTGTTTCTAATAATATAAAAGGTGATATTATATCTTCCTTACATTGGGATCTCTTCCATTTTTTACAGGTTCTCCGACTCAGGAGTATTAATGGACACTAGACTTCAAGAGGATAGAGGCACACGGACCTTTACTGATAAACTCCAATTTCTATGTATTTCCAATGGGGAATCTCTAGGCAGCTGCTTACCAGTGAGCTGATGTTCTGCGACATGATTCAGAGACACCCAACTTCACAAATGGACTAAACAGAAGAAACTTTCGTACTTAAACTCCTCAGTATTTCATTCTGTGCCTGCCTCAGAAGCCCTTCGGCCATGTTGCACAAGTATTTATGAAGCTCTATAAACAACTAGTTCCTCTTGGAAGGATTAGGAGTTAGGCTCAGCAGCATTTTTAGATCATAGGTGATAGCAAGGCTTGGGTTGGAAGGTACCTTAAAGATCATCTACTTCCAACCCTCCTCCTGTGGGCACGTTCACCTTCCACTAGACCAGATGTTGCTCAGAGCCCCATCCAACCTGGCCTTGAATGCTTTCAGGAATGGGCCAGCCACCTGTTTCAGTGCCTTACTACCTTCACAATAAATAATTTCTTCCTAATGTCTAATCCAAAACTACTCTTTCAATTTAAAGCCATTGCCTCTTGTTCTGTCACCACACACTCTTGTAAATGGACTCTCTCTATCCTTCTTGTAGGCTCCCTTCAGTTATGTCACCCTGAAACCTTCTCTTCTCCAGGCTAGAAAATCTCAGTTCTTCCAGTCTTTCTTCCTAGGAGATGTGCTCCATCCTTTTAATCATCTTGTGGCCCTCAAAACTTATATTCTGAACTTCCCATAAATTAATAGTTATTAACCTCAGCAATCCTGAGATTTCTCATTCTTCTCATTATAAAGGAAATAGTAATGTTGCTAATTAATTTTTGCAATTCCATCTCACCTTTTAGTCCTGCACAAAAAGTTTATGCCATTTGCTGCCATTTGTTTTCTCCATTCACATCGAACCTTGTACTGTTTTATGACCTCTTCATGCTAGCAAGAGGTTTGTAACAAACCTACACCAAAGACTAGTTCAACATGTTCTAAATTTTTTTTCAGATATAGGGACTACATGCCTATATTATTATGCAATATATGCTATAATATATGTTATAATATATGCTATAATAATGCTATACATGCCTTGTTATTATTATGCAAACCTACTCTCTATAATATTCTCAGCTACTAAATCTAATAGGAAGAGTAGAGGTCTACAACTGGGTTTATTTTCCTCCTTGAAATTTTTAAAATGTCTGCTGAACTACCAGTTCAGGAAAACTTAAAGGATTTTGAGACATTTAGAGGCACTTATTTATTTATTTTAGTTATTATTACTAGAAGAAGTAAAAAAAGTGAAAAAGTCAGATAATCTGAAAAAAAATCTATTTTTCCTGTATTTCTACAGAGGTAGAGAAGGACAAGTCAAAAAGAAAA
>VZTE01004033.1:180232-279561 GCA_013397775.1 Eulacestoma nigropectus | reverse complement strand
AAAAAAAAAAAAAAAATAAAAACCGAAAGTACACCTCAAACCAACTGAACACATAAGTAGCAATAATACAATTTGGAAGAATTCTCAGATTTGAAAAAAATATCCCCAAATCTTTTGAGTAATCCATGACCTGTCATGATGATTTTAAAGGACATTGACAAAAAGAACTATCTACGAGTAACGCAGCAGTAGTTTTGAGAGGCCCTGAATATAAAAGTTCCATTTTAAGAGTTGATATCAAACATGCAAATTTAAAGGGGCTTCAATAAACATTTGAGCATTCTCCATCCATCTACCAATTACCTTCCTCTAACATTATGAGATTTGAATAGGGCTGGTACTGCTGCAACATGGTATCAGGTCTTATTTCGCTATCAGGGCTGCATTATTCTGCCACTATGCACTGGTTCAATTGGATCCCCACTGCATATAATAAGAGAGACACAACTGAGAGGCATCAGGAAAACTAAGTGTAGGGAACAAAGTCTTTGATGGTTTCATCACCATTTACTGACTGTTGAGAAGCACTTAGTTTAGCACTTAATATTTAGAATTAGATTTGGCTTGTGAGGGAGTGTTATGCTTGGCAAAATCTGAATGAAGAAGCAATCAGACACATTTTAAAATAGAAAGTCACGAAGTCAGGGTTTGCAAGAAGCAAAATCCTAGCAAAGACAGACTTTTGTTCCCCTATCAAACCAAAATGAGGCAAACTTCACAGTGTTTCAGCCACACTGCTGAGCCAGACAATAAACATTCTGTGAATGAACAGTCTTTACATTTTTCCATGTTGAGGAAAAGACTTTTAAGTCTTTGTGACGCTGTACATGAGAAAAGTGTATTCCAAATGAAAGGCAGCAGTGCATGGCACCTGTGGTTCCCTGTATCTGTTCACTCATAGTACATGAAATTGACACTGGACACGAAAATTCTGCCAAAATTAGTCCATAAAACATTAAAATGCTGCTTATTTCAGTGGGTCACAGACTATGGCATCCTGCTATGGAGTTACCCTAACACTACTCTGAAGGATTTCGCTGAAGCAATACAAGTCAGCTCCTTTGCAGATAGATTTTTCCTGTTAGATTTTGCATAAATGTAGCAGTTTAAAATTTTATGGATTCACTGTTTTTGTTCTCTCATATCCTTTCTACTCCGTCCTCCCTCTCTTCTTACTGCACCTTGATCCATCCCCTTCTGACTCTTGGTCTGCTACTCAGTAATCAGTTACTGACTGGTCACTCACCTTTGCAGCTAGTTCTAGCCACTTTCAGTAGACACACCACAGGACACAGCTGAGCTCTTCTGTCAGGCTGGTGGCACCTTTATGAAAACTTATTTAGGAAAGGGAGAGAACACCAATTAAAAATATCAGTGCAACCAGAGCTGTAGGAGGTGATCCACAGTGGAACTAGTAGCAAACCAAGAGAGGCTGTAGTCCATGGATAAGCCCCAAAGGAGCTACATTCTCTGGAGGACCCGTGCCAGTGCAGTGGAAATCGGCTGTGTGGGTTCTTGGCTGCAAGCCAGCAACAGGCCACCAAGTAAATTTTGCATTTATGAATGCTGGTTTTCTTTCTTCTCTGGTTTAAATATCTTCTTTATAAGAGTCTGTATGAAGCACTGTCATTCTTTAAAAAAAATCCGTGTCTGCTATATCAAAGAGGTTAAAAACAAATCCATTACAGATATTCATGCTTTCCTCAACCTCGTTTTCTTCTTCACAGCTAACTTATGAGTTGAATTTTGAACTGCTTAAAGTCCCTATTCAGCTCTACCACTGTCACTGGGCAAGTAAATCCCACCCCACAAAAAACGAAAGACAAAAAATATAAATTGGGGAATTAAAATCATTTGAATTCTGTTGTGGAAAAAAAAAATTAGACTTTTAAACAAAAAATATGTACACTGACTACCAAATAAAGGCACCATAATAATTTAGGACCAGTGGGATGATTATGACTGCAAAAGTATTAGGTTGATGGATGCATGTTTTGCTGTAGAACTGTTTCAGAAATGCTCAAAGAAAAGGAATAGGCCCAAGTGTTTCTTGTCTATTTTTCTGCCCAATAAGAAATGCCAGCTATAATAGTAATGAAAAGTATATTTTAAATGGGGGAAACAATCACAATGTAAAATGTAACTTCTGACTTCCAGTCATTTTCATTGCATACCTTTAAAATTTAAACATGTTTCTTACTTAACTAAAGCAAGACTGCTCATATAATTTAAAATAGCAAGGGAATGCTATGGTATTCTGCAGGTGTTTCTGTATTTTTCTCTTTTTGCAAATTCAATTATTCTGCTCCTGATTTTATATATATATACATATATATATATATGTATATATATATATCTATATGTAAAACAATCGGAGTCAGAGGGATTCAATTTATAGAGAGTTACACTCTCAGTGTTACTCTTTTCTCACAATCAGAATAGCCCTCCACTGTTCCTGTGAAGTTCAATATTTATTAGAGAACTGTGGGAATGAAAAAGGCCAGATGTCCTGTAAAAATGAATTTATGCAGATAAAAGAATATTAGACTAATATTTCTGAACTTAAACTCTGGCAGCTTGGTGCTTAATGAGAAAACTGTGCTCAAAGATTTTCTCTCATTCACCATTCAGGCTTTGAAGAAAGTTTTCTGGGTAAGATCCAAAAAAAGGACCTGAAATGGGGCTTGGTGAGATTTAACAATGAATTCTAAATCATCAGCTGAAAAGCCCTGGTTGGGAGGTGCTGTATAACCTCCACAGGTTTGCATGCTTCCTTAGGGGTCCTTCTTGCCACAGAAGCAAGAAAGTCCTTCCAGAAGGGAGTCACAACGCTTTCAACTAATTGTCCATACTGAATTATCTCTGAAGAAAATTGCGTTTCCATTGACTGTGTCAGAAACCTACACGGGTCAAGTCCAGTAAATTTAGGTTAGCTATTGTGTCTAGAAGATGTGACTTTGTGCACACCCTGAACTCTTTGCATCACCACAGTTCAGCTTTAGTTCAAACATAAATTTATTCTATCCACCATCCCTAAAATCTGATGTTTATAGCTGGAATAACAGAAGTGTAGAATCATTTAGGTTGGAAGGCACCTCTTGAGATCATCTGGTCCAAACCTCTTCTCAAGAGGGATTATTTGGAGCAAGATGACCATGCCCAATCAGTTTTTTAATATCTTCTTGAATGGAGATTTCACAACCTCCAATATATTTCCAGGTTTTTTAAGTATTCTCTGATCTTGTCCTTTTTCACTGAGGGTAAGGAAGTCTTTTTTGCTCCAGACTTTCCCTGTGATCTCAGATGATTTTTGTTCTTGGATGCAGTTCTTATTGGTAAAGACTGAGGCAGAAAAGCCTTTGAGTACCTCTGTATGTTCCATGTTGTCTGTCACCGAATTCCATGCCCCATTCAGCAGAATTGTAGAATCCTTTCTTGTTGGCTTGGCTAGATTCAACTCCAGGAAAGCCAGCTCTTGGCTTCCTAAGCCTATCTCTACAAGATTGGACAGCAACTGTCAACTCCTTCTGGGTCACCTGCCCCTGTGTTCAACCTTTTTATGCAAGTTCAGTTAAAATCCCCTTGCTCATCCATGCAGTCCACATGCTGTCTTTATTTCCTACTTGTCTGTATGACTCTTAAGTTTGGAGGAAGTGATCCTTGAATATCAACCAGCTCTCCTGAAACCCTCTTCTCTCTCAGACTCTATCCCATGGGATTCTCAATCTGGTCCCTGAAGAAACCAAACTCTGCTTTCCAAAAAGCCAGGATTGCAGACCTGCCTTTTGCACTACTCCCTCCTTTTAAGATCTTGAGCATCAGCACTGCAATCAAGGCTGTCTCTGACTTTCACATGCTGACCAATTCTTCCTCGTCTGTAAGTATCAGGTCCAGGAGAGATCCTTTCCTTGCTGGCTCCTCAATTACATGTTCCAGGAATAAGAACAAGCAATAAAAGTTTGACCAATTTTTACTGTTCTCTTCTTTTCTAGAAAACAGAAAAGTTTTCTAGTATCCATCTGTTACCAAATAATCTATTACTTTGTGAACCCAGATTAAATTTTCTTTTTAATCTAAGGATTTTCAAAGAACTTATTCAATCTAATCAGTTACGTACCTAGCTTCTAAATTATTTTTAAAACAATGATATTGTCATGATGTAATTCTTTCTTTTTAAAGAGCAAAATTTATTCCAGTTTTAGAAAGGTTAGCTGGAAGGTGCTATCCCACAGAAAGGAGTACTCTCAGGAGAGGGCCAGTCAAGGAACTGAAATAGAGTTACACTCTAATTTATAACTATTTATGTCTTTTATTAGGCTATGAAATTGTCTGTTGAACATCTTTCTTCCCGTGTATCAGCTCTGGACCTAATACAATGACCAGTCTTAAACAGACAGTCAGCAAATTAAATGTCATTAACTAACACTACTGTGGAAAGTAAAGCTAAGATAAAAGTTATTTTACAAAATAAGGATATTAAAAATTAGATCCATAGGATTTTGGTTTTGGAAGGGGGTTTTGTTGTTGTTGTTGTTTTGGTTTGGTTTGGTTTTTGGTTTTTTGGGATTGTTTCTTTGTTTGTTTCTTTTTTGTGGTTTTTTTGGGGGGTTTTTTTGCAAAGAATAAGGTAAACAAGCCTTGGCACATTTGGAAAGAGAATAGAGCTTATCATTTATCTGTATCTGAACCAGTCACCAAACAACTGCTTAACAGACAACAGAGAGGTACATCAATCTTTAAGGTGTGATTTATCTGACCTAATTTGGGAATGTACATTAAGCAGTGGTGAGCTGCATTCCAGAAATACTTGTTTTCCTCCTTTGGCTATAATGGGAATATACACTTCGGTCTCAGGCATAGACAGATGTGTATTGCAGATGCTTACATCAGATCAGATGAATCCCATGCTGGATGTACAAATGAGGTACGTTCAGCAAGTCAAACAACTCCTAAAATAACTAGAGAATGTAAACTACATCCTTGTGCTGCTATGATCTAATGAAGGCTGGTAAGTGCTGATGATACTCAGAGCTTCTACTGTGTAATGGTGGAATAAACAGATAAAGGAAATATAAAAATAGGAGTTATTGCTTAGGTCTCCATGGAAGATGGAGATAAACAATGGCACTTGTTTTCTCAGAGTATCCTATCTGTCTATGTAGGAAGAACAGAAGTGGTACAAAGAAAACCATTTAAATGATCTGGTGAATTGGGTTTCCTGGAAGAGTCCAAATAAAAGTAAGTATAAAATGACCACTTTTAAGCAGCCATAATAGTTAAATAAATGTCATTAAATCACCACTTCATCACACCCTTTACTAATTACAGGAAAAATCCAGGAACATGTAAAATAATTTATTTTTTCTTATTATTCCTGCTAGCCCTTTCCATACCAAATACATACACTCCATGGAAATTTTCAAACTATGTAAATCACAAAGATAGAAAGAACAGAAGAAATTACTCTTGGTTATTTTAGGAATACTGAACTCAAATACGGCCTTAAAACTGCCTCACTCTTAGTCATCTCTTTTATCATTTTCCTTTTTCAGGCATTTTAATATCCAAGCACTTCATTATTTAAGTATTTGTTATTTTTCCCTGTCATTCCTACAGCACTTGGCAGGCTGTAAACCTGTGTGACTTCATAGACAAGGCAGCTTTGTGATGCTACCAAGAGCTCACTCCAATTTTTCACTGTGTCTATAACATTATTCCATGTTTTTTTAGAATACATAATAATAGGGTAAGAAAACTTACATTTCAATGAAATATTGTATCCCAGTGGAGCGGGGTTTTTGATTTTTTTTAAATTTTGTTTTGGTTTTTTAGGGGGGTTTTTAGCCTTTTTTTTTTTTTGTGTTGGTTGAGTTTTTGCTGTTCCATTTTTTTTCCCCGAGAAGCAGTCAATGTCATTTTCAATGACACATATATTGCTGCTACAAGGGAAACTAATCTGGAACACTGAGTACCCCAACTGGAGTGTGAGAAATTTTTATAGTGGCCAATGAGTGCTTGAGAAGTAATCTCAAATGACAATTCAGAATCCCTACAACTACTACAAACCATAGCAAGTCACAGAAAATCTTCAGTTAAATAATCAGTGTCTTCTTTAGTACACTATCTGCACCTCTGTTATTAAACCACATTCTACAAATATGTAGAAAAAGTGCCAAAAGTCACAGCTGGCATAATTCCTCCAAACTAGTTAATTTGCAGTAAGAATAACATTTTTGGTGAGAGCAATAAAAAATATCATGTCGAAAAATTCTATCAGAGAAAAAAATACAAATGTTTTTTAGAGGCTGTGTTTTAAAGCCAGCATCAGAGCTTCTTTCCATTGCATGGTTATACCAAGCTTTTTTTCACTCTTTGTATTTAACAGTATACCAAGCTGTTGACCTATAACCTTAGCAAATGAATCATGGACAGCGCATGAGTACAAGAAAAAAATTAAGTCTGTACCTTCAGTCATCTAAACACTTAGAAAAATATGTTGCAATTTCTGTTAAGACTAGTATTACTGCTTAATTACTTGTAATTTGTAGCTCTTTAGGGTCTTTTTTTCTTATAAATAATTAAAGTCTTTAATCATGCTGTCTCATAGTTTTCTTTATTAGAAATGCTATGATAGCAGATCATGTGTTCAGAATACTTTGAGACGTGGACTTAGAATAGAATCACCAGTCTGTTTCATACTAAAATTTAAATTTACTTTAAATACTTGCTGCAATATTTCTAAAGAATACTATCAAGTTTTCATTGAGAGTTGGTGGCTTGTTGGGTTTTTTTTCCCCAGTACTCAAGTTATGGAGATTCCTAAACTTTTTTCAAGGAACAATACAGTTTAGAGGTCTAACATTATCTTGTCATTTCTTCATATTTCACCATTTAAGTAGCGCAGCTCCACACACATATATTCTACAGATAAAATATATATATCATAAAAAGGTCTTGGGAACACACAGAGTGAAATGTGTGCACTCATAGTGAAGCAGGGCTGAGTGGAAGAATGGCTTGTTAATGTCCTTTATTTATAATGGTCATGGATGTAAGGGTTCCTGGGACAGTTTCTCTGCACTTACACCCATGCCTCATGGAATGTAAGGTACATTCCTCTGTGAAATTCACACACATACCGACAAGAAAATTTTATAGTTTGCGCATTTATAATCAGCTGAATGTGAAAAACTGATGCTCCTGTGTTTGGGGATTTTTTAAATCTCTTTTTTATTGCTGTTGTCCAAGGAAGACCATAATGGTATGTGAATATTGCTTAGAAAAAAAAAAATGGAAGCTATATTTGTGAATAAAAAGTAATAAATTCTTTCATAAAATATCTGAGTAAAGGAGAAAAGTAGGATCCTTCTTGCAAAAGACTGGTAAACATGAGCACAGTATTCTAGATCCTGAGCCATTCAGTAACTGTGTTTGTACACCTAGCAGTGGGATAACACATCCCTAAAGGAAATAGCAAGGAGGTTCAGCAGGAGCATTTAGCTGAGGATAAAACGCCCCATGGGCTGCTCTGCAGTCTCCTGCTCCCTTCATGTGAATGCAAAGTCACACTGTAATTATGGCTAGTAAGTTAAGTTCCAGACCCATTTTCATATTTTGTTAATTTTTTTGCTACATTGTAAGCACTCTAACAAACAGATTTCATCTTCATAAATATTAAAAATAAACTGAAGTAATTTTATTTATTAATTCTTGATCCCAAAATTCTAATCATAATTGTTTGTTGTGTTTCTTTTCCTGAGGTTGCTTGCAATACAAGTGTTATTTTATCAAGGCTTCATCTCAGCTGAAAAAGAAAGGGAGATGGATAAAAAGCACCTTTTTTCAGAGAAAGCTTGCATGACAATGCAGAGAATAAATATACTTTCCTTTGTAATTCAGAGAATGAACATCCATTACAGGCAATATTTTGGTTCAAAATAACATCCAAATCAGAAAAGAAAAATAAACTTATTCAAGATGTAGATTGTATCAAAGTTGAAAACAATAAATCAAAAGTGGTAAATGTACCAACAAAATGCATAAAAGACAAAATCTGCAAATATGCAAACTAGAGGTTTGTATTATAAATGCTGCAAAGCAAAAGAAAAACTTGTGTCACAGAAGAAAATTTTTAGTGCAGAAGAAACTAATTCATTCTTAGACCTTGTCAGTGCACCTACCAGTAAAGGAACTACAAAGAGATGGAAAAAGTAACTTCTGATTTCTTGGTAGAGGCAAGCATTTGATTTATTGGCAAGCATCAAAACACAGACGTGCCCACCGACTGAAAGTATGAATTGTTCTCATTGTGTAACATCATTAAGAAAAGACTTCAACAGAGGGTCTGCCAGAGCTTAGGTTTGTCGGCAGACTGAGTCTGGCAGATGCCTTTTTTTGGGAGGGACTGAGTTTGCTCAGCTGGGAGCTAGTAGGGAGAAGAGATCAGGCTTACAGATTGCTCTCAATATTCAAGGAAAGAGGTGATCCAGTGATCTTGGAGGACTCACTAAAGTTTGATTGACTCAGGAAGTTACAAAAGGTGCCAATTAGAAAGTCACAGTGGAAGAAAATTCCTGACTTTGCACCTGTAGCTGGCAAGAGACAGGCAAAGACTTTCCCAGGAGATATGAGTTTTCTCATTGCGAGTGATTGCTTTGCTCTTTCATCACAACTTTAGAAACTGCTACAGTGGTCTCCTGAATTATGGAGCATGTCTAATAGTTCCTTAAAGTCCTGCCCATCTTAAGACCTATTACTGCTCCCTGAGCATCTAAATTCTTCACTGGATCCTAAAGTTATGGAGCATCAAGCATGACATTTTGTAAATTTTAACTTGTCATCACACAAAGGGTTTTCCTAAATGGATATTCACTGTATGCAGTTCTATATAGTTTCACTCTTGGCTAAAATTATCCTGATGTACAAGTATTTGTGTTCTGGGTTGTGTCTTCTGCCCTAGAGGAAACAGCAAAACATGAAACTCCAATTTGCATACAAGTCCAACACCTGTCTTTTTTTTTTCAAGTCACTCGAATAAAACGCAAGGTTGTTATTTTACACTTGCATTCTGATCCCCAAACTATAGTTCTCAGTCGGTATTTTAGTCTTTAAGTATCTAGGAGAAGAAAGTCCTATAATTATTGAAAACCTACTGATTAAACTAAATATTATATCCCAATATATTTAGTGAGTATAGTGGATATTAGTAACTATTCTCGCCTTCTACAGCCTTACAAGCAAATGGGAGTTCCAAATGCTCAGGCATATATTAAACAATAGTGTTCTTTGCACATACTGTGCTCCTGGAACTATTCTTATTAAGGAAAATGAAAACACTACTCTTCTTTTAATTTTTTTTTTTTAATTGATACAATTATAATATTTCTGATAGCACATTAAAAAAAAGAAGAAGGAGATTCCAATAAATAAATAAATAAATAAATACATGCTATTTATGGAGGTTTTCTTGTCCTTTATAGTGCATTTATTTTCCCACTATATAAGGCCTAAATTTAAAAGGATGAGGAAAATAGCAAATGAGATTTTAAATTCTTAGATAATCACAGATCCATGCTAGATCTGACAATATAATTAGTTTATGTCCCTAGAATTAACTCTCATTGATTTATGACACACACTGCTGTATGGGAGTATGCAAGTGAAGGAAGATGACAGGAGTTCAGCGTCTCAGAAAGTTTCCAGTTAAAAGGTTTTAATTTTGTTTAAGTCTGTTTCTAAACTTTTAGGTTAAAGACAAGAAGGCAAAAAGTAAGTTCTGAATAGCCCACATCATCTACATACCAAGAAATGGTGAATGTAAAATCCAAGATCTAGGGAATGCATTTACAGAAGGCAATTGATTGTTTTAAATGATGAGTTCATGAGAAGAATCTGTAAGAGAAATTATAAAATAATATAGCTACTTTATAAAATACCAGCCACCCAGTAGAGAACCAAAATAGTCTCACACATGTAATTGAGAGAAGAAATACTGCTGCTTGGATAAAGAGAGTGTTTGCTTTAAAGTATTGAATTAAAAGTAAGTTGAATTTTGTTTTGCTGTCTTTCATTTGGTTTTGATTTTCCCCCTATACTTCAGAGTAACAGAGTAAAGAATAAAAGCATGTATTTTCAACCTCTACTGCAAGTGTTTTACTTCTGTTGGTTCATTGGTTGTTTTTTTCTTTTCTTTCTGGACCTTTCCGCAACTGCTTTGAACTGCTCACAATGAGTGCTTTGCCAGTTTGGTGTTAGAATTTGTAGTTTTATTAAAAAAACCCTTATCCTACAGATCATTATGGACAAATGTAAGCAAAAGGCGGTTTGGAAATTCTTACAATGTTCCAAAAGTTAGTTTAAAATGTGGTTTCAAATGTAGATGCAAATAACTGCAGGTCCTTGCATAAATTCTTTATATTCACCCATCTCTTAGAGTAACCATACAATCTGAACTAACACTGCACTAGCTCCTCTCAAAAATCAATGGCAAATGGACTTCAAGTTAGGACTGCAAAGGGTAAAATCAGTATATCTCTGTATCTTGACTCCTATCCATAGCAACGTTTGTTGCTTGCTCATATACAGGGTCTTGTCTCGAAAGGTCAAGCATAATATTGAAACTTTAAATGGCCTTGAATCTTTCTGAGGTTTCTAGTGTTCAACTCAAATTTCCCTGGAAAGAAAGAAAGTCTGTGACATTAGAGTCAGAGTTGCAGCACTGCCAGTAACCAGAGATGGTCAACCAAATGTATTGTAGAACTGTTGCGGTGGCCCAGTCCACCTTCGGGATGCGGATCCATCAGGGCATCCAGCGGGTGGACTTTCCTGCCCAGGAAAGTGATGAGGAGGACGGTCCTGGAGATCGGACCACACCCTAGAGATGCCACTCAGGGAAATCTCCTCCCCCGTTCTCCCTTTGTTCCCTCCTACCGCCATGTTTATGTTAATATGTTCTCGAAAGTTCTGTACGGTTTGGTTCCCCATTGGTTCATTCAAATTTGTTCCTCCCTAACCCCCCGGCAATTGGTTAGCTGTCATTGTATGTCATTTTTCCATTGGTTTATCCTCTTGTTCCTCCCCTTTTTCCTGATGTATAAAATCCCCTGTAACCATTACTCTGCGCTCTTTTGTTGCCCTTCCCTGCTTGATGCTTAGTTCTCTCGTCCCTCTCGGCGGGGAATAAAGGCTTGGACTGCTGCAACAAAGAGTCCCTCTCTCCTCTTTCGCCTCTGCCTGTTCACTATATTTATCATCGACTGCTGCCAGCTCCACTGAGAGCCCATAGGCAGACTGAGGGGCTGCACTCAGGCTGCCAGCCCGATTGCCGCGTTGCCGAGGCACCTTCGACAAGTCGCCTGCTTGGCCTCCGGGCAGTCAAGCGCTCAGCAACATAGAGCAACTTCTCAGAAAATTTCTCTTTCCTATGATTTTATCCTTTTGTCTTCACCCATACATATGCACATCTTATTAAGGATTAGTCCCTTTTTCCTGCTTTAAAGTATTTAAACCTTACTCTCAACTCTACAGCTCCACATAACAAATCACTCAGTCCCTTGATACTATTCCCCTTTTTAGCTCTTTCTTCTACTTTCATTTCATCACTTTGACAGCTCAGAGACTTTTGAATGACGGATATATACTGGAGGCAATGGTAGGACTTCCACAACTAAGGTACTGTTCTTTTTCTTATCCAAGTTTTTGAAATCAGAAAAGAAAAGAAAGAGAACCTTTTCATCACTAAAAGAGTCAGGAATTTTAAAGCTAAAAAATATTCTCAAAAATGAAAATACCTTGTTCAAATTCTGTTAAATCTATTCCTGGATTTTAAAAATGCCCTCATTTTTGAGACAACAGTATGAGGAAATTTTGATTGAGACCTCTTTAGATAGTTAGAGATGAATTAGGTGAACTTCACTCATCTAATTTTGTGTCTTTAGCTGGCTGCCTAAGTTAGGAGTCTGTTCACCTTAGTCTTCTCTCCATCATTAGTGCAAAAAGATATTAATTTCCAAAAAGTGAGTCAGCTTGTGTAAGATATGAATCATTCTGTCAAGATGTCTATAACTCTCCACAGGAGACACTTTCAGTACCAGGGTTCTGAATTAATTGTCTCTTTTAAGTACCTAAGAGAAGGTGGGATGAACTCAGGTCATTGGTTTAAGAACTTTGGCAAAAAAGAGGGAAGGTTACATCCCACTCTGCACATCTAGGCCTTGTGATTAAATTCTCGCACCTGTAACATACATATATGCAGAGTTATATAAATACATGTATTTATTTTTATAGCTTCAAGCAAAATGGACCAAAATACTGCCACCTTTGTACTGCTGTTACATCCAACAGAAGCAGCAATACACAAGGAAATCACAAAATATTTGCAATGCAAAAATGTATGCAGATACTATGGATAAACAAGGATGATACAGAGCTGGTTGAAAATGTGGGTGTAACATATCTGGAGGAGTCCTGCCTCACATGTAAAATTGCCAGCTTTTGTTAAAGAAAGCTGCTTAATTATAAGAGTCATACCTGAAAGGTCTTTTAAAAAATAATTGGTCAATACGGAATTTATAATTTCTGGCAACAGTGACAATATGCTGAGTCACTGAGGACTGAACTAAATAGAACAAAAACAACCAGCCAGCCTGGGAGTGTTGTAAATAATCATATGCAGCCAAGTTCTCACGAGGAATTTGGCTTGTCTCAGAGAGCAATATGTCTGATGAGCTGCTGCTTCACATTCTGCAGAGAATGTGGAATTCTTCTAGCTACTGATGCAATTAATTACCAGTATAGTTAAAGAGAAAAATATCAATCTCCCACACAGCTGGTTCAAGATATCTGTTCCTTGAAACAACCTTCATCCTACTTTCACTAGGTATTGTATTTCACTATTTTAAGGCATTGGATTTATTCCACTGCATCTGTCTAAAACTGAAAAGGGTAAAATCATTGAATTCAGTTCACCAGTGATGGCTTTAGCACAAAAATAAATGAAGACCTTTGGAGGTGTAGTATTACGTTTGAAATGAATGGTGGCACGCAAGTCCTTGAAATTTTTGTCTATCAGACAAACATGGAAAACACAGATCTTATTAAGATTAATGAGTTGTCAATGAATTTTCCAGTTCAGTGACTTATGTCCACTGCCTAATTCTAGAAATTAAGCATAACTTACAGGATTTGCTTTCATATACCTGTAATTGGAAGTTTTCCATGAAGACAGCTGCAATATGTGTTGAAATTTTGATTCACTATTATGCATAAAATAATCTTATTCACAATTCAAGTGCAGAGCTCTACAGATTAGTAAGAAATAAAACACTAGTTAAGATTTTTTCATGTTTTAGGTATGGCACTAAGCTTGGACTGGATGGTTGGTTGGAGCATTAAGCTTTTTTCCAATAAAATTCAGGATTTTCTCTATGAGCCTTAACGTTTAATTGCTATTGTCTAGTTACTAATGTTGGGAAAAAGTCCTGTGAAGAATATGAAAATTGAAACACCCCTAGGCATATAATGCACAAACCAGCATGTTTTCCTACAAGACACAACCTTGCTCTTTATGTTCTGGCACTGGCACTGTAAGACAAGATATTAATTTAGTTTCTAGATGGCTGTCACAGAGTATCAGACTGCAGAAAATCTGCTATAGAATGAAATAGAGCCAAAGGAAGGGAGGAACTAAGTTATCAATTAATCTTTGATTGTTGCTTAATCTCAGTGTCTGTTAAGTCTGAGGTGTATTACTGGGGAGTCCTCTTGTTCTTGAAGCTTATATAAAGTGTAGACATTTGCTCTTGAGTTATACATAGTGTAAACCATTTTCTAACAATTTCCTGGAGAAAAAAACCTCAAATCCCCATACCTTTTTACCATTATTCATTTTCTTAACCTGTTTTTGAATTTGTCATTCGAGCTACATGAACTGCACTCTGTGTCGTCTGCCATTACTCAGGACTTTTCAGAAACCAAAGTTGCTATGTTTTCAGAAAGTATACTAAGTTGAATTCTGTGTTCTGCTTCTTTGATTTTGGAGAGATAAGAATTTTTATCTCATTAGTAAAGAAACCTTATTTTTCTAGGTCCTCATGAGGCCTGTTGATATATATATATATATTTTTTTCAAATAAGCACAAGAGAATTTGTCATTAGATAACTGGTACTATCTTACTGAGACCAGCTTGTTACAGGACTTGAAGTAAATCAATTAAACTGTTGCTTTCTGCATACTACAGAAATAAGACTGGACTTGAGAAAGAGAAAAAAATCCCAAAGAAACACTGAATTTTTCTAGAGAGTATATAGGCAGAGGTTGTGCTTCGATTACATTTCCATGTCAGTACCCTCCAATATGCAGAACTTCTTACAATCTCAAGACGATGTTAGAATTAACATTGCTTGTGGACTCACCAATACAAATCTTGAAACATCTGTAATTTTCATTCTATGCAGGCACATAAATGATACAAAGTCAATATTATAATACCTAGGATTTTAGATTATGTTATTTGCATTTGAAAAAATGTAGCCAATCCTATTAAGTGATGACTTTACAACTGTCACTTTATATTCTAAATATGAAACAGATTTCTGTATTACACTCATGTTAGAACTACTTTAGAATACCATCAGAGATTTTTTTTTTTTAAGCAGAATAAAGCTGCTGATTTTTTTGAAAGATGTGGGCTGCTTTGAGCACACATATCCAGATCTGTACTTTGGGCATTTATAGTGCAGTTGTAGGTCTGGATGGGCAAATAAGTGCAATCACTGGTGTCTCAAAACCTGAACGACTAGACTAATCATTGACATTTTAGTAATTTCTGCAAATTTTCAGTCTTTGGGTAGCCAGGGTATTTTGATGCCAGCTTCCTCTGTTATCTGCAACAGCTCAGAATATAACATAAGGGCCATTTATTTTGTGTTAGTTAAGAATATCTGTTTGTGCTTGCTACTTGATTTAATCATGGCCCTGAATCACATGATTGCCTTCAGAAAGATGCCATGGAAATGAGTCAATTAATATAAATTACTATGGTCTTGTAGGTGTTCTAGAATATTAAATGAACAAGCTGGCATAAAATACCAACCAGTATCTTTCTTAAAGCTTCTCTAAGGCCATTTGAACTATTCTTAATCTTTATTTGTCTAGCTGATTGATTATGCCATTTCTCATTGCAGTGAGTAACGATGGATGCAGGAAAAACTATTTGTGTTTGGCACTGAGTAATTTGTCACAGTATTACACAATTTGGGGTTCTATTGCTTTCAAAGTTCTATCATCTTGTTTGAACAGGAGCAAATTCTAGGATGACTTTTTTGGAGAGAATCTACTTCCTTTATCTGGTATGTTTTCAGAAGCTTAAACTCCTGCATCAATCTGGCACAAGTGAAGAGGATGTTACTTTTACTTTGTTTTGGGGCTGTGAAATGTGTGTGGCTTTGTCCTGTTTTGCATAAAAGCTGTGCTTTGGGGATTTGATCGTTCAGTCTCTCCATGAGACAGGAAAAAGCTCTATCTATCAGCTCTCTGTGAAACTCTAATTCTATATTGATTTAGATATCAGCACTGATAGCTATATAGAAACTCTATACTACATATTCTTCGAGTCAGTCAAATTATAATTTTGGCTTAATCTTGCAGAAAAGCCTGGGTCAGTCTGGTTGTTACTGTTGTGTCCTCAGGTAGATGGACCAACTCCGTGTCACTAGGGAACTCCTCCGAGATCTCTAAAAGATAAAGATTTATGTGGGATAGTGGCAAATAAATGGGCCTCATAAGTAAGGCTCTGGAAGAACACTCCAACCAAAACTCATCTCAGAGCATATTAATCAAGAAGGAATACATCCAACCTATTTTGTGCTCCTCTCATGTAGTTAGCAGGCCATGCTCCTTGGAAGGTCATGGGAATGACCCATGCTATCATGGGATTTTAACACGTGCTCTCTCTCTTGGAATTTTGACACCTTGAATAGATTTTGCCAGAGAAAATGACCCATCTTCCTGTAGTTAACAGACTCATGGAAAGTGAGGTCCTGAGCCAAACACTAACAGTTGTAAGAGGTTTAAACACTGAAAAAGAGATTGGATGCATTTAAGTATCAATTCATGCTAGTATTCGTGCTAATTTGTTGTGAGTCAGAGGAAGATATTCCAATATTTGTGAAGTGTATTTTAAATAGAATAGTTGGGTCACTGAACTTTCTGAATTGTTAGAATTTCTTGAGCTAAAAAATCTAGAAGCAATTAGGATAGCAGAGTATCTTGAAAATTCATTGTGAGTCTCTGAAAATGATTTTCTATATCCTAAGGAAAATTTTACCCAATTTCTTGGAAATTAAATTGTAAAGATTAAGCCTTTTTCAACTTGTAAAGTTCTATATGTAGGATTATTCCACTACAATTTCAAGCTTTTTTGTAAGCTGATCATTAATTCGCACAGCAAAGAATAATTTACATATTTTGCAGATTATGTTTTTTTACCCCAGAAAATGGCTTAATATCCAAAGTGGCTTTATGTACTGAAAAGAATGCAAACTGTCACTACTCATTCTATTTCTATGTGCTTCAGAACATTTCTGCTCATTAAAGTATCATATTATTAAATCACTCTGGTAAAGTCTAAGAAAAGAAAGTTTCATTTAACTTGGAAAACTGGTTCTTAGATGTGCTCAAACATCTATCACAAAACACTTTGCTTTAATTCTGAGATTCACATTGTCATAACTTTTTTTTCTCTCACATGATTTATTCTTCTGTATAGAAGGCAGAAGACCATGCACAGAAACTAATATCCCATCCTGCGCATTCAGAGCTATCATGCTGAATATAGCCCGTCTCTGAAGTAAGCAGGAATGTCTAGGAAATAAAACCTTGTAAAAAGGCTGATATTCAAATAAATGATCCATGAAATAATTCTTCCAGCAAACAACAAAAACTCTAAACTTAAGACAAATACAGTTTTCTAGACTCTCATCTTTCCTGTTAATCTAGATTTTTAGTATTTTCACTGAAATCTTGCAGTAAACACAGATTGTCTCTCAGCTAGATAGAATCATAGAATTACTTAGATTAGAAAAGATATTTAAAATCATCAAGTCTAACTATAAACCTATGACTGCCAAGCCCACCACTAAACTTGTCCCTAAGTACCCCATCTGCACATCTTCTAAATACCTCTCAGAATGATGATCCAACCACTTGCCTGGGCAGCCTCTTCAAATGCTTGAAAACACTTCCATTGAAGAAATATTTCCTAATATCCTATTGAAATCTCCCTTGGTGCAACTTCAGGTAATTTCTTCTTGTACTGTTGCCTCTCACCTGGGAGAAGAGACCAACCACTGTTGCCCTGAGTTTGCAGTTCTTCGATGTTTTCAGTTTCTGTAAAAGTTTCTCACGCACTTTCTGTAAACATGGTCATGTTTTGTTAACTGTACTTTATTGTTTTTCATTCCATTCTCCTAGGTGGAGACATTTGATGGATTTTTCCTTTGACCAGTGTGATTGAGGGGTGGTAATTTCTCCCTCCAATCCACGGTGGTTTTTACGAACATATATCATAAAGTGCGGGGTCTCTGACCCCGGGGCTCTTTTCTGCTTCCACCTGACGAGATGTCTGCGTGATTTTTTCATGTCCGAGTGCGACAAACCACCACCCAGCTACAGCCTCCTTTCAAGTAGTTATAGAGAGCAATGAGGTCCCCCTTGACCCTCCTTTTCTCCAGGCTAAACACCCTCAGCTCCCTCAGCTGCTTCTCATCAGACTTGTGCTCCAGATCCTTTACCAGCTTCTTTGCCTGTCTCTGGATGTGTTCTAGCACCTCAATTTCATTCTTGCAGTGAGGCGACAAAACTGAACACAGAATCTGAGGTTTGGCCTCACCAGTGCTGAGTACAGAGGGATGATCACTTCCTTGGTACTGCTGGTCACAATATTTCTAATCCAAACCAGGATGTCATTGGCGTTTTCGTCCACTTGGGCACATGCTGGCTCATATTCAGCCACTCTCAACCAGTACCCCCAGGTCCTTTTCTGCTGGGCAGTTTTCCAGTCACTCTGCTCCCGGCCTGTAGCGCTGCCTGGGAATGTTGAGACCCAAGTGCAGGACCTCGCACTTGGCCTTGTTGAACTTCATACAGCCTCATACCTCATACTTGGTCCATTGATCTAACCTGTCCAGATCCCTCTGCAGAGGCTTCCTACTCTCCAGCAGATCAATATTCCCACCCAGCTTGTTACTGAAGGTGCACTCAACCCCTTGTACAGATCATTGGTAAAGATACTAAACAGGATTGGATGAAATACTTATTCCTGAGGAACACCTTCTGTGGCTGTCTTCCAGCTGAATGTAACTCCATTCACAACAAATCTCTGGACCTGGCCACTCAGCAGGATTTTTACTCAAGAAAGTGCATGTGTTAAGGAAACTCCTCTGTCCCACCATCCACTCTGTTAGTCACACTTGCACCACCTAGCTGGGGCTGAGGCCCGTTCGCAGCTACATACCCTGTTCACAGCTACATCTCACACAGTCAGACCAGATTTTCTTACTGGTTTGAGCCCAGGTTTCCCATAGCAGAGTCCTAGACGTCTCTTTCCTTAAAATAATTAAATCTTGATGCAATAACTAAGTAACAAAATAACAGCTTGAGCTGGGTGCTTCTGGGAGGGACCACAAAAAAAGGAACTCCTGGGCTTGTATACTCTTACAGTCTAAGTGCAGAAAGTCTGGAATCCTGGCTTCTGCCCTCTGGCCGGTGCCACAGGTCCCTGTTCCCTTCACACAAAAGGGGTGGCAGTTCACGGCCTGGGGCTCGGTCTTGGGCTCAGGCTCCTGCCCTCCTAATCTCGACTTTCACCTTGCACTGTAGCTTGCCAACTGAGCTACCTGCACTAAATGTATTCCTCAACATGCCCATCCAAGCCATGAGCAGCCAGTTTGCCCAGGAGAATGCTGTAGGAACCAGTGCCAAAAGCATTACTAAGGTCCCGGTAGACAACATCCACAGCCTTTCTCTCATTCACTATGAAGGTCACCTTGTCATAGAAGAAGAACAGGTCAGTAAAGCAGGACCTGCCTTTCCTAAACTCATGCTGCCTGGGCCTGATGCCCTGGTTGTTCCACATGTGCAGTATCATGGCACTCAAGATGATCTTCTCCACGACCTTCCCTGGTCCTGAGGTCAGGCTGAAAGTCCTGCAGTTCCCCAGATCCTCCTTCCCACCCTTCTTTAGGTGTGTGTTACATTTGCTAATTTCCAGTCAATTAGGACCTCTGGTAAATGGCTGAAAGAGTCTCAGTGAGCTCTTCTGACCGCTCTCTCGGTGCCCTTGGGTGCATCCCATCTGACCTGAGACTCATGTATATATAAGCAGTGTAGCAGGTCTCTGACCATTCTCCCTTGGATTATGGGGTATTATGGATCATTCTTCTTGTCCCTGTCTCTCAGCTCGGGGGGCTGGGTACCCTGAGAACAACTGGTCTGGTTATTAAAAACAGAGGCAAAGAAATCATTAAGTACATCTGCTTTTTCTTTATCCTGTGTGACTGTGTTTTACCCTGGATCTAATAAATGAGGAAGATTCTCCTCAGTACTCTTTTTGTTACTAATATGTTTATAGAAACGTTTTATTGTCTTTAACTGCAGTAGCCGGATTAAGTTTTAGTTGGGCTTTGGCCCTTTTGTTTTTTTTTCATACATATGACTAGTGGGGTGTTATGTTTAGCATAGAAGAAAATACACTATTGATCAACAGATTCGTTAAACATTGTTATGATCAATTTATTTGTTAAACTTATTATAGTTATTCTGTTTTTTAATGCCAATATCTTCAAGCTTTCAGAAATTGCTTGAGCTATCCACTAAATTCCCATGATTTCCTCAACTATGCAAAGTCTTATCTTACAGAAACTGATCATCATAATCTCTAAAACACTGATATGTAAGTCAGAGACTGCCATCATCAGACATGAACATCCATAGATTTTACAGGGCAAAACAAGGTAGCCAGAATGTAAAATACCTATTAGAATTTACCATTTTCAGTATAAGCAGTCCAAAGGACCTAGAACAGCAAATGAATGCAGATGTATGGAAAGAAAAGCAAAAGGGAAAGGCAAGACATATCCTAAGAAACAAGGCATATTATGAAGTTGGCAGGATTTCCAAAATTTGAGCAGCTGGGTAGCAAATAGGAGATGATACGGAGATATTTAGAAAGAGACAGCTGAATATAGGAGGAATGAGGCACATTTGGAGAGAATTTCTCAAGGGAATAGGAAATCAGTAGAACTGCTTGTAAAGTTAACCCATTCATGAACATGAAAAAAGAGCAGATTTAGCTTCTCTGTGACATTCACAAAGGTGAAACTTTTTCAGCCATAAATGGGCTTTTGCTGCAGTGGAATTTCATCAGATTCTGAGTATGTTGCTCTGAGTTGCCTTTGAAACACTCTCCATAATACTATACATTTTCCTACAATATAGTATAGAATTTATATTTATATTTGATCTTTCTCTTTACACAGTTGTATAGCATTTTAACTGTAATAAATGGATTCATTTTTATTTTAATTCTAATGACATTGAGGAAACAACCTGGAATTCAAAACTCACAGCAATTTTGGAATTAGGAGTTTACTAAAGACAGTAGTACAGTGAAAAGAAAACATAAATCATACTATATACCCATGGTGTGCACATTCTAGTAGAAGTATCTTGCAGTCCTAAAAGAGCAAACATATATAAATATGAGTAAAATAAAAGGAAATGATGAATGCTACACAATAACTGTTAAGGAGTAAAGTTTCCAAGCTATGAACAAGAAATAAATAGATAAATTTATTAATTAGGCCATTAAAATAAATAAATAAATAAATAAATAAATAATTAAACAAATTAATATCTATCACTCATGCTGTTATGAAATTGGATCTTGGAGGCACTATAATAATTAGAATACAAATAATATTTATCGTCACCATAAACACAAGAAATAGTAGAAAATGTGGCAAAATGGATGTTTTATGATTTATGTTTATTATGTTTTAGAAACTGAATATTTGTTCTTTAACTTCTGATTTTGTCTTTCCATTTTAACATGTTTACACATTGAATTTTATAGTTCTTTTTTATTTATTTGCCTCTCACTTTTCTTTTGGGCTCACTTTTCTTTTGGGCACATATTTATCAGTGGTTACATTTTGTGTATTTTTAACAGGCAAAGTACAGGAATGTATGTCAAAACCATGAATTTCCAGACCAAGACTTTCTGTTTAAGAATTAACATCTGTTTTTGTTTTATACTTCTGGAGTTCTAAGTTTTGACCAAGTTTGGAAACATATTTATTGAAATACTTCATTTGTCAAATTAGAAACTCCTTGGAAAATCTTAAACTTTTACAGGAAAATGGAGATTTCCAGCTCCATGTTTCTGGTCCAGGGAGACCAGCAGTGCTTTGTCAGCTCTTGGCTCCAGGGTTCTTGGTGTTCTGATGCTCTCTCACCAGCCCAGAATGTGTCTGATTTAGAGCCTGAACTCATCCTGCCCTGACCAGGATCGGTGCCCTAATAAACAGACCTAAGATGTGTTTCCAGCTTTTCAGATGTGTGGACCTACCAGTGTTGACATCGCACACTAAACTGGCCAGAAACAAAACGTTTGTGTTAGCAGAACAGGCAGTTCTGCTTTAAGGTAATCCAGATATTTTCCAGACTGAGGTGGACTGCATGCACAGCATTGCAGTATGCCAAATCAATATTTGTTTTGCATCCTACTCCATTGAAGAGAGTAGGTCTGCATTATGCCTCTAATCTCATTTTATGGGTGCTTGAAAATGTAGAAAGTCACTTGCAAGAATAACATAACTTTTCCAAATGCACAATCATTACAATATTGTTACCAAGCCAATGCTGGGCTGGAGAAAGCTCTCTGAGACTCTGGTTGAAATTTAGGGAAATCACTGAAGGACACTGGGAAGGGCCTCTTTTTCTGAAACTATTTATTTATAGTTAGTGTAATGCTAAATTACATTGCCAAAGCAGAACTCTGTGGTACAGCTGGCTAATGCAACAAAAAGTCCTATGGTTTTAACCCCATGGTCTTTCTGATTCTTACTGGGCCTTCCAATGCAGAGTAAGTACTTAGACCAAGGGTGTCAATAACAGATTTGGGAACTGCCAAGAAAAGGAGCTATGTATGCAAAACTGGCTTAATTTACACCCCACACTCCCTGTATATTTTGTAAAGTGAATTCTATTAATCTGTTGCTGATAAGAGATGTGGTAGACAAAAATCCAGTCTGCTTGGATGACTATGGGTGATGGTTATGCTTTATATACTTAATTTTTTCACACATTATTTAATTAAGACACACAGACAAATGAAATCAGAGCTAGTGCGGAAGATTAGTGCTGGTAGAGCACCAAATATTGTGAAATATATAGTTTAAAATAAGGTCTTTTTATGGTTATTGCACATAATTAACTTGTAATGAAACTCACGTATTAGTTTTGAACAAGCTATTCTCTCCTGCTATGGGATTGAATACTACGGGGGTTATCCTGCCTTGAACTGCTGCAAACCATCATTTCACATGAAATATTAAATCTGCTATTTTTGTTGAGGTAAGTTTGCCAAGTGTCTATTATAGATAGTAACAGATGTACTTTTAACTTGAGCCAGTATCTCAGAAAGTTTAAAATATCTAAATTGGGAGTGTGCTCAATTATAGACCTTTCCTATAAACCAGGAGACAATGTCAGGCTGATATTCATAGATATACGATCATTTCCCTCTGGAAATCTGAGTCAGATACCTAAGCTGCATTGATTTAAGCAGAACTTCAGTGATATATGTCAGTTGCTGATCTGGGCCAGTAAGTTTAAATAGTATTCTGTGTCCTCTAGAACTTGCTATTCAAGATTTTGTTTCAGCTTAGTGTATAACCAGTACAGCTTTATGAGCATGAAATTAGGTAACGCTGACAGTTGATGATTAGGGGAGATAAAATGAAAAGTATGATCAAGGCATTTTTCTTTCACTTTCAGAGCTTTGTTTCCCCCCCGACCAGTATGGAGTATCGTCACTTCCACCTTTGACATTTTTTGTATGTAAAAGACATACATCTCTGTATTAATCTGTTCATTTCCTTTGAACCTTTTTTCTTTTTTTAAACCTTATTCTGGTCATTTAGTTCTGACCTTATTTTTCAGGATGCTGTTAAGGAGTCCCTAAATTGTTTACAGGATTCAAGCTGGTTTTTTTATCCATCCACTTACTGAAAAAAGTTCTAATTGCTTTTCTTATGTGTTGTTATGCTTCTAATTATTTCATTTGGGAATTATTTAGTCCTTTTGAATAAATAAATCTATAACTATTGGCAAACAAAGCACATTAAGAATTAGTTCATCATTAGGAAAGCAACTGAAATAAAAAACCTTCACTGTGATTAGACATTTTCAGTAAAAAGGAGTTTTACCCAATAAGAGTTAAGGTAGAAGCTATGTTATAAGTAAGAGATTTAGTTCTTATGACCAAAATTTTCTGGCCAAAATTCTCACTAATTACTGTAATAGAAGATCATTCCCTAACATTGTTTTGCACTGCTTTATAATGTGACAAACACTGTATACTCTGGCTTCCAAATTATATTTTTCTTCATGCCTGTTTTGCTCAGTCAGAGTCATGTAAGAGAATACTTACACATATTGTCTATACTCCCTAGATATTTGATTTAACTTAATATTTTGTGCCAAGATGTTCTTTTTACCTACATTTCCTGCACTTTACATATCTGGTTTGTGTTACAATGCAGGGACAAAGTTCACCATCAGCATCTTCCATTTTTTTTATGTTTAACGTTAGCTGGGAGTTTTTGGCCCTATTTTCTTTTCTATATCTTTCCACCTTGCCTTTGTTCTTTACAAAATACTCCCAGTGCCTTAAAATGTTGTATTTATCAGGTTTCACTTGGGCATTCAAACATTTCATACTGTGAGGTATTGTGTTATTGCAGTATCAAGCCCTTCAGATAAGCATGATGAATAACAACAGGTTGGCTTTTTTAAGGTTAATGACTTCATGATTTACAACTGAAGATATATGAGTCAAAATTATTGCATTAATTGTTCCATTAAACAATGCAAACTTTGAATATACTGTTTGGGAATGCCCTGGGGAAGTGTCATCATCAGGTTATATTAATTGTGGCATGGCATCTATTCAGATCTGCCAACAGTTTAGAAAAAAAGTAAGTAGTGCAGCTTATAGCTGCCCAGTAACTTAAAGATTAGTCTCTCCTTAAAGGTTAGTCAGACATTAATGGCCAACAACAAACTGAAAACTACCTCAGATAAAAGCCAGAACACACCAACAGCAACATAGACTGTTGGACCTCCTGAGGTTTTAAGTGATGTTAAAGCCTGGGGTGATTGAGTTTTAGAGGCAGTTGCACATATATAAGCGATAGCAACACCAATGATGGACTGCTGCCACCTTGTCCCTCTCTTCCTTTTGGTCTAATCAGAATTGCTCCATACAGGAAGCCTCAGCTTAGATCTGTTGGGTTGCAACAAGACAAAAGAAGAATCAACAAAGATCATCTGCATTTCAGGGGATCAGAAATGTTTTTGAAGTAGAACAAATTCCCAGTTGGTATAGTTAATTAAAGGAATGTCTTACTTCTGGAGTTAATTCTGAGACAACAGAATGGGCACCAGGAAGCTCTTTTTGGTATGAAGAACATCCTTTTTTACATTTGTTGATGGCACCTTAGAATTTAGCAATCTCATATCAATAATTAAAAAAGGATGATAATATTAAGTCATTCTTTTAGTTATTTAAAAGACAAGGGTTTTTCCAGTATTGTTGGTTTTAATAGCAAAATAGTACAGTGAAGTCAGCTGATGAATGCTCTCATCTGAATTTTTGATTCACCAGAGATATGTCAAACTTCTATGTTTCAGTGCTGTTTTCGGAAGGAAGATTTTATGGTAATATTTTGAATTTCAGTGGAAAAGATCAGTACAATTCAGAGGAGGTCTGAAATGGCATATGATCTCTGAATACTCCTAACTCAGAAATACAACAGTTTTTTCTTCAACAAGAGCAGAGTAGCTCAACCCAGCCTTGTTATCTGTAAGCAGCCTTGTGTTCAAAGACCTCAGTAAAGCTACACCTTTTTCCATTCTGTTTGAGTAGATCATATCTTCCTCTGTTTTAGCTTCCTTTCCTTTTCGTATGTGGCTATAGAATGACAAATGATTCTGCTGACTGTTTACAGGACAACTTGGTATAAGATTACTTGCAACAAGTAAAGTTAAGCAAGCAAATTAGTCTAGTTTATTAATAAACCATTTACTTCACTAAGTGATAAGTGGCATCAGTGTTTGAGGGGGATGGAAGACACAGGGTACAGCCAGACAGAAAGTATAGTATCATTTAGCATCAGTTCTAACTGCAGGTTTTTTTCCTTTTCTCCCTTTTGCCTTTGCTTTCACCAGTGAAAAACTGCTGCTTTGTTCCCTCTGTCTTTCCACCTTCTCTGTATTTTGGATGCTTTGTGTAAGAACAGCAGCAAACCGAACTGGAAGATGTTGCTGCTGATGATGATGACAGGAAGAAAGGGTCTGATGATTAGATTCTATTTAGTAGCAGCACATGGGTGAAGTTTTCACACAGGGCTCCATGAGAGTGG
The DNA here is from genome assembly GCA_013397775.1 of Eulacestoma nigropectus. Taxonomy (NCBI): domain Eukaryota; kingdom Metazoa; phylum Chordata; class Aves; order Passeriformes; genus Eulacestoma; species Eulacestoma nigropectus. The sequence continues at coordinate 253,857 of VZTE01004033.1, read as the reverse complement.
CAACTAACAAAAATTTCACTGGAAGACATTACCTTAAATTGTTTACCTGGACCTCAGAGTGGGCAAGGTGGGCTGGAGGAAGGGAGAAATTGTGGGAAAAGCATGGCTGATCTTGGTTTTTTCAAAAGATGTGCTGAAAAATTCATAAAATACAGTGTCAGTGTTTATATTTTTCGCACAGAGTAAAGAATGATTTGTACTGGAACTGTAAGAATAGATTCATAAAATGGCAGTGAGCACTGCTGGGTAAATTTCTCTACCTGTGGCTTCTGTATTCTCTTACAGTTTGGGCCTTAGTCTTGAGGATGACATTGTGTTGATGAAAGTGGCATCTCTCTTTGATGAGCCCTTCATTAACTTGGACTTATATGTAAATTGTCCCCATGGTTTACACGGGGCTGGTTTACATTCAAGTAAACTGCGACTCAGCTGAGCCTCAGCTTGTTCGCTGATGAGGACTGAAATGCGAAGCTCAGGCTTGTTATTATCCCACTTCTGGCACCAAAATAATGCTATGATACACTGAAATAATGTTAGGATCCACTTGTTAAGACATGCCTCTGCCTGAATTATGATGCAAATGAGACCATATGCTGAAGTCAATAGAACATATTTCATTTAACAGTAAATGTGAGGTAGAGAGAGACAGATAGAAATAGGAAAGGGTTAGGGTGTGGGGGGAGGAAGAGAGAGAGGAGGTGGGGGGGCAAAAGATATCCCATGTGGGTCCCTGAAGTGTCCTGCTGGCCCTTGTGTTCTTGATGATGGGGATCCCAAAGTTTTCCTCTGGTGGTACCACTTTTATACAATCCAAGTCCTGGGTATCCATGAGGCATAGGAGCCATTCCCATGACTTGGGATGGCAAGTGTATAAGCAGTTTCTTCCTTTTCTCACAGTTTGCCATAGTGGGAATTTTTGTCCAGATAGGCTACCCAGATCTGCCTCACCAGGCCTGGCATCTTCTTGTTGCCGTCTGCACTTTTCCCACAGTTTACACAGTGGAATCTTTTCCGGTATGCTAATTCCAACCCTTTCACCTCCACGTAGGTCTGAAGTTTACACCTTCCAGTTTGCCATCTGTGCCTGTTGTGGTGCCTTATCTTGTGACAACATCCCCCCTTGTGTCAGAGTTTTGAGACAAGTTAACTGCATTCTTGAATCCTCACAGAGCCATAAATACCATAATGGTACAGACAAAATTGCAGGTCAACACTTGACTGCTAACACACATTTAACATTAATTAATGAGGTATTTGTGACTTCTTAATTCTTCTAATCAGTTTTCTAACAGGATAGCAGCTTCTTAGGTGCTCAGCTAAGTCCTTAATGACGACTTTACGCAGTAATGATATTCAGTAGTGTCTCTAAATTTTTTATAGTCCTTATGGACTGGAAATTGATTATTTTACCTTTTATTGAGCCTTTTTTTAGCTTCCTTGCTGAGAATTAGGGACTCATGCAATGGCTTCAGTCCCTGGTTTTACTATATAATTTCCTTCTTATTTCAGGATGCAAGTTTGAGAAAACTATATCTAGACAAAAGACTAAATATTCAGATTCAATGCATTTAGGATATAGGCAATGGAATCATATGGGTCAATGTCTTGGAATACCCAGATATACCCGATTTTATTGCAATGGCCAATTCACAATGGAACCCTCTTCTAGCTTATTAGGGATTACCTCTGAGCTTAATAACCATCTGAGAAGCCAAACAGCAGCTAAAACAATGTCTCTTCTTTATGATATATATTATTTGGATTTCAGTATCAAAAATTGAAAATCTAGTGAAAAGTTACTAGGAAGGATTCCCTCCTGTCAGGAACATATGGTAATTTTACACTAATTTATATCTTTTGTAAATGTGACAACAGAAGCATATGTGGAAATGCTTGCATGTGGAGGGGAGCAAAATGTGTTTTGCTGAAAATAAGATTTTAGTGATTGTCACAGTGTATCTGCTGGTTAACAGTGTTGTGCAAATGATTTGCTGAAAATTGCAGACTGAACACAAGTCCTTTGATACTGTAGCAGAGAAGACAAAAGACATGCAAAGTGAATATCTGGGTTTCGTTTTACCACCATAGCTCTGTCTGCAGTCTCCAGCTATAGCATTACTGCAGATTGGCAATCTAAAAATTAGTAATACATGTGAACTCTCACTGCTCCCTCCCTATTCACTGATTGTAAAAAAATACGTGTGTCATTGTTTCACACTCAGCATCTGCTGAGGAAAACACTATTTGAAAATAAGGTGCAAAATTCTCATGTAGAAAAGGGCTGTTTTATAGGAAGATAGTACAGATGGTGATGGTTTACTAATAAAAATGGACTGCTTCTTTCTATTTTCTGAGAGGCATCATAAGCTTTTACACCTTTTCATGGGAAAAATATTCATCAGAACCAGGAGGCAGACTGCTAAACTAAGGGATGATAACAGTTGCATACAGCAGATAGGATACCTGTCAGGAAATAAAAACAGGAAAAAAAGATACTGAAATATTAAGAATTCTATCAATGCAGTAAAAAGAATAGTTTTATATCAGAAATGAAAGTTGTGATGAATGTGAATGTATCTAATATATACAGTAAAGGATGGGAAAATGTTGAAAATTGCAGAAGGTTAAATTAAAGAAAATGTCTAGATGGGGGGAAAAGCGTTCTCCATCACTTCCTAATCAGTTAGCTTCCAAAGTCTGAAGAGCTTGGTTATAATTTTCACATTAATAATAAATTTTTCCAAAATAATAAAATACTTTTCCAAAACTTCTAGCTTTCCTGCTTTGATTTTTTACAACTGGTATAAAACTGACAGGAGAAGAATCTCCTTTTAACAATTTAGACAGTCAAGTTAGTACAAAAATATTACACTTTCAATATTTGTTAAAATTTTTTAACCATTTATTGATCCAAACAGAAAATAGTGTTTCAGGTTAAAACCAAAGGCAATTAAAATGTTTGAAACTATGAAGAAGTTTCACTCAGATTCATTCGGAAGATTTTATGTTTTGCAACTCCTTTTGTCAATATCTTTTGGAAACCACAGTAGGACAGCCCTGCTCTGAAATCATCTCTCACTGCTGAGTACTAATATGAATACTAATAGTTACATGTGCCTCCAAATTGCTGTATAAAACCAGGTGGGGAGGAAGGAGGGGGTGGAAACGGTATCTTCTGTTGCCATTCACTTCCTTATAACTATATCTGTTTTCTCAGTTCAGCATTTTAACATATATTGTACCTATGAAGACCTCAGATCTTTTAAACACTTTAAAACACTAAGATAAAGTCTGCATATTGATAGATGTCTCTGTGAAGTAATTTTAGTCTTTTTCTCCTCTGTACAGGTAAGCCACTCTTCCTGGTGAAAATCCCAAAGGCAACTTGGCAGAAGTGACGGTGTCTGGCAAGAGCAGTGTTTTCCCAATGTGGTTCACCACCGTTTCAGTTTTAAAAAGTTATTTGAATTTTGCTGGACCAGAAAAGGTCCAGCAAATAAGTGCTCAAATGCAAATTCCAAGTTTTCTTATCACACTATGTAAGTATACTATCAGGTTGGAATTGGTGTGCGCAGTCAGCATTTGTTTTCTGTTAGAAATGAAAAGGCATACCTGGTCAAGATGCAGACCACAAGTTGCATTTGTAATTTTGATTTTGTGTGCTTATTTACAGCATAAATTTTTAATTAGCTTGAGAAATTGTGTGAGTGCATGAAAGAGGCTGGCTGTGAAGACGTAGGTTTAAACATCGAAAGATATGACTGCTACATTTAAAAGGAAGTAGTAGAACAAGCAGACTGCCTTAACAGATCAGAGACAAGCAAGACAGACTTACCAGCATTGTGTTTCACAAGACTAAAGCACTTCTGCAAGTGCAGCACACAGACTGTTCTTCCCCTGACCTAAAATGGGTTGCTGCCCCTTTCTATCAAAATGTCATTCATGCTGGGGAAAAAGCATGGGCATCTGACACCTCGCTTCTGCTATTACCTAACAGAGCAATGCATATTAGACAAAGCTCTAAAGAACTAGAGTGCACTCAGACTGAATAATGTTGATGGCATTGTTTTTATGGTGTAAAGATTCCACCAGTAAAAGTTTGTGAAGAGACTAATATCCTTATATGTACTTTGATCATTTGCGGGGGTAGAAGCAGGGAATAACAGGACTGTTCTCTGAAAATGTTATACTGAAACCTTCTTCAGAATGTTATCAGGACCAGTAAATATTTAACAGAAAAGCATCTCACTTCCACAGATTCAGTGACACCACCCTCCCTACTTCCTGTGCATTTTGAAATGCTGAAAACATCTCTGTCAGCTTTTTGACTGGCATCTTTTATCAGAATAGTTCAAAAATGCTAGAGAACAACCCAGTCCTCTTACCTGTATGTTTATTCCATCTGTATTCTGGAGGTAAATGTAGGTGTCATAAACAAGACTCAAATGAGATATAGAATCACCAGCTTGTATTTTCCAGTAGAATCTTTAACTTTTCTTCTCAAAAGATACAATCAACATCTTTGTGATTTTTCTGTTCAGTTATGAAACTGAGGCTGCTTGCCTCCTATGTATTTAATTTGTATCAATAAGAACTTTAATAGTACAGTGATTCAATTTGCAAGAGAAATGCTTTTGCAGCGTACCTTGATGAGGGAGAGTGACTAAACATGTTTGCACATCAATTGTTTTCATGAACATTTATGGAGGTAAAAAATTAAAATTTAGAAGAATTCTTTAATTTGTATAGTGTATTTGGATTTCCGAATTCATGTGCTTTTAAAATTCTGATTGTGTGTCCTGGTTTTGGCCAGGACAGATTTAATTTTCTCACTGTTGTGAGGGGGCAGAGCTTGGAGCCAAGTGGGTATACCTAGGCTGTTATTCAACACCACTCACTCTTGGTAGAGGGGCAGAGGTAAGGGATTCTCAGTTCTGCAACAAAAGGGGGCATGGCTTTCAATGGAAGAAAAAAGTGCTGCTTGGAGGGGTCGTGGCCATTTTATTCCTTTTTCTGGGGAAAGAAGCAGAAAATGGAGGCATGGGGTGGCAGTGCAGTCATGTCAGGTTAGACTCAGTGAGCATTTTTGCACGTAATCACACTCTTTTATACACTATTGTTAGTAGTATTGTTGCTGTTACTGTTTGTTTTCTTATCTCACTGCTGTTTCCAGTAAACTTTTCTTATCTCAACTCAGAATCTCTGCCTTTTGTCTCTCACCCAAGGGGGTGGGTGGAGGGCAGTGGCTACATGAAGCTTATTTTCCAGCTGGATTTAAAATACAACAGTATGATAATAGATTTCAGTAGTTTAGTTTGAATGGTGTGATTACCATGCTTAACTCTAAAAAAGGGTGCAAGTCTAGATGGATGCTCCTGTAATCTGTAAATAAAGGTAAATAAATCGTTCCATTGATGATGTCAGCTTTATATTCTCTTGCTTGTAGGATATGGTAAAATTGCACTTCTAAACAATGCCTGAGTTGTTGATGTTTACAGTCTAGGTGGCAGCGTATGTGAAGAGAAATAGGATAAAAAGCAGAATTATGAAAAATAGATTGAAAAACCTTACAGATGAGGATTGCAACTTCACAAATTGGAATCAAAGTTAACCTATCACTGAAGCCTATTTCAACATTCTCACTTGACTAAATTCACTTTGATTACTGATGAGTGATGAGCATACATACAAATAGACAGTAAAAACTTACTGGTGATGACGAGGACCTGAGGGATGGCCTGAGTTCGACCAGGAGAAGTTTAGGTTGGATACTAGGAAAACCTTCTTCACCCAGAGGATGTTTGAGGACTGGTACAGCTCCCCAGGGAAGCAGTCACAGCACCAAACCTGACAGAGTTCTAGAAGTGTTTGGACAATCCTGTCAGGCACATGGTATGATTCTTGAGGATGGTGCTGTGCAGGGCTAGGAGTTGGACTTAATGATCCTTCTTGGCCCTTTCCAACTCAGATAGTTTGAGATGCTCTGATTCTGTGATCTGATGACAGCATTCTCAACAAATGAGAAAGTCGTGTGCACTTAGTTATATCAAAGAGTAATGATTTACCACATCCTATTAGAGCAGAAATTTTTCAGGAACAGACAATTATACCTTTAAAGTGAACTTAGAGCTGTAGTGTTGTCAATGTGTTTTATAAGTGCTGAGAACTGTGGACATTGACTGGACTAAGCAAAAAAATTTGCAATACTGAAACGTGCCTGAGCTGTGAGGCATAACAAGAGAAACATACCCAAGGCAGGCACTTAGTGAAGTGGTCAAAATGGACAAGGAATCTTATTAACTCATGAGGAGGAGATATTGAGGAAAAACACTAAGATTCAAATTCCCTTTCAAAATGTGATAATTATATTAATCCTTCCAAGAAGGTGTGTGTAGAAATTTTGTGTTTAAACTGATCCATTCTACGCACATGGATACTTCTTTTCTTGAAAGAGACTTAAATTAGATGCCATATATCCACATAAATGTCCTACACATTAGAATCTGGAAGGACTGTCTTGCTAATACAAATAAATATGATTTCTACACATTAGAGACTCTTCAGCAGTGAAAACACAAAGACACTCACACCAGAGTGACAAATGACATCATGATGAGAAAGAATGTGCCATTATCTGGATTACTGGCTTGTTGCAGATTGAACTGCTAGTTATCAGACATCAAATAATGTAAAGTTTTGAACTGGAGTCTTACACGTGCTGAGATAATAAAATAACCGTTGACTGGTGAGGACACACATATCAGTCTAAAACTTCTGGGTTTTTTAGCTGTGACACAGATTGAGATTTTTTGAGGATGTACCTATGGCAACGGAATCCAAGGAGCACCTTCTCAAAAGATTCTGTAACACCTGAAGCAGCTTAACAGCACCATTATGGAAACTTCTGGATGTTTTGAGGCATAAGGACTTTTCACACTCAGCAGCAAACCAGTTGGTTGAATAACATGAATGCCTGAAGAAGTCATTTGGAGCCACCTCTGAATTATATAGTTCTCCATAGTTCCTTCAGTTTCACAAAGAGATCTATGCTGACATGGCCTTTGACTTGAAATCTTCTCAGTTGTGTCCAGTTCCACAACAGGACAAGATATGAGCATGCACTATTCTCATAATCTTCCTCTCTGTGCTTTCTGCTCCCATTTCTTCTTTTCTATGCAAAGGAAGCCAGGCACACAGGTCAAGAGCAAATGACAATATGGCCCAATAGCCTTCTTGGTACAGACATTAGCAGACTGGGTAGCCTACAGGTTACATACACCTTGAAATACTTAGAGTCTTGCAAAAAGAAGCTCCGCTTTTGTTAATGCTATCTGATTTATCCTGTAGGAAGCAGTCCTGTAAGCACACAGTACTGTCATAAAGCTTTCTTCTGGAAGCCATCCCCACTTGACCTCAATAAGCCTAAGGAAAGCAGTTTGTTCAAGATATGGTTGAAGGCTAACACCAGAAATTAATTTCCGTAATAAATATCTTGAGTGGTAACTATTTCCCTGCCTGACTTCCTGCAGAAGACTGCCATAAGAGATCTTATGGCAGAATCAAATACATCCTCTGTACTTGTGAGAACCAACTCTCATTTTACCTGTATGCAAATCACAGTCTCCGTTCAATGTGCTAAACTGTTCTTCACTCTCTTCATCCACATTTGCTTCTCTAAAGAAATTTTTATAAATCTTTTCTATTTCAGTCACATGCTTATAATTTGTTCAGAATTCAGTGGCACATATACCATAGTACTCAACATATTGTGTGAAAGATTTCTACAATACAGTCTGTTCCTTTCAAAGTATCTGCCATGATTTTTCATTAGAGATGCTGTCAAAGCTAAATTAGACACTATATTGTTTGATAAAATATCTTATTTCAAAATACAGCAAGAATATGCAGCAAAAGCCAATATAAATGTATCTTGAGGAATCAGCATTTCCTCCTCGTGATAAGAAGGAGAAAATGTTTTGATATATTTTTGGCAATGAATTCTGAAATCTATGCTATAAGTGCTAAAGAGCTTGTCAGTTTGGGAGCTAATCCATATGCCAAGGATACATTAAACAAAAATGTAGCTACTTACTTCAGGGAATGATCAGATATTAATAAAACTTTCACAAGGAAATCAAGCCCAACTACTGGTAAGTGTAAGGTGAAAATTGAAATCACTTTTGACAAGGTAGAAAAGCAGATACGATCATAGTGTAACTGCAGTATAATGTGCATGATTAACTTACTGTGGACCTGTTCCCTGGCAGCAGGATTTTACACACTCTGCATTGTAGAAATAGTCATTGAGAAAAAACATGTAACGCAAAGCACAGAGCCATGCATAAATAATAATAAAATTGTACGGGAAAAGTGAACAAGCAATGATTTCATTTTGTAATCACAGGCATTGGCAGTGGGCTCTACAACACAATTTTATCTTTACAATTAAGGCCCTAGTCTATCTTCTCCACTGGAAAAGAGGTGAGGAGTTCAACTATGTCCAAATATACTGTTCAACTTTTTTCCTCTGTATGATGATGCTTTTATTTAAGCCTTTAAAAGAATGTTAGGTACAGCTCTCCTTCTTAAGTTCTTAGATCATATTGAATTCTTCACTTCTAGCAATGGATGATACAGCCTTTTAGCATATCTGAAGCTCAAATGATCAAAGTGTGAGGGGGAAGTAACCTTTCCTGCAGTTGCTTTCAGTTTTCTCATGCATAGTTAAATCAGTGCATTGAGAAGTATTACTCTACAGGGATGGATATGGAAGTAGCCCCTGCAGTCTCACCAGAGTTTAATGGGTGATCTGGTGCTAACAGCATCAGTTTCTGCCATCTGTTCATAAGGGGACCACTGACTGTTCAGTGAGCCCCTTTGTTAATCATGCTAAAGGGAATTTGGATGACTAAAACTGAATTGTTTGAATACTCCCATTCAGCAAAACCACCAGTGTAGTTAATAACTGAAGACAGGAAAAAAAGCAAAAATTAGAGCAAAACAAATTATTTAAATATTTAGTTCTAGTTCCATTTTCACAGCTCTTTTGATAAAAAGAGCTACATGCAAAGCACTGCAGTAGAGAAACTGTATTTATTCACTACAAATAAATAGTCCAATAAATTTGTAATTTTATATGTTTATGTAAAGTTATGTTATGCTTTCACAAATATGTTGTTTTATTACATAAGTAGTCTAAGCAGCAACTTTGTTTATATAAGCTATAAATAGTTTGAAGAAGTATATTACCACTTGTAGTCTGTTTTGAACTAGTTGTGTTGCATGTCTTGTTCTGTCTAATTTGTAATATGTGTTTTGTTGTTATTATTTCTGATGCCTAATAAAATGCGGGGAATTAGAATACAAGATGATATGGAAGAACCAGTGGTAAAGCAAAGTACACATTTATGTTTGCATAAGAATATACTTAATTGTATAAAAAGCTATCCAGGAAAAGAAAGTATACAAGTGAAAACACAGTTATTTAAATGTTTATATTGAAAGGATAAAATGGTTGGACAAAGTAGTTCTAAATTCAATGAATTACTTATACCCGCTGTTACAGTATTTGGACAGATACAATTTAGAAATGCATTTCAGGAGAGTTCTGCAGGGTATTTAATACCGACACGAAGCAAAGATAAGGATTAAAGCTAATCAAAAGCTAAGCATAACAAAAATCAGGAATATTTAGACAGATCATTAATTATCTATCTGTTTAAACATGAATTCCCTGACGAATAGTCAGCATTAAAGACATCCCTGAGAAATGTGTCTACAGGAAGGAAAGGCTTTTCACTCTAAAACTCTTTGTTTGGATGTTTTAATTAGCAATTTAAGCATACTTTATTTTGAAAGCAGCTACAAATTATATTGTTATCAATAAGAACATGTTTTTTCAACAATGACCATCATTGCTTCCATTTATTCTTTTCTAATTAGTCTGGGGAAATATCTACTTCAGACCGGTTTCCACATTTGTACTGAAGCAAACTTAAATTATTTTCAGCACCCTTTACAAGAGCTGAACAAACTCTTGGCTACCATCTTGCTCTCCCTTCCTCTTTTTGTTTATTTGTCCTGGTTCCAGCCAGGACAGGGTTAATTTTTGCCATGGCTGGGACTTGGGAGTTGTTCTATACCACCTCACAGTGGGGGGTAAGGGGAATGGAGTTTCTTGCAGGAAGAAGAGGTTCTTTCTGGTCGGGGTAGGTAGCACAGCTGCGGTTGAGTCCAGTCAAGTTCCATGGTGAGCATTTTGGCATGTGAAACACTCTCTCTCTTTTGTATAGTTTTGTTATTAATATTGCTGCTGTTACTGTTAGTTTTCTTATCTCATTGCTGTTTCCAGTAAATTGTTTTTTATCTCAACCTATGACCTTTTCCTGGTATGCCTCCAATTCTTCTCTCTAACCTGCTACATTGGGGAGTGGAAGGGGGAACAAGAAAGAAGCAGCGTGGTTTGGAAAGTCTCAGTGGGAGAACTAAACTGGGGAGTACCATTCCCAAACCACAACATTATGTTACATTTAATTCCAGTTTAGCTGGTCCTCCAGCAATAAAAAATTATATTAGGAAAAGTTGCACAGAAAACTTGAGTTAAAAGTTGAGTGGAAAAATGTGATCAGCTATTGTTTTATTCTCATGGGCAAAGCTCTCACTGTACTGAGCTTAAAAGAGGATTTCATGGTAATCTTATATATGAAATGTGTCTGAATTCAAGTTTGCCAGAGGGACCTGGACGAGCTCAAGAAATGGGCCCATGAGGATCTCATGAGGTTTAACAAGACCAAGTACAAGGTGCTGCACTTGGGTGACAGCAACCCCCATTATCAATCCAGGCTGGGGGATGAACAGATTGAGAGCAACCCTGCCAAGCTGGTTCCAAAACAGACCCGTTGCTGGCCAAAACTTAGTCCATTAGCCACAGTGGCAGAACCTTAGGGAAAACATATATGAGGAAGGATAAAAAAATGCTGTGCACAGCTGTGAGAAAGATGCAAGAGAAAAAGCTCTCCAGACACCAAAATCAATGAAGAGGAAGATGGTGAGACACTCCAAGCATCAGAGCAGACATTTCCCTGTAGCCTGTGGAGATACCACAGCTGTCATTTTGCAGCCTGTGGAGGACCCCACACCAGAGAAGGTGGACCTGTCCTGAAGGAAGTTGCAGCTTAAGAAGAGACCATGTAGGAGCAGGCTCTTGGCAAGAGCTGTAGTCTGGGTAGAGGAGACCACATGGAGCAGGTTTTCTGATAGGAGCTGTGACATATGGACACTAGAGCAGCTTGTGAAGAACTGCTCGATGGAGCAGTTTGTGAAGGACTATCTCATGGGAGTGAGCCCATGCTGGAGCAGGGGAAGAGTGTGAAGAGAAAGAAGTGGCACAGACAAAATGCTGTGAACTGACCACAGCCTCCACTCCCTGTCTTCCCTGTAGTACTAATAGAGTGGGGAAGAGGTAGAAAATTTTGGAACAAAGAAGTGAAATTGAACCTGGGTAGAAAGAGTAGGGTAAATGGAAAGTGAGTTTAGTTTTGTCTCTTTCTCTCTATCCTACTTTAATGTATTTTTTGAAATTAGGATAAACAATTAGTATTCTTTAAGTCGTCTGCTCTGCCTCTGATGGTGATTGGTGAGTGATCTCTCTGTCTGTAATTCAACCCACAAGCTTTTCCATCTAATTTTCAACCCCCTGGCCTGTTGAGGAGGAAGAGGAGTGAGAAAGTACCTGAGTGGGAGTTGGGCAGTCAGTCAAGGTCATTTCACCACAGAAGTTTATAATTTTATGGCATCAGATGAGTCCCTTCTCTCTCTTCCCAGTCCTGCTGTATTATTTGGGACATGATGTGGGTGGGTGGTATTGATTTTCCTATTGCACTAATCCAGTCTTTGTCAGAGTCCTTCGAAGCTGTCTCTTCTGTGCTATGATCCTAAGCCACTGAGACTGCATGCTTTGGCAAGGAGAAGGAATTCACATAAACTGTTTCAAATTGCAAGCTTATTTCTCATCAGTGAGCAACAATTTTTTTGAGATTGAGTTCCATGTTTAATATTTGCATCCAGCTTACGCATATTTATCTGCAAATAATCACCCAAGTCTTTGCACATTCATTTTCAGAGGGGTATCAGTGAACTGCTTATGGAGATTTTCTGCATATAGAGCTTCAGATTTTGCAGCTACCAGAGTTCACATTTTAAAATGTGGTCCTATTAGTGTAAATTATACAGTGTTAGCATATGCTGAAATTTCAAGGCAAAATTATGTATGTTGATAGTTAAGATTCTAGAAAATGACACAATCTATGATGGCATTTATAGTATATGAGAAAGCAATGTTGATAATATGAAAGTTAACAAACAGTTTAGAGAAAGATCCTGATGCATCTTGTAAGTATGCATGATGGCACACTGGAATTCGTATTTGAAGGGCAAAAAAAGAAAAATTATATACTGCAGTGGTGTGAAGGTGGGAAAGTGTCCCTGCTCATAATAGGAGCATTGGAACTCCATGAACTTTAAGGTTTCTTCTTCTTTCTATGATTCTGTAAAATAATGCTTGGTAGAAATTGTAGTAGCACTTATAAATTTGAATGTTGATGGTGAAAAAGCAGACTAGACTACATAATCTAAAGGCTCTGCAAGTAGTATCCTTCATTTTTTCACGCAATTTTTAGCACAGGAGAGGTTTAACAAGGGAAGCAATGATTGTGCAGTTATAAATCTTTGCATAATTATTCAAAATGCACAGAATGTATCTAAGGCACAAGGTACAAACCTGCAAAGGCTGCCGTATGTACAAAAAGTGCAAGGAAAGGTTATGTGACCACACTAATGATGAAAAACGAACTGCACGTGGTAACAACATGAAGCTGGATTTTTTTAGCACAAGCACACTGAAAGGGAGCAGTTTATGTTAAATCATTAGACTAGTGCTCTCCACTCTCATACTCTATACTACTAAGTGTACTGGTTTTGTTTGAGATGGAGTAGCAACTCTTCATAGTTCTATGGGGCTATGATTTTTCACCAAAATAGCATAGATAGCACACTGATGTTTTAGGTATTGCTGAGCAGTACTTACACATCATCAAGGCCCTTTTTTTTTGCTTCTCACACTGTCTTACCAGCATGTAGGCTGGGGGTGCACAAGAATTTGGGATGGGATACATCAGTGACAGCTGACCCCAAGTGAACAGAGGGATATTCCATAATACATGATGCTTAGCAACAGCATCTGCATAGAAGAAGGATGAAGGCGGAAGGTGTTAGAATTGATGGCATTTGTCTTCCCAAGTAACTGTTATTAAAAACGGAGACCTACTTTCCTGGAAATATTTAAACATCTGCCTGCCGACAGGTACACCTGCATTGGCTTAATGATGAAAATTCTACCTCAACCCACATATTTTCTCACTTCTACCCTCACCCCACTGTGGAGAGTGAGCAAACAGTTGGGTTGTGCTGAGCTTCCAGCCAGGATTAGCCCATAGCAGTGCAGAAATTGAAGACATTTTAAGAAGCAGTGCTGCAGCGGTGCTTAAGCACTGCTTAAGATGAATTCCCTCCAGAAAGCCCTGTGTGGGCTCATGTTCAGTGTGTCTGCCATGGTTCTCTAGTAACGTTTGGTATGGCACTTGGTCATGGCCTTCTTATTTAGTAGCATAAAATTTAAATGTGCCTCCTAATGCCTTGATGGGATGAGAACGTAATTGTATTTCATTTATGACATATGATGATGGTGTTGGAAATTTTGAAAAATTTTAAAATACCATATTATTTCTTCTTGTAGCTCTGGTGTGACTGAATAAGCAATAAAGCCCTCTGTTTCCCATGAGCATAAGAAACTTGTGCAAAGCACTTGAAAGTTTGCTGTCTAAAAGACATAAATCTGCTAAAGGCTTTCTGGTTTCAAGATGGTGACTGTACCACACTTGGCCATCTTTATGGTCTTAGGAGACCAGTCCCCGAGTGTGTGGTATTGAACATGAGGTCAATTTGCACAGGTCTTGGTAATCTAACATTTGACAGAAATAGCTTGGTTATGACCAAAGTTGCTGCTTCTGAAGTGGCTACATTTATAAATCTAACCCATGCAGCAGTCAGACATAAGAGTGTGAGTTTTTCAAAGACAGATTAATATCAACAATTAAAAACTGTTGTTTTGATGCTATGGGGTGTAATAACTGTGGTGAATATGCCTGTATAGTTATGAAAAATATTCATGATAATGTAAAATGTATCTTTTTTTGGATATTTGGCGACAACTTTTATTGTGAGTCATCAAATAGGTTTTTGCTCTTTTCTCTTGAAAAGATGAATAAGTCATGTACTAAATCAGTACAAGAAAGTCAGGGACCTGTTGGAGTGGGTCCAGAAGAGGGCAACAAAAACAGTCAGAGGGCTGGAGCATCCCTCCTATCAAGAAAAGCTGAGAGCGCTGGGGTCATTCTGGAGAAGACAAGTCTCAAAGCAAACCTTGTTGCAGCCTTTCAATATACAAAGGCATAAAGATAGATTGAGAGAGTCAGGGTCTGAAGCATTATGACAGGGGGCAATATTTTGAGTTATTGTTTAATTCAGAATACACATCTTAAAGGTAAAGATTTTGGAATGGGATTTAGGTTTCAACATCCTTAACAAATCTAAAACTTACAGCTTAAGAAAATCTGTCAGTCATGGTGCAGACCCAATCTCTTCAGGCAATACTTTCCTAAACACATTGTTTCTCATCTAGGGGACTGGGAATCTGCTGATTCTTCAACAATAAATACATAATTATTCCAATTATTATAGTGCTAAATTTAGGATGCCTTTAGCCATAGGTATTTGTAAAATAAAGTAGAAATATTATTGCTGTGATACATAGATGAAATTCACTTAACACTGGATATGTTTACAGCTGATAGGATTTTACTTAATTATATGTTTTTGATAATTATATATTTTATAGTGCTAGACATAAAACTAGCTAACAGTATAAGCTGTTTATTTAAACATGGACCTATGGCACAGATCATAAAAATATGCATTTTTATTTTTACACCAGCTTTTCAAATATTTGAGAAGTGCTTTTTATCTTCCAAGGGTCAGTTTTATAAGAACCTTAATGACTGCTATTAGTATGATTTGCTAGAGTGCTTCTTTCCTTTTGATGTACCAGTTTGTTTATAATATCGTGATTATGACTTGACCATTTAGCTACCAAAAAATGTCAGTTTGCATTTTGAGAAGACGAGGCTGATGATTATTTGCAGTAAGATCACCTTAAGAAAAGAGCCATAATTTCAGCATTATGGTAATGTGATTAATTTACCTTCTTCACTATCAGCAAAAACTTTCAGTTTGGATATTCACCATGGCATTTTCTATGCAGACATAAATCTTTCTGTCAGAAAGATTGAGTAACCTCGTATCTTGAGTTCAATTTGAACTGAAAGGACAGTGCACCAAGAAAAATTTCTTAAGATAAATAATCAAGTAAAAACCCATGAAACAATAATTTCATTTCCATAAAATAAAGCAAATACTCCAAGCATGGAATAATTCAGAGCTATGTAAACTTTCTTAAAAATTGTTACAGACTTGAAATTTTGCTAATTATGTATTTTTAGAAATAGAAATAACATACAATATTTGTTGAACTGTCCAAAATAGTGTATACCGATTAGCCAGAATTTTTGTCCCTTTAATAATCTACTGTCATCATGCTGTAAATGTCACAAGCAAAATGATCAGTTTGCCATGATCCCAAATCTTAGTATTTTAGATCTGAAAAGCAAAATGTCAGCAGTAGATTAACCAAGCCTTGTTTTCTCCCTCTCGCCTTCCCTGGAGAAATAAAGAATATTTGTGAATTACTTAATGTGAAGAACCCATTTCTTGTATAGTTTTGTAAAGCTCTTTTATTTCTCTTTACTTCATTTTACGGATGTCTCTTTGCATCCCTACCATTCTTGCTATATATTGCAATATTAATCCTATGGTTTTTATTTGAAGAACTGTAATGTTAAAAAAATGGCATTTCTTCCTGCTGTTGTTCAACAACAGTGGTTCTGAACTTCAGTCCAAGATTAATAGCTGCTTGTACGAGCTTACAAACTAATGTCTCACTGCCCATTAAGAAGAGTATTTAACAAATATACAGACATACAAACATCTTTGAGTTCCTCAAACAACATATACTTTAGAGCTTGGCTGAAACTGTTAATAATGGGAGAATATATAAGAATCTTGACCATTATTCTGTTCTCTGGACCTCACTTAGAGTTTTAAATTTCTAGTACCCATTTCAATATTCTAGAAGGTTGCCTGCATCAAAAATTCAAAAGCTGCTATCCACTGTGCATTTACGTGTGTTCTTTCATTTGTAGTCTTCATAAATGATCCATAGGAGAGGAGAAAAGGATCATAAATGAACAAATAATGCTAAGGGCTCTACTGTGAGTAAAACTGTAAAGGAGAGGCTTTTAGATAACCTATGAGTCCAACAGACCCACCTTAATTGCTTGACACCTGAGCAACAAGGAAACTATTGACAATATTTACCAGTTACTAGTGGCAGTTGATGGGATTTAACCTTATTTTCCTAGGTGATTAAGTTCTTATTCTGTTTTACCCAGGCTTTATAGCACTCATCAGAACTGATGGGCACCTTCCAGTAGGATTGTAAAATGGGAAGAAATCACCAGAAATGTGTATTTTTTTTTCTCTTTCCAGGTGGAGAAATGCGTACCTTGGGTCAATAATGTTTTTGCTTTATATAAGTTTGCTGCTATGAATATTCAGTAAAAGGAAGAAAAACTCACACAAACAAAACCAACCAATCAAATGAAAACCACCAGAAAAATATCACCAACAAAAGTTAAAGATAGGTGTACCTTTTCTTTAAGGAAAGTGACTTTTGTCTAGGATTTTTGCCTTTGTTGTTCCTTCTATGATCTCAGAAGGTCCTTGAGAACATTCAGTCAGACTTTAGTTTTCTTGCAAGTGGTTTCTTTATATTATAGGAAAAAATGTCGACAGAAGATCCATTAAGATCTTATCCCTATGCTCATTGAGTATCTTGCATATTGAGTAAAAGATTGAGCCTGGTTCCATTTTTCATAGTATGACAATGTAAAGAGCTGTAGATCCTGCTGACGAGTTCATGCCACCTCAATACCATCTTCTTAAACCTTCTAATTAGTTTCAAGGAAGTTTGCTACTTCCTCATTAAAGGGTATGAACAATTTTAATACATCATTCTCAGCCCAATCATGGTATTTCAGACAATAGAGTATCTCCAAGGATCACTTTTGGAAATAGGACTTCTGAGGGTGCTATTCTGAGCCTATAAAGTTCAACTTTTGTCTTAAGGTGAGAATGTCACCTTTGGGAAAAGTCTGGGTTTCTGAACTCTCCCCATAGATGCTGGAGATGGATGCTGACATCCTCGGGCCATAAAGGGTCAAAAAGTCCTTACATTCATGTGTGACTTAGAACTGTGTGCCTGTCACATTAGACACAGTTATTTCTAGCACTGCAAGACTGTATATTTACATGGGTTGAACTGGAAAGCAACAAAAAAGGAAGAAGGAATGGCAGTCAATATGCAGGGAAAAGAGTATTACTCTATTGAAAGTGATGGCAAGAAACTAAACATTCACCTTGGTAAAAGTTGCAATGGATTCACAGGAATTATCTAATATCTATATGACATTTTTAGAGATATTGTCAAGAATACGTTTTACAGTTTGATCTTTGTATAAGATACATGTACTGTTGTCATTAGAACTATATAAGGCACAGGTTATAAAGGCTAAAATTGTCAAGAGCAGGGCAAGAACAGGAGTACAAACAAGGCATAATTTTTTTGTCAGAGCAGCAAATAAGAAGACAAATAGCACCATTTAGTCAAGACGGAAATGTTCCTAGAAATGTTGGGGTCTTATTTCTGTTGCTTAGAACACAAAGCTCAAAGCTCCCCCTGAATATGCACCCAGAGGCAGAAAGGAAACCACTCCACAGCTGTAGTGATTCTCTATTGTGTAGCATCAGGAGAAGCGGAGTAATAAATTCATGCATTTTTAATTGTGCCTGCATAGACTTTTATGCAGAGGAGAAGATAGTTTATTTTCTTCACTACATTAATGTGTGTATAATATCTGTAATAATTATTCTTCCCCATGTGTCAGAAAGGCACTTCATTGTTAGTGTTGTTTTTTTAGGAGTACAGCAGTGGGTCATCATTGAAAAATAATAGACTTTTTAACTTACAAAAAGAAAATTGTCTTATGAGGCAGAAGTAAAAAAAAATATTCTTATAACAGCAGAGATGAAAAAATAATGCTCTTATCATGGTTATTCCCTGAGCTTCTGTTTATAAACATCCACTGTTCTCACAAAATTCTTGTCATTGAACTTTATTCAGAATGACAAAGATATCTGTGAAATGA
This sequence comes from Eulacestoma nigropectus, assembly GCA_013397775.1. NCBI lineage: Eukaryota > Metazoa > Chordata > Aves > Passeriformes > Eulacestoma > Eulacestoma nigropectus. The sequence goes on along the minus strand of VZTE01004033.1, from coordinate 235,420 downwards.
GCCTCCAGCTGGAGAACTGAAGGATAAGATATAGCTATATTAGGGAAAAATTATTATATGTAGAGCTTATGACATCAAGTGCCTTTTACTAAGATTGCTCAAGACTTTAAATTATATGGCTTTGCTTTCAGTTATTTACAAAGTAGGTAAACTTAAATTGTTTGAGTCAAGGTTTTATATGTCAGGTATTTGCCTCAGGCTGAATTTAATTTTTTTTTCTTTGACATGTAAAAATGTGATCAGCCTTTTTCTGCAAGAAATATATACCATGTGAGCGGGGACTGGGAATGTGGAAGTAAGGAGTGAATATTTTTTATTTCTCTAAGAACTTTACAAATTGTATTACCAATTACATGGCAATTTCCTAGTAGATGCTTTATAGTGATTTATTTACTAAAACTCTCAAGAGACTTCACATGACCTGAGATTTTACTTTGACTAAGTCTCTATACCTTGTGTTGACAATCTCACTCTCTTTTCTGTTTTCAGTAGCTCTGCTTAGTTACAGGTACTCAGGAAAAATCTATGTGGGTGACTGTAACAACCAAATATAGATGAGACAAGAACTGAAAGAGAGAATAGGAGAGAAATTATTTTGAATGTATAACCTGGAGGAAAAAAAGGCAAAGGCAGAGGTGATGAAAATTGCCTGAAGGTGGATAATGAAGAGAACTGGAATCCCAGTAAGGAAATGAGGAGAAAACAGGAAAATGGTAAGAGATTATGAGGATTCCAGGAATTACACAGAATGGTTAATATTAGTAAGTCATGTTTCAAGACCTTTACCACATTTGCTATTTTCCTCTGGATTCAAATAGGTCCAATCTTTCTTGAAGTACCATAACCATGATACTCCACATAAGGGTTTACTGATTTTTACCTATTTTAGAAGCCATATTTTCATGTCTCTGTATGATATTGCTCATAAGAACCTGACATCAACAGCACATATGCAACTACACCTTGTGTCTTTTCATTAGCCAGCTGTCTCTTATCCTTTCTGTTTGCAACTGAATGTCTTTGTGTTTGAACTTCTTCACTTTGACAGTGAAAAATTGACACCTTCTAACCAAATTTAATTTTCTGACCAGTTTCACTCCAGCCTTAAACAGTTTCTTCTAGAAAATGTTTGCTTTGATTGTTTACTAGAATATCATCGAAGACTGTCAAAAGTTTAGGGTTTCTCATCTACACGAGTCTGTTAGACTGGAATAGAAAGAATCAGTTAGATTAGTCTGACAAGATTTGTTTCTGGCAAACCCCTCTTGAGGATATACATATAGGTAGATTAGAGATATAGATATAGATATAGATATAGATATAGATATAGATATAGATATAGATATAGATATATATATAGGGTAACTTCTAGATGGTTTTCTAGTTTGCTTCCTCCCTTTTCTACTGCATGCCAACTGTTCCCAGTTTCAGTCACTTCAGAAACAAGGAAGGTCCACATATAGGAGCTAAAGTTCCTGATTATTTTGATGTTAATATTATGATATTTATTGTAATATCTATTTTTGCACTTTGACAATCTGGAAAATTCCACCAAAACACATACAGTAGACATTAAATAAACAAAACAAGTATTCACAAGGTACGGAATGGCAAGAGTGAGATTGTTTGTTTTATCCTAATCTTTCTGTTCAAACATAAGCATACAGACATTAGCAGGGTGTTAAAATTATACTTTATGAGAATTTTTCTGTCATTCAGTAGTCCAGGTAAAATTACTATTTACCCACCCAGATTTATGCAGTGTTAAAGTATAGGACAGTTTTTATAACTCTGATGCATTTTTTAACTTTTAATGAAATACTGCAAGACAGAGATGTTCTTAGGACATGCTGCTGAGACCATCTTTAGTAGATCAGTTTGGTTCCACCAGGAATGTGAAGTTACAAGAACCTCTGCTTGAAGTTTCAGTTGAGAATGTGAAGTTTCATATAGCCTCCTTCTGCAAACAGCCTTTACTTTTTGTTGTCTGTTTCTTATTTTTGCAATGTCTGGCACACTAGAGTTCTAGTTTCAGGTACCATATCTGGGAACTACTATATTTAATTTAATGATCATCATTATCATAATCAAACAAGAAATTTGCAGTAAAGCTCAAAAATGTTATTCTAATTAATTTTCACCTTGTTTTGTGGTGAAAAAACCCAACTGTATAATGATCGCATTGATCTACTTGCTGTATTAACACAGACACATGAGAATCTATGATTGGATAAAATATAGAAAGGTGATCTGTCTCCCTGTCAGCAGACGTACCTTACTGAAAAAGCATTATTCTCTTTTACAAATATTCTACTAATGGAGGTATTGTTCACAAACACTAAGTAACCAGCATTAGCACCAATTTAAATAATTATTGCTTTTACATAGACACTTTTTGCCGAATGGTTGTACATCAGCTGAAAATCACCTTTTTGTCTTTGTTGATGTTGCTTTTATATTGAAAGCTCACACATTAACAAACTAATTAATAGAGACAATGATCTGGTAGAAAGACAAAATATGGACATGCCAACAATACTGCTTTATGTTAAGAGTAATGACTTAGGTGAAAAAAATTCACAACTCGGCCAGTGTGTCATTCACGATAATTGTATGGCAGCTGTAAACATGTCAAACTTAGTCTTTGGTAAAAACTGTGTGGTGTCCCGTCTATGAGTGGTCAATAGGCTTCTGTAGTGGTTTGATCACATCTATTTCACTCTGTGAGATAAGAATTAGAAGAAACACAAAGCCGGCCTAAAACTTTAAAGAATATAAAGAAGGTTATTACTAACAGAGTTAAAAGTAACAAGAAATAAAAAGAAGTTAAAGCAAAACCCTCTTCCTTCCAGCACTCCCCAAGCAAAAACCTCTTCCCCCTTCCCTTTTCTCCCTCCAGCACTCCCCCCTCCTTTTACCACCTTGCACAAAAGGTAACAATTTTAGTCAGTGTTTCAGTCCTTAAAAGTCTCCTTCTTATGCTTAGGGAAAAAGGTTCCTTCTGCTGTGCCGTGGACATCCTTCACAAGTCAGTAGTCCGCCCGGAAACTATCTACTGAAGTGAAATATCTCTCCCATGAAAATTCCACAGTGTATTCATACTGCAATCATGGGCCATCACACGGGGTTACAAGTCCTTTTAAAGATGAATTCTTCCAGCCCAAACACAAAGGTCTTCTGCTTCCAGTGTCTTTTTAAACCTAATTATTCCAGCTTAAACACAAAGGCTTCCCTGCTTCTTCACAAACCTCTAAAAGCTGCTTCACAACTACATGGCCTGGCATAGGCATTTTCTTACATCTTCACAAGCTGCAACATAATTCTCACAGGCCTGGATTTTCATCTCCCCATACTTTAAAATGATTTAAAGAGTTCAGTCCTCCGCAGCTGCTAGAAGGGGTTTTAAGATTGGCGCCAGAACGCACACACCCTTTTCTCCCGCCGCCATCTCAGCGTCGTCTCACGTGACTGACTTTCTCTTTCTCCCTGACCGTGCAGCCTCCATGTTCTTCTCCCTCACGCCTTTCCCCATGGGCTGTGCTTATGTTCAGTTCGGTGCGAGCTGTGCAGGCTGGAAAAGGAGGCTCCGCTGGTCCCGCTGGGTCTGTGCGGGCTGCATGAGGGGGAGAGGATGCTCCCCCCGGGCTGCATGAGGGGGAGAGGATGCTCCCCCCGGGCTGCATGAGGGGGAGAGGACGCTCCCCCCGGGCTGCATGAAGGGGGAGAGGAGGCCCCTCCTGATTTCAAAAGCCGAGCTGGATAAATTCAGCCATGGGGCAGTCCATGGGTAGTTTAGCTGCCTGCAGCTCTGAGGGAAGGGAGAGGGGTGAGGGGGGGCAGGCAGGAGCCCTGGCCGAGCCCGGAGGCTGCCCGGAGGCTCGGAGGCCCCCCCCTTCTCCGTCCGGAGACCGGGAACAAGAGAGGAACTTCCCACCTTGCACGATGTTTAAATATGCAAAATTTGCAAAAGTGCATTGGCTTAAAAGCTTGTCAATCAACTCAGTTTCAACCCTTTACAGCTTTCCTGAATCTTTATAGGCACAGTGCCCACATAGATCACTAGAATTACATTCAACTAAAAACTGAGTATAGCATTCTAATCACATACAAAATTTCCTTTTTAAGAATGTGTTGTATTTTTTGCTTTAAAAAGAGCAGTGGAAATTCTTGTGTATGTGACAACTGCATTCTAGGCATTCAGAGATTAAGGACCCAGAATTGTGTCCTCATTAATATTTTATTCTGAATTATTTTACAGATGTATATTCAACATTTTAATTACTCACATAACTCCACACCCTCCCCAGTGTACTGCCTGTATTTAAATTCCCGGTGGGTTCTGTTCCCTCAGCTTCTCTTTTTATCTTCAAATATCTGCTGAATTCCCTGACTGCCCATTCTGAGAGGTTGTTAACATCTCATGTCTACAACTTTTAGCTATTCCTGACTGAATTTTTCAGTTTTTCTGACATCTTTTGGCTCCTGGTGTCACATCTCAGTGTCAGGTCTCCAGATTTCATTCACTTTCATCAGTCAAGCTTTTAAAATCTCTGCCTTCAGCTGTAGTCCTATCATGTACCTGCCGTATTGTAAATGCCATTGCTAGGTCTATATCAGTTTCCCTTCACTCCTTCAGTACCTAGAGCTCCAGACAGCAGCTGTGAAATAATAAGCCCTACTTTCAAAGGCTCTGTAGAATTAATTGCTGCCAGAAACACATCTTTTTTTTGCATAACTGCAAATGTACGTATTGAACTAGATTCTATCCTGTAAAATGCACAGGTAAATGTGATCTGAGAGGTACAGAGTCTCTGAAGCCCAATTTTCTCTCTTGCTTCGTTCCAGCAACTATTATGGGAGCTCTAGCTGCATGCTAAGTTTGTTGGGTATGAGAAAACATGACACCACTTGTAAGAATGATGGGCCAATAACGCCAATGTTGACATGCACTGCAAAAGGCTTTGGAGTGGCACTGCTTTCCAGTTGTTATTTAGTACTGCCTGTGTCAGCACAAATAGTGGTGTTTGTCCCACTTGCCTCAGTGTTCAAGCCAAGAACTGAAATTAAGCCAATGCTCTGCCTATTCCTTGTTTCTGTCTGCTCCCACACCCTAACTCCTGGTCACTTGTAAAGTGGTTCATGAATATTGTTGGGAACTGCAGAAGTAATGAGTTTTTCCAAGTCTGCCACTCAACAGGAAAATAATCATTGTAAACAACCCACCTGCATGCAGTAAAGCAATTTTGAAATTTATTTTCATTAAGCTATGATTAAGTTAGAAAAGGAGGGAAATGTAGTTTAATGAAAGACTTAAGCATGAAATTGAACTTTTTCCTAAACTTGTATTTAGAGCAACCCCTTTTTGATGTGTAACTGTGAATTATGTTGTAATTGGGAGATAATTTCATGCAGTTTAAGACCAGTTAGGCTGCCATTTTTTTCTTCTGACACTATTTGCATTTTGGAGAAAATAGTTAACACATTTTTTTACAAACACCGTGGAAAGCTTCTGTTCTTCACTGTGAAAGCCAGTGAAAGGAACCCAACAAAACAAGAAAATACACAGAGCTGACAGCGAGCATTCTTCCAACTGCAGCTAAGCAGTAAACAAAAGGACCTACCAGAAAAAAACCTCAGAAACAGACCTTCTGATATCTCCATATCATCTACATTTTGGCATTGGCTCAGTATAGTTGCTCTTCTTGAAGCCTTCAAGGGAACTAGCATTTAATTAGAAACTCACTCAAAAAACCTGTCTTCAGGGAAGGATTAGCTAAAAATTGAAAAGTGTTTAGCACATAGATACATCCTGAAACAATGGCCAGAGTCAGACAGAACAAAATTCTATATTTCTTCAGGAAACTCTATTTTTCACTACATTTTTACATGTATGTAACCCAAGTACCAAAACATGCTAACTTTTTTGAAGATGTGGTATGCACGACAACTTTTTAAAGCAGATTTTCAGCGTTTCTTTTGACCCGTGCACAATGAACACATCAAACACTTCACAAACTCCTAGATTTTGGTATTTCTAATTCCTGCCTCTTTGGTCTCAAAACTTTTATACTTTATTTATTTATTCCCTAGAAAACTCATTTAGAAGTGTTAGCTGGTGACATAGTAACTACAATGAGGCCCTTCACCTCTGAAAAAATGTCATTGTGTGATTTCAGGGCATCATAATCATGCAAGAGATGCAATAGCCAGAAGTAACCATCAGTGCTGTTGTATGTCAGAACTCCCTTACACTGTTTTTTTGCCAGACTTATAAAATATGTTCAGTTCTTAGATGGAAAAACACTGCCCCATACTGTAAAATACCAACTCTTTTCGCTTTTCTCTTGTCCCCTCTCACTGTGCGCCATTAGCTCAGTATGCTGAAGCTCTCGCATTATAACGGCTTTCATTTTTCACTAAACATGCCATTTCCCATTCATTATCATCTCAAAAACTGGCCCTGGTGTGCATCTGCATACCAGTAAAATGGATGCTTAAGGTTTTTATTTTCACTGCACTGGTGAGAAAATCCAGAAATTCTTCTGTTTGCTACTCCAATAGATCAGTAAACTCCTGTAACTTTAAATGCTACTGACAGCATTCAAGAACTTGAGCCAATATAACGTGCTTATTGTCAAATGTGCCCATAGCAACACTCATCAGTGTCATCTGTTTCAACTCAACTCTTATTTTCTCAATTGACACAAAAAAGCCAATACACCAGTCACAACTGTTCCAATTTTAGTACGTGTTGAAGAATGGTAATGTTCATATATCGCCTGTGCCAACTTGTGATGCATTTCATCAAATTGAAATGTCAGGAATAAAGAATATGGTGACAGTCCTGTGTACTCTCCTCTGCTGCTAAACAAGTCAATGTCTATTACTTGTTTCTTTTTCTCTTATACTTTTTTAGATAGTTAACTAAAGAAAGGAGAGGTTAAGCAAGAGGTTAGCAAAATTCTGTTACATAAAAGCTAGAGCTCTGTGCTATTGAACTTTGTGATGTTTATATGTTCCACTGTGAGTCTGTATGTCTGTATTTTGTCTGAAGAGAGTGGAAAATTATGAAATACTGCTAAGAGAATATATCCGTGGCTAATACACTACATCCCAATTTAGGCCAAAAATATATGGATCAGCATTGCCACTGGTTTTGGCATCCATGCGTGTTTTTCTTATTAAATTTTTTTCTAATGCTTCATCACAGGGAGACCATGAGACTTTAGCCTTCCCAGATCCTGAGCTTTTGGAATAAGCATAGGCTTCTCCGTGTTTATGATTGCTACAAAACTGAGGAAAACAGAGATACTTGTTTATATTCTTCCAAATAATAGTTTTGCTATCTGCTCTTTTTCAGTCCTTTTTTTATTGCCATTACCAGTGTATGATGCATATTAAAGAGGGAACATTTGTCTTGCACAATAGTTACCTTTCTGTCACATTGTTAATGTATAAACATACTTTTGATGTGGAGAGTACCCTTGCCAGTGGTAGAAATTGGTTTGCACTTGAGGTTGGGATGTCATGTGACACACAAACCATAAATTTATCCTCCTCCGAATACAGGAAAGCACTTAATGAGTGTTCTTTTTAATATAGGCTAGAGACTGACTTTCCCATAGGAATCAGTGCAATTAAAATAATGTCTAATTCTCAAAGTATTACACTGGCCTGAAACTCAAAGGAAACATATAAATTCTATAGCACTTTGTAATGTATGTACATCTCTGTTTATTCAAATTTTTAGATAGCATGGTCACTTGAGGGTCCAAGTCTGCATTACAAAAAAAAGACTTCCCATTCTTTCCAAACTCTTTTTTTCCTTTTTTGCCTACAGTCATCAAAAGAAGGTACGGGAAACTGCAACCATGCATTTTGCTCAGACTAGGTTTCAGGACCCTAATGGAAAGGATGCTACTCTTTGTTCTGGCTGATCATGCCAAAAAAGCAAACCCTGGCTTTCAAAACAGCCTTCACCTAAGAATTAAACTTTGGTCTTGAAGATTTTTTTGCAGAGCATATCAGTCATTCAATATTCTGGACATGTAGCACAAACTGGAGCTAAAATTCACATCAAGTGTGCATCAATAAACCTTAAGTTTCCCAGAGGTGTATTTAACAGTCGTTCTGCGACTGCTGAGTTAGAAAGTAAGGGAATTCTTTTGATGATTTAGATGGTCAGTCTGCTTTTTCATAAGTCAGGTTGGCAAAGGTTTGCTGAGTAGTGGTGAATTCTGCAAGTTTTAGTGTCTGTCCTTTTCCCTTAACTGTTCACCACTTCTTAAGGCAGAGGTTAGGAGCACTCTCTTAACATGTGTTCTGATACAGTAAATGATATTGCACCATGGAAAAAATTTCTCAGAGAATTGTGGTTTCTTAGAACTGAAAAGGGAATCAGTGCACTCCCTAATGCACTTCACTGCAGACACAGGCAAGTGCTTTCTATAGCACAGTATATGCACTAAGCCCTGGCTCTTAGCTTGCTGTTGTACTATTTCCCAAACCCTCTAAGAGTCAGGTATCTTTTTCTCTCCCTTACTGATAAGCTTAGCATTTATTGCAGTGGAAAAAAAGAAAATGGTAAAACCACACATTGCCTTGGGAAGTGACAAGTGAAGATCCTTGAGGACTATCTAAACTATTTTCCATGTTTCTTTCATGTGATAAATTTTGGAATAAACCATTTCAAGTTTAAGAACACACCACTCTTCTTTGAATAATGTGGCCATGCTTTTCTTATCTAAGTATATAGATGTCTATTTATCCATATATATATAAAGACATCTTTAATGTCTATGTATATATGATCTGACAATGTTCACTGACAGCCAACTGTATCCTGGTCAGCATCAAAATAATCATGGACGGCAGGTAGAGGGAGTTGATTCTCTCCCTCTACGCCACTTTCTTGAGACCTCAGCTGGAGTACTGAATCCAGCCCTGAGGCCCCCCAGCAGGAGAAGAACATGGACTTTTGGAGCAAGTCCACAGAGGAGGCCATGAAGATGATCAAAGGGCTGAAACACTTCTCATATGAAAACAGGATGAGAGAGTTGGGGCTCTTTCTCCTGGAGAAGAGAAGGCTATGGGGAGACCTTATAGCAGGTTTCCAGTACCTAAAGAGGCTACAAGACAGATGGAGAGGGATCTTTTACAAGGGCATATAGTGGCAGGACAAGGGGGAATGATTTTAAACTGAAAGAAGGTAGGTTTAGATTAGATGTTAGAATGTGAGGATGGTGAGATACTGGAACGGGGAAGTTGTGAATGTCCCATCCCTAGAGGCGTTCTAGACCAGGCTGGATGTGGCTTTGAGCAGCCTGGTCTAGTGGAAGATGCATCTGCCCACATCAGGCATGTTGGAACCAGATGCTTTTAAGGTTCCTTCCAACCCAAACCATTCTATGGTTCTATGAATGTAGAAAAGGAGCCCGCTCTACAGCATTGTTTATCTGCTGTGTTTTAAACATCCTCATCTAGATGAGTTGGATTTCCGCAAGAAAAACCTGTTTGCCTAACCTATGGAGTCTAAACAGTAAGTTGAAATGTAGATGTTTACACAGTGAATACCTGTATTTAACCAAATAATTCTGACCCAAAATTTGTCTCCCTTAAATAGTGTAATCTAATTGGTACTTTATTGCACGTAAACTGTTGTGCTACCACAAGTAACATTGTTAACATGTATCTATCACTACACCGAGTGATCAAAAAAAGATTTTTCATGAATCATCACTGCTTTTTTTTTTTTTACATGAAAGAAGCAAAAATATTAAATATGGCACCACTGATAGCATTTAAATTGAGTAACTACTTCTGTGTCCTTCATGCTTTATTTTATGCACACTGCTTCTGGGCACTCTCACAGTTATCTCTCTCTAACAATGGAACAAACTGGAAGATGCTGAGTCAAGCAGGATTTTAAATACATATCTATATATATACCTTTATATACCTTCCTTACTGTACTGCTGTTTTTACCTTCCATTATAGAGCAGAGGGTCATTGATGGTTGTGTAGTATGTGATCCTCTGTAATTCCATATTCTTCCTAACAGAACTGCCATTTACTCATTTTTTTCCTGTATTAAATACAAGTACTAGGTTGCATTTCTTCAGTTGTCTGAAGAATTCCTCATCTCTAGATAATACCAGTAGTTCTGAGACTGTTTTACTAACATAAACAAGACTCAGATGACTACAAATACATTATCCTTTCTGAGACCTTTTAAATGCTTATTTATTTTCTTTAGTTAAGATTGGTTTTTTACTCCATTGCTTGCTAATAGCCAATATGAAAATTGTTGCTGATATTGACAGTAGTAAATCTTAGTGAAAACTGACACAAAGAGGCCGTTTAAAACTGTCATTCGTAAGTAGTTTAGTATCAGACCAAGCCTTTCCTTGGCCCGTTGTTTGCTTCTTGACTACTATGATCCTTCTAGGATGATTTAGTGATACTTTCTTTACTGCTTAATAGTTGCCTCTTTTTCTTCTTATGTCCTTTCCTTTTCTTTATCATTTTGTCTCTACACACCTGTGCTATACTTTTTAATTCTTCCTTAGTAAGCTGAACTTAATCCTATGTTTCATATTTCTAATTCTCTTATCTGAGTTCTATGGAGGGTGAATGATTGAATCAAACTGATCTCTTGATAGTCTTCCCATTTTTCCTCTGCAATTAGGTAATTTTTAACTATGATATTACTTTTATTTCTTTAAAGATAACAACACTATTTAATTGCTTTGCTTTTGGTTACTGTCCCCGAAAATATACCCTTATACTTCTCTGAATTGATTGAACTCTTTACTGTTTTTTAGATTTTTTCCTGCCCTAGAAGTAGGAAGACTGGTTTTCAGATTGTCTTAATCAAGTTACCTTCCAGAATGACAATCTTAAACAGTTTCTCTTTACTAGTTATAATCATATCTAGAAAAGTTTTCCTCCCATTTATCCTTTTTCCTATGAGAAAAAAGTACTGCTAAAACAAGGGCAGCAAAGTGTTGCACCTCAGTGAGCCTGAGGTTCTTTTTAGCCTCTGCAATGAAACATTGCAAGTCCTGATACCTGTGGAGGAAAGCCTTAAACAGAAAACCAGTTATACTGAAAATAAACTGAAAACATTGAGAAAATAAAAAAAGAATCCCAAATATATTCATTACTTAAATTTTAAGAACTCAGAGAGATATGGAATTTAAGAGCTGGAGTGCCCATTATGGAGTTATCAGTAACAAATCTTAGAAAGATTAAATGGAGCTTTGTTAGTTCTGATGTAGGGAGGTAATATTTCGAAAGTGGGAAACATTTTTAATATACATTTATTACCCTAAGAATAAAATCTCTGACAGCTTTTGTTTGTTCATATTTAGGAGTTTAGTTAAGATTTTAGCTGTCCAGCACAGAACGTGTTTCTCTGTCTATGTAGACTCATCTTAAACAGTGTGAAAACTGAAGTTAAATGCTTGTCTTGAAATTGAAAAGGATGATTTACAATGTACAAGCAAATACAGGAACTCAATGGATTCCCAAGAACCACTACATCAACCAGGCATGTATCTGTCAAATATTTCTGAAAATGCAATGAAGCAAACTGTTAAACTTTAATGTTTTTATTGATAGTAAAACCCACATAAGGAAAGACATTAAAAGATCTCTTCATCTTGTGAATTTCTCTGACAACCACCTGCACTGGAGCAGAGTGAGTGAAAACTCGTTTCCTCTATCTAGAGCAAGGACATTTCTCACCACACTGAGCCACTGCCATGCACCATCATCCCTCTTCTCGTTGATCTCTGTGACCCATACTACCTTCTCCAATTTGTGGACTTAAGAGAACCTGGAGATACTCTTGGTTTAGTAAATTGTCTCCCTCATTTTTTTATAACACTACCTAAGAGTATTTAAAAAGTATATTAGAATTTATTACCTTATGAACATCCTTTTCTGTGCACAGAAGTCTGAAAGTTCCCATAATGGTCTGGGTAGGAACACTTCCATAATATTATGGAGTTAGAAAAACAACAGAGACTTTAGGGGACTAAAGTTGAAGCAAAGCAAATTAAGGTAACGTAAGTGACCTAGACAGATGGTTCTGATTTCTCTCATAACAACCTTCTACCTTTTCTTGAGTAAAAAGGAGCAGCTTTTTCAAAATTGAGCAGTTTAAGGAAGCATTTTTTCAGAAATATATTAAAAAAAAATCCTTTCTTTTTCCTGTACAAGCTGGTCCTTATTTCAGTTTTTCAAAGCACTGGAGAAAATTATTTCAGTAATTTTATCTTACATTTAAAGACAAGAAACTAAGATTGAGAGTTTTGAAGTAGCTTATCATTAATAAAAAGTTAGGAAACAAACAAGGAATCAAAGGTTGTCAAAAATGTTATCTCCCTTCCCCTCTGCCTTCCTCTATTCATCTCTCCCTCTATTCTTTCTGCTTTTCTTTCCCCTGTTCCTTCTTCTCCTTCTCTAACTTTTGGCTATGCTCTCTTTGTGTCAAAGTATATATCTTCCTGTCAGCAAATTATGTTTACCATAATTTAAAGTGGTAACAGTAATTCAAATGAACAAATACTCAGTCATCTCCTGTGGCATAAATGTCAGAAGGGAAATGCTCCGAAAACTGCATGTAACGTATAAAATGCAAATGTAATATACAATGTCCCATGTGGAAAATGAAAATGCTGAGCTCAATTCTTGCCCTTTACTTGCCTTTTACTTTGACTACTGCTGCTGAATAACAAAGTGATAAACTCTTCTCAATCTCTTCTCACCTTGACTATCCAGATATTAGTGAAGTTCTGAGGCAGCTGTTTTCTGTCAGAGCTAAGAGAAAATGAAGCTTCATAATAAGTTGCTTTATCATGCCCACCTACTCTCCAAATACTTTCACTTGTATTGGCTGGCAAAGAATACACTTCTTTCAGCTTTCTCCTGCCCTTAATCCCTCTTGACTCTATTAACAGCTTCTCCGGCAATTAACCACTAAGAATATGAACTTGCAATACAGATTAGAAGTATTTTGCTTTTCTATGAAAAAAAAAAAGTGGTTTTCCTTCTTTTCCTGCTCTCAGCTGTTGTTTCTTCCCTTTTCTCCATCTGCTATTAAAAATGTTCTGAAGTCCTCATCATGGTTGGGGCTTTTCTCTTTGTTTCTGAGTAAAATATGGAGCTCGCCAGGCAATATACTTTGATACCTTCTATCAGAATTCCTATTGGACTGCCTCATTTTCTGTTACGTTGCAACTTTAGAGAATTTGTATTTTTTAGACTGATTTCTTTCTGATGTCCTTGCTGCCTACCTCAGATCAAACTTATTTTTGTTCTACTTTTTTTAGCTTAGCTAGAGCAGTTCAGTAATTTCAAAAAGTAGTGCATGTTTAAAATTCTGGAGATCTTAGACCTTAACGGCTTTAATACTCTTTTATTTGGCATAAGGCTTAGAAATAGAGGAATGGCTGCACTGTCTCAGAAGAGTGCTTTTTATACTTGTCATGAAAATCTTCTTTGCAGTGCAGGAATCATTGGTGGTAATTAGATGTAACCTTTAATGATTCTGTCCTCCTGGATGGAGCCTGACTCTACCATAAAGCCACACCATCAATGGCATAGTCTTTCCGTTGCAGAGGTACAGTGGAAAGACCTTGGCCAACACCAGCCACAGCCAGGGAGTGGGGAGTAAGCCAGGCATATTTGTGGCTGTCCTTCACGATTCGGAGTAAAGAATCCTCCTGATGGAGAGAGCTGTCAAAATGGGATATTAGAAGCAGAAATTCAGAATATAGGAAAAGAAAGAACTGGACTTAGCAAGCTCATTAAGACTGTAGCTCCAGAAAATGAGATAAACTTTGGACAAGAGTTCAGATTTTGGCAGCAAACCTTGAGGAGTTTCAATGGACAAAAATAGGGAGGGAAGACAGTCTGTTAAAGCATATGGGATAATGGCTCACTGGAGCATCTGGAACAGACTCCTTTCCTCAGGAATCTCATCATCCCTGTGTGTTTTATAAAGACTCTGGAGGCTTACCTCAGAGCTGTGGATTGAATTTGGCATTAAGATGTTCAAACATTAGTTTTTGGAATGGTCTTTTTCCAGTCTTCCCACCAGAGCAACTTTTTCTTTTTTCCTGTATTCATATCTCCCACATCAGGATAACCATCTGACTAGCTGGAAAGTCTGGATCTATCAAATCTGAATTTATCACGAAGTCAGAAATGAGTGCTTGTTCTGTGGATGATTGGTTAAAAGTTCACCCTATTTGGTACAGTAGAAAGGAAAGCCAGAGTTAATCTAAAGTGGTAGGAAAATCTCTACATAGCTCTTTTACAAACTCTGTAAATGTTTTTGTGCTGTGTTCCTGTTTGATCAGAATTCATCACCTGAGTAAAAATAATTACAGCATGCTCATAAGACTTCATTGGTTTTCAAGTCCACACATTATTCACCAAATTTAAACAGAAGCTTGTAATTAAGTGTCCTTTTCTGAAAATGTGCCTCTCAGTGACTTATGAGCAGGATTTGGAGTACATGTTGGATCAAAGAGAAACATGCTTATGTCAACCAATTGGAAATGTTAAAAAAAAAAAAAAAAAAAAAAGAAAAACATTGCCTAAAATACAGTTTTCTTCTTGATATGGCCCAGATACAACTGAAAGGCACACCTCTAACTCCCAGCTGTCTGCCCTCATGGCAACTGGCTGTCTCTGTGACTTTTTAAAATCTTCTTAAGAGAGGCAGTAGCCCTAATGAAAATCCCTATGGGATGGAGCAAGTCCCAAGCCTGTCAGATGACCTGCCTAATTTTGTCACCAGGATAAGTTCAACTCCCTCCTTGGACTTAGGCTTAAATTTCTTATATAATATTTTGGACGTTTCTAGATAGGCCTTTTAAAACAAATAGAGTTAATATTTTTAAAATTAAAAACGTAATTTTCCTTGACTTGTAGATAGCTGGCTGGAGTACCATTAAACCTAAAAGAACTGCAAACAAAACAAAAACTAATTTGGACACAGAACAATGTAGAAAGTTTCCCTAAAAGGGGTGATTTAAGGTATTATGCAGGTGTGAAAATTAGAGTGAAAATTAGTGAAAATCTGAAACTGTTTTTTATCCTTAACTATTGTGTTTGTTACCATGGAACAAGTGTGTTAAGAAAATGTATTCTGATTTGGTACATCTTATTGCACTATTAGGTAGAGCAACTAATCCCTGCAGTTTTAATGTGAAGAATTTCCACATAAGAAAGAAGAAGTAGGTCCTTATATTTTCATATTCTTATCATTCTTTGTTTTACCTTTATTTTTTTTTCACACGGAACTCTTTTCTGTTCCCTTCTAATACAACTTAGCAGAAACATTTGATAAGACATTAATAAATTGTTTACTTTTGAGGAAAGAATGTCAATATCTAACTGAACCTCAGTTCACATAATGAATCCAATGGGCGAAATTTTTTGTTCTCTTATCTTGTACATTACAAAACCCTGAACTATTTAAAAACAAATCACCAATAAACATTCATCTACATGCCAAAAAATAGTTCTAGCAATGCCATAAGTGATAACGCTATTTTAACAAAACCACAATTGGGTCTGATTAGTAATTTTCTACTGTTTATGATTTCTTACAGCTTTCCAGGTGATAAGAATTTCAAGGTATTTTAAAATCCCTTCTGTATCTATAGCCAGCAAAATTATTTTGTTTTTCTTTAAAGTGGTGTCACTAGAAATACCAAAATTTTTTTACAAATAGAACTATGTTTATCCCATCTGCAGTTCATCCTTCTTTGGTACCTTAAGGCTTTGTTAAGTATGTCATTGTTTAGTAGCACAGTTCTGAACAATGCCTTTTGAGACCTAGAAAGTTATAGTTATTAGCCTGCCAGGGAGAGCTTCTCCATACCAATGTGACAGAGACTGTAGCCTGAACAACTTGTTTCTGCAGTGTTGTTGCTATGGGAACAGATGTAAAATTCTTACCACGGTACTATGACACAACTGAGCGTACTACAGCCTCTTTAATTGCATTCTTTAGGAGTCACTACAAACGAAAAGAGAGTATCAGTCTGGGTGGCCTCATGCTTATTTTCAAATGATGCTTTTGAATTCATATTGCAGCATATTCTTTCACCTATTTTAACTGCTTCTTCCTCCTACAGTTCCCAAACCAAAAAAAAAAAAAAAATTAGTCTCCTAAAGATATCCAAAAAATAACAACATTTAAAAGATGGAAAGATTAAAAAGTGGGTTTACAGGCTTTCTGAGCCAGCAGGTCATATTTAGTCAAACTTGATAATGCCATGCTAGCAGAAACTTCTTGAATTAGAAGGTGCCAGTTTCTCCTACATCATTGACTGACATATTTCATTATCTGGGATAAATGCACAATAAATCTAGACTTAAATATTTCTTAAAAAGGTAATTATACCTCCTTTATTTGCAGTTCATACCATAAACAAGCTGCTTTCCTTTTGCTTATTCTCTCTAATATTGACTCTCCCTTCTGTTTTATATACTACCTTATGAGTTATTGAACTCTTGTCTTCAAAAAAAAAAGCTCCATTGTTTCAGAGAAGAAAAAAAATCCCAGAAATTCCCTTCTCCCTCCCCCTCAAAAAACCCCCAAACCCCACCAAATGCAAAGTTTGATAAAAAGAAACATAGTTTGTGAAGAGACAGAACAACGTGAATTTGTAAGGCTTCACTAAGTCTAAATTCTTGTTATGCTTTGAATAATGCTAATTTCTCACTGCCTCACTGTCCCTAATCTGTTAGTGTTGTTTCTAGCTCTTCCCACAGTGCACTAATATAGAAAAGAATTTCCGTGGAACTGCGGGAGGGAGGGAGGAAGGGAGGGAGGGAGGAAGGAAGGGAGGAAGGGAGGTGAAAAGAGGAATATCAGACTGAAGGTCTCTCCCAGCTTTTGCACACCAAAGCATTAGGACGCTAGGACACTATGCCAGGTCTGCCCACACTAGATGGGTTGTCATGGGCACAACACTTAACCTTGAGCCTTTGCTTAACACCTGGAAACACTCTTTATTACTTCAGCCGTTCCCATCTCATCCACAGCACTGCTGTGCTACCTCAAATACCACCAGATACCAGTACTTGAAAGGGACCTGGCTTATTATTATCCCCTTGATTTCCATACTTAAAGGTTATGCTCAAGTTGAATTAGCAGTAGAGACAAGACCCTTTGCAATCTCCTTGTTGTCTTTAAAGAAAAGAAAGAATAAATCCAAAGGTTTAGTCGTTCATCATCTCCCGTGGTCTAGTTAAAAGCAGCAAAAAAGTTCAGTATCATTGGAATCTCTGAATCCTGCTGAATAGAGATAGCAAAATAAAATACCTTAGTTCTGTCAGCTAAGGAAGTTTTCAGCTTTGAAACTCTGTATTGAACTGGATCATTCATGCATTCAACAGGAATACTAAAAAGTGCAGACAACAAGAGGACTTTTTAGGGGTAGAAGATCAAGGAATAGCAGGCATAAACACTGAACTGATCATAAAGAAACAGCTGAATTGTCAATTAGATTGTCATGTGATGGAGATCAGAAACAAGCCTGGGGGAGGAGGTTTACAGAGCTGTCAAAAGATGGAAATAGCTGAGAAACAAAGACAGCTGTGGTATGGTCCAAGCACTATGAACTTTTTATGTCCAAATGAAGATTGCTCTTGTTCAAAATATTATTACTACTACCTCCATTGCCGACATCACTGTTATTGATCATTACCAGTTTCAAATACCTGCGTGCCTCTGTGTCCCTGAAATCTAGCTGAGGCCTGGATTCTTCTTTTCAGGACCAGTCAGCTGGAGTGACATCTCACAATCGGTGGACAGAAGCCAGGTACAAGCTATGGCCACAGAAAGTGGTTGCCTACAGGCAAGGAGGCAGTAGCTGTTTTTCCAAGGCACCAGACCAAAACCTGTGTTGTGATTTGCCAGCGCTATTCCAGTCTCAGACAGAGTAAACATTCAGAACATTTTTTGTTGTCTGATAACCTCAATGTCTGCACTACACTTGTGATTAAGTCTCCTCAAAGGCTTACAAAATGTTGGGTGCTGCTGACATGTCAGTCACCTGGACACTTCTCTGCTTATAATTCACTTTTAAAAAAAGCACTGGCTACTTCCACTGGTCAGATCAGCTGAAAATTCTGACCCTTACATTTGGAGCATAGAGTATATAAATGCAGAATACTACAGAGGGGACAACAAGATTTCAGCCTCAGATTATCAATGAATAATTAATTTCACAACAGCTTTTCAGCAATGATTCAAATGTGTTTCAATAGAATAACTTCAAATTGGTATGCCATCTGTTAGGATGAGAGAAATCAAATGGAATTGGAAAAGAAAATGAAGGAATAGTACTAAATTATTTCTGTATATTTGTTATTTCTGAATGGATATATGGCTCAGTTATATTTATTAGTTTTTTGCATTTAGGAACAAAAGAATGATCCTCTTATAAAAAGATGGTTATCAAAAGACTTGTATGTGACATGTTTAAAAACTTAATAGGATGGGACTAGTCTGCCAAAGGGCAGGCTATGATAAGGTCCTAAATCTATCTGAAAAACTCTTTTAAGTGTCTGAATCTTCTTTAGGAGACTAGAGCAACCAGCTAGGAGCCTGGATCTAAAGTACATCTGGTTGTAAGTTGGACATCTGGTCCAACTACTCTGCTCCTTTACTGGAGCAGAGTAGTTGGACCAGATGACTTCCAGAGCTCCCTTCCAGTCTTGACCATTCTGTGATGCTGTTACCTAAAGTTTAGATTCTAAAACCTCATATTCAGCAGCCATAATTTTGTAACGCCTTCCCTTTCCCTGAGTAAGCACTGCTTTCAGGTATTACCAGCAACAACAACAGAAACAGTATTTTCCACATTATCTGCGAGGCCAAGTTCAGTAGACATTGACAGCACACTTGCTGGCTGACACAAAGCATGTTACTGTCACACGAGGATATGTTGTTTTCTTCAGCTTCATAAGCAAAGAAAGCCACTTCTCCAGATTTTGAGGATGTCCCATGTGAAAATTCATCCCATCCTTGTCTCCATACCCATGCTGGTGCTGTTTCTGTTCTGCAGCCTGCTGAAGCAAAAGCAACTCTGTAGTTCCTTTTGGCTTAGCTATTTCACTCATTCAAAAATGATTATATGTTCAGTATTCAATATTTAAGCATGACTTCACAGGCTAGTGGATAGGGAAAGAATCTTTGATTATATATTCTACTGAATACTTAACATAGAGTAGTGATTGTTTACTGACACCTAGTCTCTTTATTCAAAGGAGTAGGCTATACACTGGAAGGAAGTTGTTTATGTTTGTTAGTCCAACAAAAATTCATTTTATAGAGGAAAAAAGTTTTGACAGGAAGTAGTAAGGCAAACCTATTTCCTTATAAGCTATTTTTGCACTGTGTGGAAATTTTGAGGGAACAGATGAGAAAAAGAGGGACAGAAAACCAAACTCTCTTATTTTTCTACTAGCCATGTTCCTTCAGAGATGTTGGAATAAGCACCTCGTGTCAGGAAGCAGTGTACGGAAATTATACCGTGTAATTGGGACTTAAATGTCTGGGTTCAAGCCCTGTTTTCACTGTGTCCTATTAGGTAGCCCAACGTTTCCTTTTGCTACCTGCTGTCTTTAATGGATCTTATCTTTAGAAATGAACTCCTATTCCTGTTACTGACCTTGATTCTTGGCACCTAATTTTCTCCAGGCATTTATGAGAAGCCTAAGCAGGGAAATGGGGGAATTCCACTAGGCAGCAAAATGCTTTAAAGACTTAGTAAAATGCTAGACATTGCAGTGCTTAAATCTTTTCATTGATCTAACCCCAAATTAATATTACTCCTAAGAAAGAGTATAATTTACACTAAAATGTGAAAATGTGAGATAAGGAAGATATTTTATTACTTTTTTCTTGTACATTTGTAAAATACAAGGGCCAAAAAGATCTTGTTCTGTCTCTAAGCACTATGTCAAATAAAGGAAAAAAGCTTCAGAATTTTCCCCTCATCAGGTATTTTTATCTCCCTGGAATAAAGTCCTCAAGTGTTCACTTGCTTTCTTCAGATTATGCCTGTTGGTACTGTCTGCAGCCATATATTTCACAGTTTTTCTTGTGGTTATCTAGGATTACCATCAAGATCATGCAGAGGATGTGTTGAAAAATAGTGGGATTTTATTAAAACCATTACATTCTACAATGATACTCAAACTATTAAATAAATTTCAGATCTGCAATCAACTGTTGCCAGTTAAAATATTTTAAACACACATGAATTGGACCAGGAATCCCTGATTATATCAACTAATTGGAATCAGGTCTACCCCCATGAATGGTAGGCTAGAGTATGCCATATGCTTGTCTCCTTAAAAATAATTTGGAGCATCATTTGTTATCTCCTTTCTGTCTTTATATGGAATAATAGTACTTCTTTTCCATACTTGAGTGGATCTTTTGCTGCTTTTTAAAATAACAGATTCATTTTTTTTAAACAAATATTTCAGTTTGTGGATATGCTTCTCGGTTTATATAGGCAGGTGTATCTGATGGGTGAGCCTAGCTGCAGAACTAACTTTTGCTCTAAAGCTAAGAGAAAAAAATACTCACTTCAATTGTTTAAGGCATTCAAACACTAGTGGACGTTATTCAAAACAGACATTCTTTATTCTAAAAATTTTGGAAGCCTTAACAAAGCAAATTAGTGTATTGTGTCACCAGTCATCATTGATTACTTTTATTTTAGTAAAATAGATGTTTAGTTATACTGATTCTTCAAATGAAATGGACAGCCAATACAGATGTAAAACAGGACAATGACATTTATTCAGGTTGCTTTTCTATTTTCTTTATTTCTTCCTACTTCCTTTTTTTTTTCTGTTACAACTGAAGAAGTTAATGCTGCTATAAAATACAGAACATAATCCTCTTATACAGAAGCTTTGTTTCTTGCCTTGCTAACAGCCCACACCATTTCATATCTGGGTTTTATTTTGTATTTAAAATAATTAGGTAGATATTAATTTATACAGCTGTTTCAATGGAAAAATCCAAGGTAAATATTTTGATTTGCATATTGCATGCTCATGTTTTTTTAAATATCCATTTATCTTTTTTTTCTCTGTGCATTGAATCTAAAATCCATGACAATTTTCAGTGTTGAACTCCATTCTTAGAATCTGCTTGCTCTGAGATCTAAGATTAGGCCATGACTATTAAGAGATAATTGCCAGTTCTGTTGTTAGTGCATAAATAATCTGTACAACCTCATACTTACAAAGCATGTAAAACTCTCCACTGCTCTTACCTTGTATATATGTCTCAGTTCTCCACCCCAAATGACATATGCAGAAAAAGGAAAAAGGGTGTGCTAGACATTCAGGAATAAGACATTCTCAAAAAGGCATTGTCTTTTCTACACTGCAATAGATATAACTTTAATTTCATTTAACTGCCAAGCATGCTCTGTGTTATCACCGGGTCTCTGCCAGTGCCACATTTTCTGTATGTGTTACCTGTGCATTGATCATTGCTCAAATCTTTCAATTTGGCTTTTTCATTTAAAGGAAATGTTAAGTTTAAGGCCACAAATATGTCCTTAAAACTAAGTAACGGCTAATCAATTGTAAACCCCCCCTTTTATTTCCAGTGTGAAAACACAAAAAGAAAATCTGAAAGGCATATTGCCATTGTCCAGCTGTCAGAACAGAAGACGAGAAAGGGAAGGAAGTAGGATTTTCCTTGTGCCATCCTGCTTGGAGTCTGCTGTGGCTGGCACCGGAACTGTTCCCCTGCACTGGAACTGCTGCCAAACACCAAGGAGACAGTTACTATAAGGGACAATCAATGACTCTGGGCTTACAGGTGTCTTAAGGTGGACTGGTAAAATAGACTTACTTTTGGAAAGTGGTTTTCAGCAGGAGGCTGGAAGTCAATCAAGAGAAGAAAAGCCCCAGCAGTGTAGTATATCTCTTTTACATTCAAAAAAAGTAGTGGGGGATTTGGACCTGGGTGAAATTGGTATTTGAAGATACCTTGCCCCGGGTGAAAAATCCATAATTCTGTGCTTCAAAAGCTCAGTAATTTAAATACATGATGTGGTAGTTATGAGAGCAAGCAGCATGATAGTTAAAGTAGTCTCAATTACAATGTCCATGAGTGGGTGTCTTCTAGCTAAGCTTCAGTTACCTACAGTGTTTACATCTGAATTAGTTATCCTAGGCTTCCTTTATAATCAGAAAAGAGGAATTTCTGCTTCTAAGGTGTTATTCACCTCACTCTAAACGTGTCCCAAATCAGGATGACAGAAACATTTATATCTATGTACTGATTGGCTCAAATCTAAAAGTCTGCATGGTGACTGTGGTGTGTAGGTGAGATAGACTGGGCTGTAGGTTTTTGATGAGCTGAACATATACTCCAGCATTAATTTAATATGTACTTTATTAGAAGAACTCTAAGAAGAAAGAATACTTATCTACATATATAGATTAGTGACATATGCTATTCAAAAGCCTGTGTAAGTGCCTAAGTCATACTTAAGTATGCCAGTCATGGAAACATAAGTTCATCCCTCCTGTTTATCCACTACAGCTTTGTTTCCTTCTGCCTTAGCTTCAAATGGTCACTGCAAAAACTCACTCCATTGCTCAGTTGCCATCATGTGTCTTCCCTGGAAATCTCTTGGCTGTGTGCTGCATGCAGATACTTCACTTCTTATCTCACATTCCTTTCCTACTTCTTCCTTGACTCTTCTTCCTTGACCTTGACCTGTTTGAGGTTTTTTTATGAATTGACAGCTGGTTTTGATCTCAGGCAAATCAATCACTTGTGAATTCCTCTCATTTTTAATCTTCACAATTTATACAACCTAGCAAAATGTTTCTAGTGCATGAAATTCGAGTAGTGAAAGTGAATATATGTATCCCACAGGGAATCACAAAAAGAGTGGAGGTAACAGCATGTATCTGCAATGGATTATATGAGTTTTATGTGAAGTGTGATTCAGCTGCCCTTAACATATTGTTATAAACTGACAGAAGAGTGGGGAGAAATTGACTGATAATTTTTCTGTAACATCTTCAGCACCATCAGCTGTTCTGAAAAACAATAAAAAAAGAAAACAATACCCCAATAAAATGATTTATGATTTTAAAGTGTGCTTTTTGTTGCAAAGTACATGATCCTGAACACAGAATTTTCTTGTCAACTTCCAGCCCAGAGCAAATTTTTATTGATGAATTAAAAGCCACTGAAAATAGGGAATTATAATGTAAATCCTGACAAGGTCCTTAGCTATTGTGGTACAAATGACAATAGTATAAAAGTAGGCTACCACATATTGTTATGTTAATAAATATGCACAAGATAAAATATGGCATTTTAATATTCTAAACTCATATAAACAATTTTTTAATAATATTACAATACACTTCCCTGAAATACAGCAATGCATATACAAATCTGGAGCAATATGCTATTCGAATGTCCCAGCTAACCAGAAGAGAAATAAAATGCATATCAATGTAAATTCATTGACACAGCAGCTCCCTCCTTTTACATTTTGACCTTGTTTTTATTAAAATGTTGCTGAGTGTCTGAGTTTTTTTAATTTTCATAAATGCTCTGGATGCTACAATAATTTAAAATGTTTTCAAAAATTGTTACCTGATATCTAATTACAGCTAAACATACAATAAAATTAATGTAGCCTTGTGTATGTTGTTGCGAAACAGTCAAATATAAAATAATTACTTCAGTAGCAATGTATAATTTTGGTCTAAAAATATCAAGAAGATATTGTGGAGGTTTCTATGGAACAGGTGAAAACTCAGATAGTAATTAACATTTGTAATCTAAAATAGTATCTTAATACTGTGTTGTGAAGTAGAGAAATAAAATAAAGTTGTAAAATAGTTTATTTCTAGATGTCTCTGGACATCCACGAAATGTTTTAAGACTCTTCAGAATGAAAATCCACCTGTTGTTTTAATCTGACCATTCATTTGTTTAGTATAAGGAGAAGTCCTTATGGCCATGAATAACACCGGCAATAAAAGTTCAGGACTTTCCTATCTCAAGGAAATGCCTTTTATCTTTGCTTCAGATTTATCCTCCTAAAAAATCTTGTTAATTTAGAAAATGCTGTACTTCACACTTAGCTCATTGGATAGATTAGGTTTAACCGTGATGAGGCACATTAGGTATATTTAAAGCTTCTGAAAGCATATATTTCTAAATTTTTTAAAATAAAGTAAGTAAGTTAAGGTATTTGGAGAGTTGTCTATAAAAACTGTTGAGGACTTTTTGCTGTACTGAGTGTACATTTTGTTCAAAGTGTAAGTTTTCAGTGTATGGAATGACACACCATATCAATGCATATTCAAAACATATAGTCTTTTTACATTTCAGTTCAGTCAATGAAAATATAGACTAGGACTTCATTTCAAATCTGCCAGCGGTCAAATGTCCTACAGCCTGAGCTATCTTTATAACCTTTTGCAATCTTGTCACCTTCAGGAAAGAACCCATATTCTGAATCACGGAAATGTAAAAAGCCTGTGTCCTCACTAGATCATGAGAAGAGACAATTTGGAAGACTGGGCCTGGAAAAACAGGGGTTCCACTTCCTGCACTTCACCTTTTCGCAAGACAATATAAAAGGACCTATATCCTTAGTAGCTGGACTGTGAGTTTTAACTATGCTATGAAAAAATTCCAATTCACTTGTATTTTGCCCTTGGTCAACTGGCAAACATAGATCAGGCAGTCTCTTTCTCTCCCTTCGCTGTTTAAATTTTATGGGCTGTCCAGCCTTCCTAAAACAGAAAGTCAAAATAGAAGGCAGTAAAGAAAAAGTACTAAACCCAAAGCTGGGCTGCTTGACACCTGCCTGGGAAATCCTGTTCAAAAATATTAGTATATGGTCTATGAAACATGGGAACATGATGCAGCCCTAAAAAAAATAAAAAAAAAATATTTGAATCAATACATGTATTCTGAAGTGATACTTTTAAAATTATACATGAAAAATATTTAGATCACATGCTAACAAAAGAAAATTAATAGCTAGATAACATTAAAAGGAGTAATAATTAGATTAGACAATAATTAATAAATTGAGATTCTGTTTTGCAGTATGCTGCTGTGTTTCCTAGCCACATTTTCCTATTGTGTACATTGTCTGAATAAGGCATCAGATTTTTCCCCAGATACCTCCAGAGAGCCATGAGATCACCATCTTCTCCATCCAAATAATATTTTTAGAACTTTAGGTAGCTATACCTCAGTTCAGCCAAATATTTCTATCTATGTGGCAAGTAGCGTAATTTTGGTCTAGTGGACTGTAGTGTTGGCATACGAACTTTCATTAACCTCACAGGAAAAGAGAGTCACTCAGCCATAGCAATTAAATCTAATCAACATGGGAGGGTCCTGAAGGCACTGAGAACCACAGAGCATGAGGGCCAGTGCTGATGACATGCAGTTGACAGTCATGAAGAAACTGTGTCATCTGTCCTGCGGGGCAGTGAAATAGTGAGATTTCAAAATGGCATTTATGTGTGATTAAAATGTCTTGGTTTCCAAGCTCAGTTTATTCTCTTCACTGTCATGCGGTTTTGCATAGTGGAAGGGAGTCAGCATGGTTTAACAAATGCTTACTTGTTTAGTTATATCATTGGTCTTTTTGCTTTTTTTTCCCCAGCATATTTTTATGAAGCTGATTTTCTTCATGCTGAATTTTCTTTTTAATAGTGTAAATATACCCGTGCTACCTTTGGCAAGCAAGCAGATGTTTTCGCTGTCATGAAGGAATGTGCCTGGAGGGTAATTGTCTCCTCTGCTTCTCCTTAGGCCTTTAAGGGCTAGACAGACATTGCACTATGTAGTGAACAGGTAAGTAATTTCAACATTTCTGGAAAGCATAAATAATAATATTTGAAGGCATGTTTTAATCCACCCACCTGCAATGCTAGAAATAGAGGGAAATAGTATAAACATACCAGATCTCAAAAACCTGAAAGTTGTGGAATTAAAAGCTGTATCTTTGGCAAAGTAATGAAACAGTTTGTGAATTTGGAGGATTTGAAGAAGTTAGGGTGAGATTTTAGCATGTTTTCCTACATGAATATGAGTTTTTATTGTCCTGTGTAGCATGAATGTATTATTTGGGCACCAGAGAATGGACTACGAAGCTTTTCTCCTTCAGGCCCTGTGGAGTGGCCAGAAAGGAAAGGTCAGTAGTTCATGAAACTTTGCTTGACAGTATGTGCAAACCCATTGACTTAATTTTCTGGCAGTTCTCATGTGAATTTCTGCAAACTATATGCCCATATTAACTACCTATATTGCATGAGCAACAGTTTCATTGAATGTTTTTGCAGAGATGTAACAATAAAATCCTTCTCCCCATCACACATAAGACACACCATTGCTTCAGGGGGACTGCTATTCTGCCACGGTCTTTCTGTACCTAGTGACAATAAATAGGAGTTTCACTTCTTTACCAGTCAATGTTATGCTTTCCATAAGCATTAAATTCACTTCAAAGTGCTGTTCTTTTATTGAAACACAAAGGATGATATTTATTATAGCATTTTAAATCTTCATTCAAACATGCTAATTTTAAGCCTTTCACAAATACTGTAGTCTGTATTGAAAACTGTTCAGAAAGAATTTGCTGTCTCTAGTGCTTCTGCTATTCATAAAATGCATTTAAAAGGAAATAATGCCTAAGAATTTAAGACCATTGAAAAAACAACTGATTTGAACCTCATCTCAAGAAAAATATATGGTTATTATATTCAATTTTAATGCACGCACAACTCCTTGCTCCATAAATCATACCAAATTTTCTTTATTAGTTGCAAAAGTACTGTATACTTTTTCCACTTTTTAAAAAGCATAGTTCCTGCTTTATTAAAGTAGTTGTCAGTACATGGCACAAACATTTTTAGAAAACCTAATATTTTAAAATAAAGGCACTACACAAATGCCTATAATCAACCAGTCAATAAATATGCATCTTACATTTCCATGGTATTGCTGTAAGAAAGAGAAATAAAGGACACAGCCAACCGCAATCAATAGCTAATTTCACTAAGAAGAATAGACAGTAGTCTTGTATTTGTATGTCTATGTGGTGTGCTCACTTTGGATGACTCATCACACTGGAAGTTATCATGTAACAATTCGTTGAACAGAATAAGTTAGTAAAAAGAGAAATGTGGGAGAACTTAATTCATTTTGAAACTCAGAGTACATGATGAAAAGTATAAATTTCACAACTTAAAGAAGCTTAAAAAAACAGCAAAATAATATGGGCTCTCAAGAAAAAGTTTCAAAAATGTCTGGTAAAAAGGCAACTACAAGATATGAATAAAAGAAGAAGCTGAGGGCATCTCTTTCTTCAGGAGGTTAGGATGCAATAAATTTATATAACTAATCATTTGTAGATTCAATTGATCAACAATGCTAACAATAGTACAAAGATAATTTACTAAATATAAATATTATTTTAATATAATTCTTGGGGTCTTTTATTTAAATCTTCATAAAGCAACACTTTTATGTTATGGTACAGTAACTTTAAACTCTTTAGAGTGTCCTGCAGATCTTACAAAAGCATTAAAGTAGGTGTCCTCAATTTATTAAAACAAAGTACCTTATTTCACTAATGTACATTCTTGAGTTATATATATTTACAAAGTAAAGATAACTGTGTTAAAGTGGCATACAGCTGAAGAACAGAAATTCATCAGCATTCCAAATGTAGTGATCGATTCTCTCCTCAACAGAGTTACAATGAATATAAATCGAGAAAAACACAGAGAAGTAGGCTAGCAGGAGGTCTAAAATGCAGGTGAAATTAAAAATAAATACTGTAGTTTAAAAAAGTTTATTTTCTCATTCTTGCTCTGAAATAGATTGGAAATACTGATAGCAATTGCAGTTTTCGATCAAAAATCTGCTCAGAGCTTTTTTTGATCTTAAAGTGTATTCTTTCAAGGCTAAAAACATATTGAAAAGTTGTATTCCAGCTAAAATTAAGCAAGCTGATTTGTTTGTTTATCGTGTGTCTGAGTCACAACATTATCCACCCCGATGCAGGTAATTAAAAAAAAAAAAAAAAAAAAAAAGAAATGAAATAGATTTTCTTGTCCAGAGGGCTATTCAGGAAGGCAAATCCACAAATAGAACCCAAGTTATGGACAAGTTCTAAAAGAAAAGAGATAATGAAAATACTTCTAGGAAACTAAGATAAAAAGAAAAGAGGCAGTTTCAGGGTTCTTGCCTGCCCCACGCACATTGTATATTGAGCCACGAGTCAAGAGCATGTAAATTGACGTACTAAAGCTCAAGCCACAGAGACAAGCACACATTCAGATATCCTGCAGACACAGGCCACTTCTTTACCAGCAAATTAAACATGCCTCAGAGTTCTGAAGGCACTGAGATAATTCACAGAATGGCTGGCATCTACTCTGAAA
This sequence comes from Eulacestoma nigropectus, assembly GCA_013397775.1. Lineage (NCBI taxonomy): Eukaryota > Metazoa > Chordata > Aves > Passeriformes > Eulacestoma > Eulacestoma nigropectus. Next base: position 206,911 of record VZTE01004033.1, on the reverse strand, counting down.
AACTGCCAGGACTGGGTAGCTGTGGTGGTGCATCTGCAACAGGAGCTGAAGGGAAACTGCCCATTGTGTATTCTCACAAGCTGCTCTGGCTGACAGACCATGTGAGGCAATTGTTGGGGGACATAAATAATTACAACAGGCTGAATATTTTTTAGGGAGTGTGTTGAGATTTGCCTAGCAAGGACAATCACATTCCCATGCCCTGAAGCATTCCAAAGCACACTAGAACTGAGTAGCACAGATGCATCCAGGCAGACTGACATAGTGTTACAGAGACACAGGTGCTTGAAGTCTTTAAGACCTGAGCTGGAAGTTATGAGCTTCTGAAAGTGATTTTTAGCTCTAATTTAGAGCTGGCCATCATTACACAAAATATTTAATGACAGTCAAGCTTAAATTTTTTTAGTTTGAAGGCAACTGAGCACTGTAACTGTCACTAATGGAGACTGTGATGTTTCCATCCTTAGAGATATCAAAAATCTCTCTGGATATGATGCTGAAGAAATGACTCTAGGTGGCCCTGCTTAAGCACGGGGATGAACCTCCAAATGACCTCCAGATATCTCTCTCAGCCTCAGCCATTCTGTGATTCTGTAATATGTTCCCACTCTCCTGTCCCAGCAGTCTACCCTTCCTGAAGTGTCAGCTCAACTGCTTATGAGGTTTTGCTCTGAACTCAAACTAGTTGAGGGAAATTACGGGGGTTAAAAACAATCCTGCAACAAAAACAAGCAAGGCGTGGAGATGCAGAAGTGCCATAAAGTTCAGTTATTGCCAAAGCTTCTGCATGATGACAATATGCCCTTTCTGAGATTTCAAGTCCATTTCATGCTATAGAAAGATACTATAATACTTTTTCTTTGTACTGTCACCTGGCCTAGTTTGAAACAGAATTGGAGCCCTTGCACTTGCTCAACCAAGTACAGCTGCTGACAGGCGCTTCAGGAAGCTCTGTGGTCTGAACAATTTTGTTACTGCCTCATTTGAAGCACAGTGCCTTGCTGTAGCAATGCAGATTTCTGAAACAGATGCTGGCACATTAAAAGTGAATGCAAACTGATTTCATGAAACCCCATGTTTGAGAAGGAGGACAGATACTGATGGCCAGATGGAAATGCTGAATAATACTTGTCTTTCAAGTTTGGAATCAGAGTCCAGAATTTGGCCTCTTCTGCACACGCTGAGCAGGATTCAGTGTTTTAAAAGGCCACAAGAGGTGCATAATTTTGTGCAGACATGAAGGAAACAAAGGAAAACATAAAGGAAACACGAAAGAAAAGAAAACAGTGTTCTTGGTCTTCTGTAGCTGAAGCTGATTAGCTGTAGCTAATCTATTCCTTTTTGTCTTCCAGGAATGTCTGACTATACTCAGGACCGTTACCTTTTGGCAAACCCAGCTTGCATTCATATTTTGGAGTTTTGTATATAGGCCAAATCAATAGCTAATTTTACTATCTGTACAAATACAGATGTCTAGACAGCAACTCAGTTCTAGCTAGGGAATTGGAACAGAAAACAAATAGGAGAAAGAGACTAATGGCTTTATGTTTTCATTAATTCTATACTTGAGAAATAACCTTTCTCAGTGAGTAGATAATTGTAATCTTATAAGCATTTCATGCTTCAAATGACAATATGAAGGCAAGAAATGAAGAAAAATTAACAAGAAGACAAATGCTTCTGTCATAAGAATATGTGTATAAGAAAAATATAATGACATAAGCTTATGAATTACTAAATTTATTCTTATTTTAATGCTAGCTCAAAAGTGGAATTTGGGTGAAAAATGTATGGAGAAAGGAATAGCTTTGCAATTCCATTTGTGTAAGAAAATACTCATGAATAATATTTATTATTTTTTCAAGTGGAAACAGTTGCCTGCATGAATTGAAAGAGTGCTATTGAAGTCAATAGATAATTTTTCTACATAGTGGAGACATAGATAGGCCAATAATGGTCAAAGAAAGACCATATAAGAAAAAAATATTTTTTATTCCATAAATCTCCATTAACATTTTTTTATTGTTCTAATTTCTAATTTGTTAATATCCATTTCCTCATTTGTTTTACTTCTCTGCCTTTTTCATCTTCACCAAGTAATTTTTGTTCATAATTCAGTTTTATGAAGTAACCTTGAATTGACAGTCATTTTCAATGGACTGAAAATGTACTTGCAGATTCATTGAATTACATTAGATTCTCTCAACAGCTCAAGTGTTTTTGACAAACTAAATAAGGCACACTAAGAATATGGATTCTTATGCTTTTTGTCATAACTGCTTTTCCACGTCATTGCACAAAATATCTCTGAAGTTATGTATCTATTGTCTAATTTTTAAAGTTATGCAATGATAAATAAAATCCTTATGTGTATAAAGGCAGCTTCAGACGTGCCAATGAGCAGGTTCCCAGAGACTCAAACTAAATCCTAGATCACATGTATATCAACTGACAAATCGAGTGCTATTAGATGCTTTTAGAATCAACAGCCAAGGTACTGCAACATGAATTGACATGCTCTGGGACCTGCTTTTGCATCTTTAGATGAGATTCAAAAGAAAATATCTAATTAAGATGCAGAATGTGACACCTATAAATTCTACCATCTTTCTGTAGGGTATATTCAAGTGCATATTTGTTTATTTCTATGTATACATTGTCTGTGAATATTTTTGGGGGGGGGGGGGAGTCATAAGAATACATGCAGAAGTTGATTGCTGGGGAGGATGTGTGTGCACCCACACAAGCCACTCAGAATGAGAAAGAGTATCAATCTCTCACTGCACAGGTCTGAACCAAATTCTACCCCCTCCTCACTTCTGTGCCAGTGCTCCTGACAGTCACACAATCCTGACTCAATACTCCTACTTCTCATTCAACCCTCATGAAAGGCAAAGAAAATGGTCAATAGCTGTTCTTCTCTTCTCCCTTCTTCATCATGCTTCCATGAAGAATCTCACAAAATTAAATAATTGCACAAAATGCAAGGGACATACTTATATTTATAATTTTCATCCATACATGTGCAGCAGGGTTCATAACTAAACCAAAGGAAAAAAATTAGTATATTTAGAAATGAGAACTGCACTAAAATAAATGTTTAGTTGAATATTGAACATCAAAGCTTTATGTTGTCAGAGGTCCAAGCTAAAAACTCTTTCACAACTGGAAAAAATGCAAGAAGCCATTCCAGACTGTGAGAGCAAACTTCACATTCCTTACTGGTGGTAAGTCACATTTTGAGCCCAAACATATATGTGAAAAGCACATTTAGACACAGACTATCACAGATGTCTACATCCGTATACAGTCTTCTAGGAAAAGCTGTAACCTGTAAAAAAACTTTGAAGTCAGTCCCTCTTTGTGTAGGATTTTGACTAGATGATCTTCAGAAATACCTTCCATCTTAAATTATTACATGACTCTATGAGTCATATACTCTCACTGAGTTCAGCAAACACTAGGTTGGACTGGTGTTTCTTGTAAAAGATGACATTTATTCAAAATTTTGAGTGTTAGGTCTGTTAAAAAATATGATTCTGGGAAAAATAATTTCAGAAAAATCTCGATATGAGTTGGTTCTAGTTTCTAATTCAAAAGGAGGAAACAAACTTAAAAGAATAATTCTTTGTGAAAAAATGTATTTGTTAAAAGCAATTTTTTCAAAAAATTGCTTTGCTAGATACCATACACCAAAATCTTTAAAAAATCTTTGCTTTTCCATTTTTCATTAAAAATTCAATGACATTGATAATTTTTTTCTTAAAAATAATTTTTATATTAAAAGTCAGTTTTCCTTACACATATATTTCAATTACATAATTAATCTTCAATATGTAGCACTGCCTTTTTTGGTATGGCTAAAATAGTTAACTAGATAGAGTAGCTGTTTTCAGAAGCTACAGTATTGGATATTAATCAGTTTTGTCACTTCACAGGAAAGCAGCTTTCCTCCAGATACAACATTGTATATCAGCATAAGCTGGTTAACTTCTGAAGCTGATTAAATGGCAAAGAATACCAGTGATCCAGATCTAAATCAGATAATTTGATTACATACTATCAGAGCTATATAACATGCTGTTCTCATGTGCCCTGGTGTCAAAAAAAGTTAGCTTTCCTCATGGATTTTAATATATTTCAGTCAGAGAAAATAGTTTTGTACAATAAATATCACGATTTCTTGTCTTAGTTTTATAGTATATGCTATTAGAGTAATTAAGAAAAGATAATAACTTAGGCAAATTTTCTAGAGGACAGATCTTCATTATGGAGTTAAGGAAACCAATTCAAGAAGAACAAGTGGCAATGGCAAGCTGCTGACTGAGATCTTCTAATTTGACTAAGAAACCAGCTATCAAACTATTCTTAAGGTGCAACTGAACTGGTTCCTTCCTAGCTATTTTCTCTAGGTTTACAGTGACAGGAAAGCACACCTCAAAAGCTGGAGCAGTCTGTTATTCTTTGTGATTTCCTCCAAGCAAGAGTATCAGGATCACTTGCTATAATAAAATGCTAGGAATAAAAGGCAAATAATGAAGATTTCATGAGAGCACTTGATAGGTTTGCTGAATGCTGCAGATATGTAGACTTCAAAAGAGAACTAATAAGAGAAAAATAGTCACATATATTAAAGGAGCTGCATATAAAAGGAGTCCACTTCTGAGAAGAGACACCGTCACTCAAATTCAAGAGCAAGCAATGTTACCATTCCCAACGCAGAAGTCCTGTATCAGGTGGCCTCAACACATGGAAGATGAGCCAAACAGAGCTGAAATCGCAACATGAACATTCTCATAATGCAAAAATAGTGCTCAGGTAGGGATAGGGATAACAATATCTCTTCACAAGAGAGAATAGTAGAGCTGTAGAGCAAGGAGTACAAAAACAAGCAACAGCTGGAAACTATGAACATAAAGCAGGACTGATAGAACAATCATGTAATAGGTACTTTCCTAACAATGTAGAAGCTGCCCAGAGAATCTGGAGATAACACTGCTGTCATCAGTGTATATTGCATTAAGATTTCTCAATCCAAGGGACAAAACATGCTGGAAAAACATACAGTGGTATTCAGTGTTGAACTGAACAGACTATATCTTGCATTTAAAACTAACATGGGGAAACCACTTAAGTATTACCAGGAAAAGAAAAAAACCAAAAAGAATAAAACCCTGAAATCAATTCAAGACAATATTTATGCAAAGTAAGACAGCTGTGAAGGTCAAATAAAACACTATATGGGCTCAGAGAAACTATACTGGATATTTGTATGTAATTCCAAACTTAAGTAGATTTTTTTTCTGATAATTTCCTTAAGAAACCAGGATTGATGGTATATCATTAGGTTCTAGACATATTGAAGAAGCCTGGTTCACCTTCATGGTAAAATATGGCTTGGCAGAGGCTGTTTAAACAATTCACCCGAGGATAAGCACTGGTTAGGCTAAGTATGAAAAAGACTTAATCAGCAACTCAAGGTGCACTCTGTTATCTGCATCTGGGCAATTAAAAAAAATCAAAGAGGTTGATAATATGAAATTAGATATCACTTAGTGGAGTGGGAGTAGATTTAATAAGTGCTGTGAAAGCAACAGCCTTCACCCTCTTTTGTCCAAGTCATGTCTCCTGGGACCAGGGCTGACATGTGGTTGCACAGCTCCTGCATCCACATGAAGGCTGCACTATGCCCTCAAAACACAATGTTTGTGGCAACAGCAAAACATTTCCTATTTTATATGTACAGAAAAATACTTATGCATGGGCAAAACCATATGCTTTCAACAGCTAATTAAACAGTAATTCTGGTATCAGATATCAAAGTGTTCTCAAGACAAAAACTGGTAGCAGGCTATGGAATACTCTCTCTTGTAACAGCCCTAACCAAGTTTGGAAGATAGTACTCCAATGAAGAAATATTTTCAAAAGTTAAATAGGCCTCATTATGGACATTATGGACTTTTTTCTTAATGCAGTCTAAGGTGCAGAGACTGTAATGGATTATTGAGCGTAACTTGTTTTTCCAAAGACTGTACTTACCATAGGAGTAGACAAGGAGTACGTAACTTAGGAAGTAGATATGTACTCAAAATAGGAAGAGCCAACAGAAGGATAGTAATATCTGTATTATTGTAGTGTTAATACATTTGTGATATTCAAATATCCATTAAAATAGCCATTTATTTGGGAAAATGTTACCTATGTAATGCTCACATAATAAAACCATAAAGTGATCTTCTAATGGTTATAACATAGGAGTGCTGAGGAATGCACAAGAAAATAAATGGGAGAAGTATTATCCGTGCCTGTATTGACAGTGTTGAATAGACTCTGCACCGACATTACCAACAGATACATCTCTTCATGCTTTTAAAACAATACTCACACACAGCAGCTATCAGTAAGATAAGAACCTCTTTCCCTTTTATTCATAGTTTTTCACAGGTGATCACTCTATTCTTACTGCATTAATAAGGACTGAAGAGGTGCCTTGCAAGATTCACATTCTAGCAATTACATAATGCTAAAAACATATCTAAGCCAGTCATTCCTCAGAGGTCCTCTGCAGTATTGCATTCTCCTCCCTTTATCCAATAGCTGAGTAATCCAATAGCTCCTTTTCAGCTGAGATGCGTTCAAATCCCTCATTGGTAAGATAAATCTCAGCTGAGATACCTACCCACCCAAAAGAAAGTAGTATAGAGATGTATGCCTTCCTGGCCACGTGGAAAATGCTTTTTTCTTGAATGAATTCTTAAAACATAGCCAGACAATAGATTGCCTCTAGGTTTTAGGGCTTAGACAGATGAAGAAAGTATTCCTGTCTCAGATAAAAAGTTTGTTAAGAAATCTGGGAAGCAGACCCGAGGAGACTCTCATAGTTAAATCACTCTCTTGGAAAAGATGCTTTCAAATGCTCTTAAGGCAAGGTGAAGGGTGAAAAAGAGCTGGACTTATATCATCTGCATCCATAGTAAGTCCTCTAACGAGCCCTTTTTGGCTATGCTGTATGCAGAACATCTTCTTCTCAGCATGCAGTAAATAATTGTTGAGTCAGACTGTGCAGAAAAGCTGAAAGAGGTCCCTAGATTATGGCTCTTGGTGGGTACCAGTATAAGAGAAACATCGATCTACTCCCCACTATCACAAATTGATTGCTTTTGGAAATTTTACTGCAGAAATAGAACAGTTTCAGCACCTCAAGAAACATTATGGCAACATTAACTTATAGGGTGGTTATGTGCTCAGGATCCAAATTTGAGACTAGTCTGGCAGAGAACTTAGAAGAGCCCTGAATTGGCATACTGACTGGATTTTTCTACATTAATAAGTAAGTAAATAAATAAAATACCACAAGCCCTAAGGTGTCACAATTTCAGTCATAACTAGTAGGTGACCTTCTGCAACAGATGTACATGGAATAGTACATCAATGCAATTTTCTTTAAAAAACTGAGCACATCTCAGTCAGGGTTAACAGACATTGTATGAAGAGCTTCAATTAAATAGTTTCTAATGGAAGTTGAAAGAACAGTGGGAATCAAGCTCCATACTGACTTAATGAATGTTAACAATCTCAGTATTAGCCAGCTAATAGTGAAACTCCTAGCAACTTAGATGTATTCAGATTTAAAGAAAAACAACAACAACATAAAGCAAAAAGAAAAAAGCACTCAATTCTCCATAAATGTGTGCATCAAAGGAGGTAAATTTCTGACAGGCCTGCTGTTACATGGGTTGGATTGCAGTTGCCTATATGCAGCTGATTGCATGGCTGTGGAAGGACAGCACATTTTATTGCAGCACCATGTCCTAAAAGCAATTGTTTCAGAAAAATAGAATCTAGAAACTTGTTTAGTAGTCTGCCCTAAGCAGGTAAATTCAGGCTCTTGTACAGAATGTGAAATATTTGAAATGAAGAACAACTACTATACAGCATAACCTGACAAGGTTTTTTCATTTGTTCACTTTCTGGATTGAAATACATACATTTGTTGTGGCTGATCATTTCTACTGATACATAATTTGCAGTGTTTATAGTAACTGCAGATGTTCAGGCCATATAGAAAGGGAAACTAATATATGCAAAAGATACTAATTTTTCTTGATTTGATTTCTCACACTGGTTTTCAGTGTACTGCTCAAGGCTCATCACTTTTGCACAGAACTTTAATTATTGAATCAACTGAAGAGCTGGACTTTTACCATAATTGTGGGGATACATAATGAGCAACAAAGACTTTAAGAAGACTTAAAAACTCAGTTTGCATAGTGCATGTAGAATCATCTTGATTTTCCAGAAAAAAAATGTATCAGAAGACAATATAGAAGTTATTTATCAGAGTCATTAATTTAATAAAACTAGCTCAACTTTCAAAGCAGTTCAGTGCAAGAGACACCAAACTTAGGTAACAATTCTGAAATCAACAGGACACAGTCTGTACAAGTATCAATTCTAAGGGAAAAAAATCACTTTCCCAATTAAACTGAATTCCTACACAACAATGAAAGGCACCTAAAATTTAAAAGCAACTTCTAAACAGGTCACAGACAGAATTTCTTGTATACAGTCTATCATACTCTTGAATTCTTAGCATAGTCCCTAAAAGAGCTTGGATCTGTGCCAACCAGAACTGTCCTATACAGCGCCTAAGCAGCATTCATGGAAAAGTCTAGGCAAGGGACTATTCCCAGCAGGCTGGATGCATGAAGCCTCTGAGAGCAGGGAGAAAACTATATGCAGCTTGCCACCACAGATTGGTTCTTGGATTATTTTACTTACTTACTAATACAGCTGCTACTAGAAAATGTGTTGGGAAAATCATTAGTTTTATCAGAAAACACTCCAGAGAAACTCTTCAAAACTGAAATATGCACAGTTCTCTGTGGAAAGCCTTGGGTCAGACATTCATTTAACAGAAATGAGCAAAGTTACACTGGTTTTGAACGAAGTCAGGAGTACTATGATGATTTCCTTGTGAAAGGGATGTGGCCCTCTGCTTCACAGTATAAAACCATCTTCATACAAGTTTTCAGTTTAAACAGTTATGAGAGATTTCATGTTTCTGGAAAAATATCTTCTGAACTGTGCTTGGTTTGTTGGTCTGTGTCCCTAAATCAAAAAAGGATTAGAGTTTTAAAGGCAGAGAGAAGTGGAGATATGTTAAAAATATAAAGCACTTCATCCATTTGTTTCTATAGAGGATCACAAAATGCAATAAATCAGATGCTATTAAAATCTTGGAGGAACTGGTTCAGAGTTTTACTAACAGAATCATGATGTCTGCTTCTTCCACGGAGTAATATAATAAGAAAAAAGCGCGATGATGTAGGCCAGAACTTTGAATAGAAGAACACAATTTTAAATTGGTAGAAAGGAAAAATATTTAAAAGTAATTACTGTTCTCTGTATTTTTAGACACCTGTGATATAAAATAGAGTTTTAATCTCTTTTGGGCTGCTAATGACAAGAGAGGTAAAATGACAAGTCCTTTCATGGGGCTTCAGATTCAGTGTCCAGTCATTAGCTTCCAGGAAATACATGCCTTCAGAATTGCTTTATTGCTTAGCTAATATCATAAAACTGTCTGACATTATAAACATTTTAGAAAACTGGTTTAGAAAACATTCTGAGTTTTTAATGCATTGAATATTGCTGCTCTGTAACTATTACATAGCCTATAGTTGCTCCTTTCCTATTGTTTATTTTTCTTTTTCCAAAATGAGAATTGCCTCATCTGTAAACTTTCAATTGCAGTCTATTGTTTTTTATGTAAACCTGCATCATTCCAAGTGCAGATTGACATGTCCATCAAAGATGACTTTGAAAGGAAAAATAACTTCCAAACTGACCCTCAGGACAAGGGAATCTAGGCTAAGAGAAGGGGGACTGTTTTCTCATGCATTGGTAATAACCAAATTCTCTTGTGAAGCTGTGTATAATAAAGTGTATTGGAAAAATGCATGAATGTTGAAAAGAAAATAAGTGAAACTCAGTAGTTTTGCACTGAAAAGTAGCTCATTTCATATGGGCTTCATGTGGCATCTCTTTAAGAGAAAGTGGGACTCCAGTAGCTCAGCTATCATGACTTGACAAGTCTGTTTGAGCACCGCATTTTGGGTAATTCATTTGGCCAGGATGACTGGAGAATGACTTCAGACTTTCTGGTAACAGTGCTCACGAAAAAGGAGGATTTGAAAGACCATCTAATTGAAGAGTTGATTTTGTAATTAACAACTGCAGCAGCCTCTTGTTGTCAGAGCATTCAGATTCAAATTTCTGACTTGAGTCAGAATGGAGGACCAGACTGGTCCTCATGCAAAGAATGACTTGGCCATGGGTATATAACATGGGCGGAACAGGGAAGGAGGATGAAGCTTGCAAATATCTAAAAATTTCCTTTATAAGTTGCTGCAAGATCATATTTTTATTTTATGGCTTCATTTACCAAAAAATTGTAACTACATTTTGTGGGTAGGAAAACTGATTTTCACTCAGGCCTGTTTGGGAGAGAGAATGCTGACATTTGCACACATTCTCTAAGCACAGATAACAGATCTACATCTCCAAGAAATTGCTCCATTTGCAGCAGCTTCTACAGATCTGCTTGCTTCACAACATGCAGTGGTGGTGTTTACTCTGTTTCATCAAACATTCATCCACACACTTTCTAGACTAGTTAGTTAGATCATGGTCGAACTTGCACTTGCTAACTATCCATAAACCCCTCCATTGTTAGTCAAAGGACTTAGCTCAACTATACCAGTGCACTACCAAAAAAAATCCTGCAAAGTCACATACGCACCAAGAGGTATATACTCAAACTGATATAAAAACCAATTCCAGTCTCAGTTATTGATCTTAGTTCGAATCCTGTAAGGTCAGTTTAGCCTGGACTATCCAGGAAGAGAACTGGTCCACAAATAATTTTTTTACAAATAAGGAAACTGACATATTCTCTTCCAGATTATGCAACTGTACTCTTTGGGTTATTTCAGAACCTTTATCTAAACCTTCAGGTAGTATTTAATCTACATCTAGTGAAGAAGTCTTTTGTGACCTTCAGATCGTGGCACATATTTCCAGTGAACCACTTTGAGAGTTTATTTCTCAGAAAGGATACAGAAACACCTCAGGAAAGCATTGACTACCTGGGAACTAACTGAGACAACTAAGCCCACTTAGGCCCTTCACTTATAAAGAATATTAAACTCACAAAGAATAGAAACAAAGAGGATTTTGCTGGCCAAAAAGTCATTCCCAGAGCAGAGCTCTGTGAAAACAGCAGCAACTTCATATACCTCAGTTTTTATTTTGGGGGAGGATTTTTGTTTGTCACACTAAAAAGAAGAAATAGGGCTAAGGACATTTTCATGTGTCAAGCTGGATAAATTCAAAACCCTTGCTATAAATCCCTAACTGCAAAATGAGTTCAAGCCTGAGCCTTGAGTGAATTTTCTTCTTGTTCTGCTCCCAGCTTGCTTAAAATGACACTAAAAAAAAAAAAAAAAAAAAAAAAAAAAAAAAAAAAAAAAAAAAAAAAAAAACAAAAACAAAACAGCAAAATCCAGACATGGAGAAATAGGCTAATAGCAGAAGAATGAATACACAAAAAGCTTTAAAAAGGATCTTTTTAAAGTATAGTGATGCTTGTCTATGCAGTGGTATTTTTTCCTAAGAATTGAATAATGTATTTGCCATGGGCCAAGTTTAAACCTGCTTTGCACCTCTAGTAATGAAGAGCATTCAGGTCAAATGACCTTCCAAACTGGCTGTGGGATGACCATATGAGCCAGTAGGAAAGACTTAAGGGGCTCATTATGAAGGCTACATTTGGGTATGTACTGACTTTTAGTAGCTTACATATCTATGGCATCTTATTTAAATTGGTTGTTCTCCATTTTGATTCACTTAGGAAGTTTCAGTCAAGGAGAAATTTCTGCTTCTCTATAGTTTTCTGTCTCCTGGCCTCCAGAAGAAAGGCATCTGATCAGACTTGCAGAGACTGCACCGAGGGAACAGAATCACTTAGCACGTGATGTAACTTGTACCTCCATCTGCCTTGCAACGGAAGTGGAAGACGTCAGAATGTGGAAGGAAGACTTGGAACCGTTTCCCTCGCCTTCTGAATTCCTCAGGAAGCATTTGGAGCCAAGACCCTCAGACAAATGACTGTTTCTCTCAGGGCTAATATCAGTGGTGTAATATGTGTCTCTGCATAGAACAACCATTGATCAGCTGAATTAAGAGGATCTTTCAGGTAGATCATCACATTTTTATTTCCCTAGTCAAACAAAATCATGATTATATTTAACCATAAGCATCTTGCAGACTTCCAAAACCTATCTTAAAAATGTAAATTGCAAGTTTATATTTACATTAAACTGATTTATAAAATTACATTAAATATTTATGGTATTATTTAAATTTATAGAGAAGAGAAATAATCATTGGAAGCTAATTGCAACTATTACAATTCTAGACTAAGATTTTATGTTCATAGTAACATGAAAGAAATTCCCAAAATAAAATGTTCTTTTTCTTTAGGAATTACTGAATAAAAAGTCTCACACACAAAAACATCCAGTCAAAACATCTTACATAACTGCATAAATTTATACAGTGGATGGATTTCTAACTACACTAAGAGACTGACATTTTCATTACATTTTCAGCCAACAGTTTTTGTTAATAAAGTGAGGTTTTCCCATGTTACACTGAAAAACTTTAATATGAAATTAATTTATCTGGATACATGTGTTTAGGTGTCTGCATAATTAAACAGCTTTTCTTCCAAAATATTTCATACATCTACTTTATTCTCTGTTTTCTGTCCTTCTAATCACTAACAAGCAGTGTAAATAATGTTCTCAATAGTAGAATATTACTGAATCTATATAGCTCCTCAGATATCTTAATGATAATTTAGAAAAATCACCTGGTTTACTTATAAAGAGCGTTATATATAGATGTAACTATTCAGGGGTATATCTGTACAGATACAGATACACGAGCAGACAGTCTACAAACTGATTTGAAGGTACTGAGTCAAACCTAACTTCTGACCCTGCTTTAGTGTCCTATTTTCAGAAGATCATATTCCTTTCTTGTTTCATTTCCCACTCATTTCCCATTATTTGGAAGACAGAGATAATGACTTCTATTGTTGAACAGATATATAATAAAAAAGTAAGTACTTTTTGCCCAGACAATTTTCTTCAATTTTCTACTATGAATGATCTGAGAAAACTCATGAGTCAAGACACTAGGAAATTTAATTTATCCTGAAAACATCTGGGTTAGTTTGCATAACTCCTCTTAGTTCACTAAAAATTCTGACTTATGTATGTAAGGCTCAGCATTATCAGCCAATAAAATCTCTGCATTGGCTGATGAACAGATTTCTGTTCAGCCCTTTGATATCTGTAAAAAGTCACACTGCTGAGCTGTATCAAACTCCTGTAAGGAGTAAGGATAGGAGCTAAAAGGGCTAAAAGTTTATCTTGAGACCACTGTACCAAGTGTGTTCCAAATGTGAAGATTTTGCTGTTGATGGATGCATCTAAGTAAATCCTGTCATGTCAGAGAAATTGCAGGGTGGTTCTTCCCTTCCTTTATCTCACTGGCGTCTCTCCTTTTCAATTCAAGAACAGAACAAGATCTTGAAAATATAGAATTGTGAAATTATATATTCTTTGCCGAAAGATGTTACCTCATCTTGCTTAATTCTGACTTCAACCATCTTGCCAATTTCTATAAGAAAAGTCTTTGAGGACAGGAATGATATTTTATGCTTCATATGTAAGACAGAAAACTGGGGCAGCAATGACTGTGCCATAGAGCTGAGGGAACCATTCAGAGTTAATAATTTATTTGCTGAATATAGCTTCCTTTCTTCTTTTTTGAACAGTTGTGAAGAAGCATCTTCCTTTCAGCTGCATGACAGACAATGGTGCACTTGAGTGGGTCACTCAGGGTGAGCAGAAGGCCATAATACACCTCGCATTGATGTAGCCTGCCTCCCTGCTGAAGCCCTTTCAGCACAAATCTTTACACTATGACTTACCCTTCGGTGTACAGCCACTTGTATTTGCTGATTTGTGACCCATCCAGGCTGACATGCAGGCTAGAGAGCACAAGAGGAACCTGGGGTTCTCTGCTGCACACACCTGAGACCCACAGGTCTGGGTCAGGCATCCACAAGGCAAGAATCAACAGTGTGAGACTCCTATGTACTAAAAGGTACAGCTCCGAACAGAAATCTGAAATTAAAGATTCATAATATAATAATAGCATTTATTTATTTATTTATTTATTTATGTGTTAACATTAGCCAAATTCTCTCCTCAAATATACTTGGTAATAGTGTAGTAAGCAATTTGCTACAAGAATGGAATAAAAGTGAAGACTACTTTGATTTTGACCTCTTATTACTTATCTGTAGCAACAAACCGGAATAGGGCTTTTGTTCTATGCACTTTATAATCTATGTGAATACTAGTCTTGCCACAAAAAAACTGGCTTCATAAACTTCCCGTTCTGCAAATATTTCTGCCCATGTTTGGTCATACTGTAAGACATGTTTCACTATGCTTTAAGTTAAAAATATACTGAATATTTGTAGGAAGATGATGTAATTGATTATGATGATGATGTGTGACTGTAGTTGCAAAGAACAGCAGGAGATTTTAGGCAAATCATTGCAGTTATCATATAAGCACCAGTCACGTTTTCTTCTTCATTCTCTGGAGACCAGACTAGAGCTTAGAACTAATAGCGTATTGTTCATTTTCAATAACTGCATATTAGAACTCTGAGTATGACTTTCTTTGGTACATCCACTATTCAGTAACAATACATATTTTAAGCAGCCTCTCAGTAAATTAGTTTCCTAGAGTATTCTTCGAAAATGAGCACAGAATTAGTTAGAATATTGCCATGGAAAAGTCAATGTTTCATTTAAATAAATATTTGCAGGTTTCACCCCTTATTAACTGCTTAGATATAATAATCTATAAAACCAAAACTTTTACATATTCCTTTTTTGCGCATCCAAACTGAAAATTCAGTTAATATGTTTTTAAGTACTGAAAGTCTTCCTGGAAAACAAACGGGAAGAAGAGAAACACAAAATCCTGACCTTTCTGAAACTCTTCCACGTATACAAACGTAAATATGTATTCAAAGCATAGATATACATAAAGAATATATATATAGGTACACTATGTACAAAAATGTACACCAACTGAAGCAATAACAGATTTCCTTAAAAGACCTATATTAACTTCTCTAAATGATAAGTTTGGACATTCTTTTAGAAACATAGTTATAGAATGGCTGCAATGAAGACAAAACTATTGTTCAAGACAAGTATTACTCTTGAAAACCACAGTCGTTTCTGCCCTTTCTTCCTTTTCAGCTCACAAGCTTCCCTTCAGCCTGTGAAGGTCTCTTTACACCACCAGCAGCAGCCTTCACCAGAGAAATGAACTACTAATCTCTGTGGACTGTCTGCCTGGAAACAGAGAAAAGTGTGTCTGTTGCCCAAAAGACTATCTTGACAGGATCTACTGGAATCATCTGCAGGTGCGTACATGTGGGACCTCCAGAAAGCCCCTTGGCTGCTTTGCTGTTGTTACTCTGTTCTGAATGCCGCAAATCACTAGATAGTCATAGGATCTGAAAGCTGAGTACAAAATCAGTCACGGCCACATTGTAACACTTTTGGCCAAAAGTCTAAGGGTAACTGCACTATATCACCTTTAAAATATTTTTTATCTCTGGCTGTAATAAACTAAAATATTTTTTTATTTCTTATTGCCATAAATTTAGCCTACCTATGATCCACTAACACTGGAAGTATGATTATTTCAGATTTTGATGACATTTTAAATTCTACTAATCACCAACTATTCCTATTTGACAAATGTTCTGTCTTTTATTTTCAATGAAGCTTAAAATAATTTTTTTTTCTTTCTGTCATTGTTTTTGCATCAGTGATGGTTTCATTCATGTCAGCACAACCCATAAATGAGTTTTAGATGAGTTGAGCTGCTTTTGCTGACTAAATTTGCAGCAGCAAAGCATAAAGCATTTTAGGCTCCACAAAAGCAGTCTTTTTATTATTTCTTATTGAGAGGCTGGTGGTTTAAAAAGAAAATAGATACAAAGATTTCAGTATGTTCCTTTTTTTTTTTTGGTGCTCTTCACACAATGAGGAACTTCTCCGCACTAGAAAATTATCAGACTGTATAGATTTTATAGAATGTATATATATTTTTGCCATTTGGCACCTGCAAAACGTGCACTGTATCATACACCTAAAGTGTAAACTGTTATAGTCACACAAGATTGTCTCTACAATAAAGAAATACAATACCCAAGCAAGCAATATATATGCATATAGAATTCATATATGTGTATGTGTGTATACATATAGGTATACCTATATTCATTCACATAAAATAGTTCTTTTGCAATAGGTGTTGATGTGTTGTGTGGCATGTGCCAGTTCTCTTGGGGAAATTAAATGCACATCACACTTTATCTTTTTAGCTGTTGCATGCTGCCTAGTTTTCAGTTTGGCACTGTCTAGGTATGCCGTCACAGATGGAAAGTCAGTATGTGTGACATGCTTTTCACTTGCCATAAAATGCTGAACTCCCTTCATCATTTTGTATAACCAATTTGAAATTCATTTAGTTCTCACACAGGGAATTCCAAAATAACTCAGTAAAATGTTTACTATTATCAGTACTGGATCTTAAAGCAAGGAGAAAGAAGTCCAGTTTTAGAAGCTTTTACATGCTACAATTTCCAGATGTGTAACCTACAGCACAGGATGAGGGATTAAAATTATGTATGAGGTTCTGCATTTGAGTCTCTGATATTACTTTTATGTATTGACATCTGGAACAAAAAGGATTAGTTGTATAATTTAATCCTATCAAAGCCAGTTGTAGTTTCCCTCTTCTACACTGTGTTAAATGCATGGAAGCTTCATGCAATAGCATACGACTGTTTAAAGGTGATTACATGACATGGAAGGGATGGTGACTTAGGACCTATGATATAAACAGCTTTGCAGCACATTCGTTGATTTTTTCGTTTGAGGCCACGATTCACTTTTCAGCATACAACCTTTTCTATGTTTTAACGAGTAAGGAGTATTTTAAGGCTGTCATCTTGCTCTCAAAAAACAACCTTTGATGTAAAAGGGCTTACCAGATATCTCATAAAAATCTCCTGGAATCTGTTTTCCTATTTTTCTTTTATGCAGTAATATGACAAATAATAAGAGTAAAGAAGAATATACTGAATGATACTACAAGTAAAGATGAGATGCAATTACTTGCCTTTATCAAGAATACAAGAAGCTCAGAATACTATCTTGAAGTAAATTCTTAATTTTAAGGTGATAAAACTTAGATGAGATGCATCCCACCCTGTAATGTGCCTTTAGAGAGCCTCTGCATCTTCAGCTTCCTCCCTGGGGCTGATTCTTTATTAACACTGGGTAACACTTTGTGTTGCTAAAAATCTTCATTATAACCTTGCAATGCATCAAATACTCGTATGTCATCCCAAAAATTAGCTTTTGTACCCTTACCTCATGAAATTGTTAATATTTTCACATATCAAATATCTAAAGATTAATTGGACAATAAATCAGTAGTTCATGCACAATACACAGTATTAAATATTAGGATTTCCTATTGTCACTAGCAAAAAAAGCTGTTCTTTACAGCCGACATTTGGAAACCTATTAAGTTTGGGTTTTCTTGTTTATTCATATTTTCCTGAACAGTAAATGAGGTGATCTCTCAATCTTTTCTCTTAGATTCAGTCATATGATAAATGGAGGAAGTAGTGTGGACAAGAGTGTTTAATTTTTATAATTTAGGCCTAAGTTGTATTCAAGACTTTACATATTTAGCCTACTTTGAATGCTGTGGGAGATGTCAGTAAGCATATAAGATTACAAATTAATCTTACTTGCACAGTAGGAGAAAGATTTTATGTCAAGAAGTAAGAGTTACAGAAGTATAATCAGAACTCTTATTGGCTTATTACATATATTAGTTGCACTGTAAAACATGAAACACTCAGCCAGCGTAAAAATAGAGGTAAACAGTGTCCAAGACACAAGTATGTTTTCACACAACCATTCTGAAACTAATACCGATATTCTGGATGGCTCTTCAGGGTCAAAATACCTATTAACGAGTGTAGCATTAATCATGTATGCAATTACTGGGAGAATCAAAGCCTAAAAATGTTCACTTTCACAATTATAGACTTAAATGAACAGCACAGCACAAAGCTGTAAGGGAAGCATGCACATTTTACTTCAGATATAACAACGGATTTTCCAAGTGGCTACCATACCCTGCAGGTTCCTTTCCTAAGACAACATTCACTGTGCATAAGTTCTTGTTCACAGATGGGTCCTTGCACATGGAATTGCATATTTTAAAATTGGGCCTTGGTCCTCCAGTAAGATTTCTACACTGAATATCCCTGTGCTCACATCAAGCCCTGATAAAGGTTGTGGTACTTACAAGGACAGCAAACTTTGTATTAGCTGTTACTATAGACCAGAACCAAATGGAGGATATAATTTTATATTCCACTTTAGTGAAACCTCTATCACAGACTAAATTAATTAATAAGTTTTGAAAAGCCAACAGCAAATAGGAAATCTGTATTTTATGACTTTTCTTTTTCTCTGAAAAAAGCCTTTGAGTTGAAATAACTTTTAACAGATTTGTATGAAAGGGGAAAACTTAAAATGTGGGGTTTTAACATATCTTTTTCATTGTTTTGGAATGACTTTTTGCTTTATTAAATGCCCAAACTGGAGAAAAATTTAAAAATAATGTAAAAAATCCAAACGAAATATTCCTAACAAAATTTTATTAATATGTTAATTTGTTTTCATTCTTTTCTTTCAGTGGTGAGACCAATGAACTTTAGCTCTGGGTCAAAACAGAGCAGTGTTTTGGGGGTTTGTAATTCTTTTGTTCAGGCAACAAACTGGGGGGGAAAAAAAAAAAGGCAATTATTTGCAATTCTACTACTCTACTGCTAACCATAAAATCTTTTATTTGAAAAGCTACCAGCTTGGCAACTACATATCCAACACAAAATAAAGAAAACAAGAAAGCAATAACAGTAATCTATCTACCTTTCCAGTTTTACCATGAAAAATGTACTTCTCTATGCAAAACTTCTCTAGATCAATGACACAAACGCACATTTCTTACTTTTCTATGAGTGTATGCATGTACAGCTTTCTCCATCTGTCATTACTGTTTTACATAAAGTCATGATATTTACATTTCAACAAACCAAATGGCAAAATATCTATTATTCAAACATAATACTGTATTTTTTAATTTCCTAAAAGGTTGAGTGCATTTAACCAGATACTGTATTTGAGCTTTCCATATGTAATGAAACACAATAGGAGTTCATGAATTCAGAAGAAAGGCAGGCACACTCATGATGTGACATTAAAACACAGAAAAAAGAAACATGAATTCCTTGTTGCACTTTGTTTCAAAGAAAAGAGATCAGAAGAATATTTACAATAAAAAATGTGTTTCTTTCATAGCAGAAAGATTTCTTCAGCAATATGAATGATACTAACCATTAATTCTAAGTTTGAAATAAGCACTTTTCATAAAATTGTGGTGATAATGAACAACCTATACTGTGCTTGGTTTTTATGACATTCTCTTAAAACATACACACACATGCACATAAATGTGTTAAAGAATGCTTTCCTGAGATCCCCAAAAGCTACAAAATGCTTGAACTGTCCTGGACTAGGGTCTAAGAAGGCAATAGGCCACTAAAGAACTGATGTTCAAGAGCAGCTAATCTACACACACCTCTGGCTAGTAGTTGCAATTTTTTATGCTAGCAGCTGTGGAAAAGCTGCAGAGGGATTCACACTTCTGAGTTATAATTCTTTGATGTAGTTCAGGGTTATGGCAACCAGACAAGGGCAACCTTTGTGCCATTCCTTGTAACTAATGTAACCAGAGTTTCACCTAAACGGGGTGAAATGTGAGTCCACTATAAAGAGAATGAAAAAGAATGTGTCCAGATAACTCTTTTCTTGAGTAAGCTGTCCAGAAGTTCTCAGAATGAACACATCAAAATAAGGAGAAATGGCAATTTGTAGACTGGTTTTCTAGGTAATCGAGTAAATTTCAAAATAGAATGAATACTGTCATTTCCCACGTCACTCTGTCAAACTCACTAATTTCTGAATGTCATTTTAGAGGGGTAAAAAGACTAAAGATAAACAGTTTTTATAATTTCATGAAAACTAGCAAGTGGCTGGAGAAGAAACACCCTACTATTATTCATTGTGAAGCAAGCTAATGAGATCACCCTTCCTTAGACATCAGACAGGCGGGAAATCAGACATCAATGATTATGCTGCACCGTGCTACTCTTGTTTTTAAAGCTTTCCATGTTACATTACCTTCTGCCCTAATTGCTCTAACTGGAGGATGAAATAGAAGAGTACGGTAAGAGGTTTGGAAGGACTGATGTCCGATCTAGACAACATTTCCATTCAGTATAACAGAAAAAATTAGATGACCAAACTTACTGTGAATTATATGACCAGTTTGCAGAGGATAATGAGAGCAGAGCAGAAGCTGCAAATGGACTTTAACCATTACAAAACTCTCACTGATTTTGGGATCTTTAGCTTAACAAGTGGTTTTGTTTCTTCTTACAGGGCTGTATTTATAGAAATGTGTCTACTGTCTGGTTTCACACTTCTGCTTTCTATTGCTTTAACTTTAATTAGATTGAACAGGTTATTGTTTTGGGGTTTTTTATTCACACAGTGTATACGAAATACCTACACTGTAACTGCTGTATTGTTGAGGCTGTTTTATGTTCTATCATATAACAATTCTTTTAAATGACTGGGCAATGGTACATAAAAAACTGGAAAGAAATTAAAGATCTGACATTGTGTGATTTGGTTTCTTATGATCTTGCTTTAAAAATGTTATAATTCAAATTAGATATTTTCTTGCTACTTGACTTATGAACGATGAAACTACAACAAAATAATGTCTTTAATTGGTAAATAAAGCTATGGCCTCCTATGAAGCAAATACAATTTCATTGAAACATACTTGTTTTGACTTGGACAGCAATAATTTTGTGCAAGCTGTCAGACTGTCTTAGCAGCATAACTTATAACTGAATAGCCTGTGCTGAAAACTGCCCTCAAGGTGAAGTATTGCTAATCAAGCATTAAAATATTTGTTTAATTTTGTGATGAAGCTAAATAATTAATAAACCTAACATCTCTTTGTGACGTACCTTTTGGGACTATGTAGAGCATAATGACACTAAGTTTAGGACAGTTTTCAACTGTAATATCTTGTTTTTATCACTGCTAGGACCAGATGACATCCAGTAATATCATGACACCAAGTCTAATTAAATATTTCTCAGGACTTGTAAACTGTCCACTCTGCTCTAGGCTAATAAAACTGCTGTGAAAAAAAATGGTAGCTTTTCTGATTTGTATATTCTTCTTTCAATTTTATTTTAAAAATAATTTCATGCAAAAAAACCCCATGAGTAATGTTTCACTTTTGTTGACAGACTACAAGATATCTTATTTCATCCTTTCTCTCTTTTGGAAGCTTGGACTCAACATTCACCACAGCAACGCCACCAGGAACACCACAAAAAAAATATTTCCTCCCTGAGCTGGAGGAGTAGCTTGCTATAAATGACTGCTTTCTCACTGCTGTTTATGCAATTAGAAAGCAATCATTAACATGAAAGAACGTTTCCATTTCCTGTTCTGAACTGTGGTACAGGGGCTATTAGCAATTACTGGCATAAAAGGTGCCCCTACAGGCAGCTCTCCAGATGTTCTCAGTATTGAAGAGTTACCAGCTTCATACCAGTCTGCCTGACCTCAGGCTTCTTTCTTTGCTAAGAGCTGGCTGGACTAAAGGAGTGATTTGCAATGCAAGATACTAACTTTATTCAATCTACTAACTTTTGAAAAATGTTCTATACTCATCTGTGCCAGTGAATGACACATTGTTTCTATTAACTATATTTTTGCACATATTCATCTCTTTCATATAGGATTCCTATAAAGCTGCTGAAACTTGAAATGATTGAAGTTTTGCTGGAACAGAAACGAGTTATTAAAAATGGGTAGCATACAATTGCAGTCGCTCTCAGTCGGAGCTGTAATACCCCTCTTTGGGCACCCTCCACATAAGGTATTGAAGAGCAGAGCCAATCTAGTAACAAAACAGTTCAGAAAGGATTCGCAGTATAAGAGAGATGGGACTAATTAGGCAAGGAGCCATTGATCGTTGTGAGGTTTTTGCAGGAGCAGAGGAAGGTGGCTGGCATCCAAACCCTACATTTCCTGGAATACAAAGAAAAAAGCAGTATGTAAAATAGTAATGTTTGGATGCAGATTGAAAGATTGCCATGCTGCGAGTATGTTATAGAGAAGAAAAATAAAAAAGACAGTTAAGTCAAAAATTGTGAAGTAAAAAAAAAAAAATTGACATTTTAAAATTTTGTTTGTGGAGTGAAACAGGAGTGTTTGACGACACTGAAGATTCTGCATGTGCTTAGGAATGTGGCTATGGTGACATAGAGTAAGTCTGGCAAGAGGCATCCTTGTCAAAGACTTCCCAAAGTGCTTCAGTGAGACCAGGAGTATGAACTGTAGTCATCAGTTTTCTGCATTAATTCACTCTTAGTTTCTCTTTCTAAGGATGTGACCTTAAAGACACTAGAAGTCCAGGGTTTCCTTTTGACTTGGCAGACTGGCTCAGGCTGTAAGTCTCAGGACCATTCTGCCTAAATGGAAAGTATCCTAATGCAAAGACTCCTAACTTAAGGATCGCAGTCATACCAGACTGCCTGTTATGGTCAATGGATACCTGCCTACACACACTGAGATTGTAGGTAGGATAGACGGCCTCCTGGAGTTGTTTCTCCCTCTGTTGACTCCAAGAACTCAGGGAGAGCAGGCTCCTAATTAGGTATCACAGGTGTTTAAAGCTAAATTGGTTGAAATTTGGTCTCATTATACAGACAAAAGAGTTGTTTGAAGATACCGTATGAGACAAAATATGAATTCAAAATGAGAAATATGTATTTATCTAAAGTAAAATTTAAAAGTTACTTACCATTTCATTGATGGGTACAATACTACTAATCTGAAGACGAATTCCCAGAGCTTAATATGATTAATACATAGCTTAACAGAATTAATGTTTTATATAACGTCCTGTACATCAAGGAAAACATATCTAATGAATAAATCAGTATTTGTTGGTTTAGATAAGATAAAGTACAAATATTTGAGATCAAATCAGTCCCTTCTTTGGAAGAGTGTAAGGTTTTCTCGAAATGATTCCAAGTATTGACTTAGCCTCACCTTAAGAAAAAAAGAAACTACTGTGCTGACAGCTCTGACTTCATGTTCCATCCTCTAAACCTGTAATAAATACATAAAAAATCGTTTTCCACAGAAGTAAGGGTCTCTTTTTGGGTTAATGATGGCTATACTACCTCTCAGGTTGACTTCAGAATTTAAAAGAAATGGTACATATGGTGCACTTCCCCCACAGTATGCCTTAATCCCTGACCAGTGAGAGGTCATTTTTTAATGTCCAGAGCAATCCATTTCTCCACATAGAAAGAAGGACACCAAGAATTTGCACTGCAGAGTGACCTGAGCCTATTTTAGCAAACTCCCAGAAAGATGGCTTTTTGTCTTGGGAAAATTATCAAAATCCTTCTACTTATTCTGTCTGGCCCAAAGCACAAAAAGAAGGTAGATTTAGACAAAACAAATCTGTGAAGGTAAGGAAATGGCAGGCTATGACTGTATGTATTTGGGCTGATTGCATGCTTGACCAAAGCATTATTTTTTATATTTGCAAGGTAGAATCAAACATTTTCCTTTGTGAGACACATTCTTAATCTCACGACCTAGTTCTTCAGTAGGCTTGCATTCTAGAAATTCTTATATTGGACTTCTGCTTCTTCGAAGGTCTCAGGCATGTTCCCTTCATTAAAAAAAAACCAAACAAAACTCAAAACAAAACACCATCTGCAGTGTTCTTTTCTCAGAAGGAAAGAAAACGGTCTTAATACTAGAGAAATTAAAAAGAGGGGATGCACATGTACATTCAGTCTGTAAAGAAACCTTGCAGTTTCAAAAATTCTAAATTTTTTTAAAATTAAAAAAATTAAATTCATTAATATAAACTTCTGCATCATAGCTGTTTAATCTTCTTTAATCCTCAGAGAGTTATTTGTGCCTCATGACTTTGGAAAGAATTAAGAAACAACTCATCTTAGAGCCCATTGTGCATTCCCCGTAGTACCATTTTCTTCTTTTCCTACAATTACTAGGATTTATTTTCTTCCCTTGAAAACAGGATTTTTGTCTCATTTGAGTCCTTGCTATTTAATTCCTACTTGAAGTCATAATCCTGCCTGTCACATCACACCAATCTCTTTGTAGCCAATTCTGATTTCACAGGCAGGATTTTGACTTAGGAAGAACAGATCATTTAGGTACACCTTATGTAGCAGGATTTCGTCCTTCTGAAACATACAAAGTAAGGAATACTGCAGCCAGACAATTTTAATGAACTAAACATAAGGTACAAGCTGTGAAAGTTTGAGTTCCTGGGTATCGCTTCTCAATAACATATTAATTTAGAAGTTAATAGAGTGTATTCTTTTCCTTCGAAGATACTGCTTTGGAGAGACACCTCTCTGATATACAGGCTGTCCACAAAAATTTAAGGTGAGGTGATCATTTTTCCAGTCAATGGTGTCAGAAAAGTCTCTAAACCTCAACTGGTTTCAAACCTCTGACTTAAAACAGACTAAATGTTGTAATACTACATGGTACCCACTTGTCCAAACATATGGGGCTTGTTTGGTTTTTTTCCATTTTCTGATGAAATGTGCAAATCTCTGGAACAACTTTAAGATTACAACAGGAATCCTGGTGTTTCTTTAATGAAACCTGTTCTCATGGGTTCTCTCTATGGATGGAAAATCCTTTGTTGCCACACCTCTACTCAGGAAAAACGGAAAAGAAAAAAAGCAACTTAAAGCAGTAACTGATTTTTGTAAAGCTAGGCATGTTAAAAAAATCAGAGCAGTTACTGATTACAAAAAGAATCTATAGCTGACAAGGAAACCTCTTGATTTTCAGGAAAGGAAGTCCTGTATTACTCTCTCAGTGCTGAGCTGACAGGATCTTAAATTGGGATTTATTAATTCTACAGGACTATCCTTCTGTAGCACTAAATAAAACCTCCCATTTCATATGGGAGAAGATCCATATCATTGAAAGCTCAATACCTATAGTTGTCCAACCGATTCCAATTTAATGGATTAATTTATAGGATATCATGTACTGAACATCTGAACTAGGAAAAAAAAAAAACAACAAAGCAACAAATCAACAAAACTTCAGTAAATAAACAGAAAGTATCTTTTATTTAATGTGATATTTTATTTCAAGTGACTTGATATATGTAATCGGTCATCATCACAAGTTTTCCTATATTAGAGTTTGCACTCAAACACTTTTAAACCTTTTCTCTCTGTGCTTTCTTGTAGGAACAGCTTAGAGGCTACAATACTGAAAGTGTTCATCTTTTCCATGGGAACTTTGAAGTGAATATATCCTGAAGCTGAGCATATTATTAAAATACAGAAAAGAGTTAACTCTCAGGCTTCAACGTACATTTGGTTTATTTCTGCTTTGAGTTTCTTTGGCATATATCTCAAATAGCTTATCAGAGTGGAAGGTTTGGTCGTAAAATTTTCATATACAAAGGAACCTATTCATTCCGTGATTCTTTTCGAAACCTCTTACTACAAAACGGAAACACACGCAAATTAGAAGGAGGAATACCTTCTGGTATCTTCTTTCAAGGTCTGTGAAGAAGACATAGAGTGGTTTCAGAATCTTGATTGAAAAATATGGACCGTTCCCTCCATTTATCGGCACTATCAGAGCGGCACGCAGAGCTCGGGAAATTACGCGCCCGTCTAGCCCGGAGATCCAGCGGTCCCGCGAGCTCGGCAGCGGCTGGAGGCGGTGGCGGGGCCGGGGCGGGCGAGCGGCGGCGCGGGCAGTACGCTGGGGTGCGCGGGGGGCGGGGGGTTCGCCCGGCCCCGCAGGGGCGCCCCGGCGGGAGCTCACTTCCCGTCATCCACGCGCCATCTAGCGTCGGGAACAGGGACGCGGCTCGGCACGGGAGCGGAACGGAGAGGAGGAGGAAAAGGCTCCCACACCCGTCCCAGCTCTCGCCGTTCTCAAAGCTGGTAAGAGCCATTTGGATATTGCAACCAGAACTCCGGAGTGGCTCGGGGCGGGTTGTCAGGAGCATCGCTACACTTCACTCCCAGGAATCTCATCCCCCTTTTTTTTCAGTGAACGGTTCCCCTTCCCTTGAAGGCAGCTAGCGCTCCCCAGAAATCCTCTCGGTACCTCACCTAAGCCATCGCCGCCGCCCGATACCTACCCAACACACCGCGAACTCCAGAGGGTCTGTGCGGCGCTGTGGGCGGAGGGGTTGGACCGCACGATCCCGGCCCCGCAGAGACACACACCGGCACACA
>VZTE01004033.1:142833-179557 GCA_013397775.1 Eulacestoma nigropectus | reverse complement strand
TCCAAAAGTCTCTATGCACCTGAGCGCTCTCACCAGACTTTCACAGGTAGGTGCCGCAGACTGGGCACGTCTGGAGGGATTCGAGAACTGAGCCGAGGGGAAGGGGCGAGAGGAAGGAGGCGGGGGTACGGGGGGCGGGCATGATCCACCGCCGACCGCCGAGCCCTATGGCACCTCCGCACCCTGCCCCGGCCTCTCCCGCCGCCAGGGAGCTCCTGCCCCTCTCCCGCTCCACGGCCAGCCTCCCCCGGCTTCGCCTTTCGCCGCCCGCCTGGGCGCTCCCGGGGATGCCCCGTGCAGCCCAGCTACTGCATGTGTCTTCAAAGCTCCCTCTCCTACCCCCGCCAAGACCGCGGGGGCTCTCCCCGACCCCGCTCTCCTCGCCGCAGTGTCCGCGCCCCCATGCCCCGTCCGGGGGAGAGACCCACTCTGCCCCTTCCCTCTCTGTGGGGCGCTCCGCGCTCCCGCCGCCCCGTCCCCGGCATCTCTGTGCCTTTCAAAGCATTTCCTGTACGGAAAACTTGCCTTAAAGTTTAATGCTGCCGCCCGGAGCTCCTCCCCCTGCCCCGCCGGCTCCCCCGGCCCGTAGCCGGGGTCTGGAGGAGTCTCCGGGCGGCGATTAAAGGTCAGGGAGAGGATTCGTCCCGCTGCTGCTCCAGGGCTGCCGCCGCGAAGAGGGGCGGCCCGCCCGGCCCATCCCCTCCGCCCCGCCACGGCGAGCGGCGACGGCGTTGGCGGCCCCGCTGCAGCCGCCCGGGAAGGGCTCCGCCGGCTGCCGCGGCCCGGCTCCGGCGGCGGGCGGGGAGCGAGCGGAGGAGGGGCGGGGGGCCGGCTGCATCGCGCGTGGAGGAAAATCTCCTTCCAGGTGACTGCACAGCTGCACCAGAGCTACTAGCCGGCTCTACGGGCTAGTGCTTTGAGGACTGCTGCTTCCGTCCAGGGGCCTCGAATGGAGACCTTATATCCAAAGGATCTGGCTGTTAGAGTAGCTGCTTTGAATACGGGAATTTCCAAGTGCCCTCGTATATTGTCCTAACAGTCTAATCAGTGCCTGGAAAGCATATTTTGGGGTGACAAAGTGGAGGAAACAAAAAGGAAGCAAAAAGGTTTTCAGTTAATACTTAATATCACAAAAGTGTTCCGAAATTCTGCTGCCTCAAGAATGTGTGAGAATTTGTATTTTTCTTTTCCCTCTCTATTTTAGTGGCTGGACCAGAACTGTCTCTAGATTGACTCCCTTAGCTGTAATAGGTGTTTGGAACCATGGCGGCAGGTGTAGCAGCTTGGTTACCCTTTGCCAGGGCAGCAGCCATAGGATGGATGCCAGTGGCTACTGGTCCCATGCCAGCTGCTCCACGGCAGGAGAGAAAGCGAAGCCAGGACTCTCTGATTGTGCTGAATGTGAGTGGCATCCAGTTCCAGACATGGCTGGACACCTTAGAGCGCTACCCTGACACTCTGCTGGGCAGTTCAGAGCGGGACTTCTTCTACCACCCTGAGACACAGCAGTACTTTTTTGACCGGGATCCTGACATTTTTCGCCATATTCTCAACTTCTACCGTACTGGGAAGCTTCATTATCCCCGCCAGGAGTGCATCTCAGCTTATGATGAGGAACTGGCCTTCTTTGGCATCATCCCTGAGATCATTGGTGACTGCTGTTACGAGGAGTACAAGGATCGCCGGCGTGAGAATGCTGAGCGCCTGCAGGATGATGCTGATACGGATCACGTACCTGAGAGCTCCCTACCCTCAATGACAGCTCGTCAGAGGATGTGGAGGGCCTTTGAAAACCCACACACCAGTACCCTGGCTCTGGTCTTCTACTATGTCACTGGTTTCTTCATTGCCGTCTCTGTTATTGCCAATGTGGTGGAGACAGTGCCCTGTGGGGTAAGCCCAGGTCGCATCAAAGAGCTGCCCTGTGGAGAGCGGTACGCGGTGGCTTTCTTCTGTCTGGATACTGCCTGTGTCATGATCTTCACAGTTGAATATCTCCTACGTCTGCTGGCAGCTCCTAGTCGCTACAAATTTGTGCGCAGTGTCATGAGTATCATTGATGTGGTGGCCATTATGCCATATTACATTGGCCTGGTGATGACAGATAATGAGGATGTCAGTGGGGCTTTTGTGACATTAAGAGTCTTTCGTGTCTTCAGGATCTTTAAGTTTTCTCGCCACTCACAGGGTCTGCGCATCCTGGGCTATACGCTGAAAAGTTGTGCCTCGGAGTTAGGCTTCCTCCTCTTCTCACTCACTATGGCCATCATCATCTTTGCCACAGTCATGTACTATGCAGAGAAAGGTTCATCAGCCAGCAAGTTCACCAGCATCCCTGCAGCCTTCTGGTACACCATCGTCACCATGACAACACTGGGGTAAGTGCAGCTGGTGTTTGGTTACAGCCAACATTTCAACAAGTGTATTGGCACAAACGGAAAATACTCAATTAAAAAAAGATGGTGATAGAAAAAAATGTGAGGGTAAGTTTTTGTTATGGAACTTTATGAATACAACTTGTGACTTCCTTCTAGATGTTTTACATGTTTAAGAGAGTTAACAGCATTGCTGAAATTAAAATAACCCAAATCCAAAAATTGCAAAAAACCTGAAAAAGCAAATAACAAAATAAAGCAAAAAAGTCTTGAAACTGTTTGGTTTTAGACAGCAAAATTGAAATATTTTATGAGTATCTGTGAGTTATCAGTAGATTTTTAATGGACTATTGTCTTTGCTGGCAGGACCTGTTACAATGTTGCTAAAGTAGTAATATTTATAAGGAGAACTGAAGTGCAAGCTTTTAATTTGATCAGTATGTGGATCTGCCATTTTGTTTTAAGTCATGTATTGATGTAGACCTGGATATTGAGTTTGTTATTACAAAATGATTTGTTTTCATGAAAATCATACCTTGTCTTTAAAAAAAAACACATTCCTGATTTTATTTAAGACACTGAACACATTTCCTTTGATTTTCATGGACCTGTAACTTTTAAATGATGAGTGTCAAGCTACGCTGACTGGTGACATACTGTGAAAAATGATCTGAGGAAGTGTGAGACATGACACATCAAGTATGTGTCTTTAAACATAATTCTAATGGCAATACAATTTCTTTCAGAGAATAGGGGTTAAAAAGTGTCACTGTTGACATTAGTATTCAATGCAGTTCAATGGAAAGATGAGAGAGAGTATTATTTTATAAAATCTCTGATACCAGAGTCTGATTGTATCAGCTGATTCTACGTACCAAGTGATAAAATGCGTTTGTCTGTAATTACAACAGGGATTTAGAAGGTTGACTAATTTGAGATGACAACTTTTCCCTATTCTTAACTTTGAGTTGTATAGTACCATCTATGAAACTGAAAATTTGTTGATTCATTAGAAACTGACTAGTTTTTTAATAATGACAGATACTAAATGACAAACTTGGCACTTTCATTAAGGCAAAGCCCATCATTTTATTAGCATTTTGCCAGATCTTGCTGGGACTGCTGAGATTTATGAAACATGTATAACTTTTAAATTTAACAAAATGAAAGTGCATTATTAAACTATTATGAAAAACTTGATCTATTATGTGCAATTGTAATTTACTTGGGAAATGCACGTACAAAATATTGAAAAAGATAAAGGGAATGTCTTATGCCACCATTTTTATACAAAGCTTTTATCTTCAGTGTGATATAACAAATGAAGATAAATATAGTACGTAGTAAATATTTCATACTTCTTGTAAGGGCAAGTTATGCTAAAAAGGAGTGACAAGAGCTTTGAGGATTTTAATCCGCCTTTTCGGTTCCTGGGTGGTTTCTCTGGTTTTCATTTTCTGTTGCTGGTGACAAATGGAAGGGACCAGTTAGCAGAAGAAACAAGTTAGGCATGATAACTAGTTCCACACTCCTGTATTTTCTGATGCTGATACTTTTTACCATTTATTTTTAATTAGAACAGTGATGGTTTCAAGAAAGAACTGATTGGTATTTAAAATGTATAGTCTTAATATCAAAGAACAGAAGCTGGTCTATGGGTTTTTTTTGTAACCAGAGGTGCTTTCTGAGTAAGTTGTTTCCGTGCTCATGCACACAATGTGGAAAGTACTTGTCCATGGTACTGAACAGAAACTTTTCTTGTTTTATGCCCAAATTGCAACTGATTATACCACAGGTATGGTATCACAGGTGGTATTAATATGGTTTGTTTGTTTCTTTGGCACACACGTGCATGCGCGCACACACACGCACACACAGAAGTGTTATTCTGTAGTTCCAGGTTTTGAAGTATTGCTCTGAGTAAAATCTTTGAAAGTACTGCTGAAATTTGAACATAATTTCAAATCTCTTTGAATAGAACCTAAGAACCTGTTTTTAAGTACACAGCAACACAGTATTTTGGTCCCAAATGGAACAAAAAAGGTTAAAGAGAATCCACTCATGCTTGGCTCCGTTTTCAAGGCAGTTTGCACAGAGAAAGTTTTGAACAGGTAGAACAGAGATCCAAAGTGTCATCCTCAGGAGTTCAGGTATGATACAGGTTCAAATATGACAGACATCACCAATTTCTATGAAATCTTTAATCAGTGCATTAGCTAGATGATGTCCTTTTAATAACATCATGGTAACTATATAAAGATTATGTTTAAGTGTTAAATATATATATGTGAATAATTTAAATAAAATTAGCATAATAAAAGCTTTGAAATCTTTTTAGTTGATGGAATAATTACACAAAAGGAGAGAGAAATTACAAGGAAAAGCATCAAAGGTCAGTGAAAGATGATTGTAATTAGTACTGATTCCTTTTCTATGTGCTAAAGCTTATCACCTCTTTACTAATACTGTTCATTTTAAGAACTGTTCATTTTAACTTTAGTTTTAGCTGAATCAGAGGTATATAAATGGACTCAATGGGAACAACTTTTCTCTTTTAGAAACAAAGGTTGATGAAGTCTGTATGTTTTAAATGACAGTAGCACACAGCAGGTTATGTGAAATACTACAAAAATACATGAAAGTTAATAGCGAATAATAGATTAACGTAAAATTGAGTTTTTGAGTCTTGGTGTCATTGTCATATTTTTCTAGATAGCAAGGGTATTGAGTAAGCGACCTTTGCAATTTGGGGAGTTATTATCTTGGAAGCAGAGCTATATTTCTCAGTTCTGCATGATTGCTGAGCAATTAAAGTGTCTTTAAAAAACATAGATTACATTTTCCTCTGCAGAGTGCTAGTGACTTCAAATATTACTATATTTTTGCCTCTAAGGATATCCCAGCTATTAAGTGCTCTTGACTGCTCAGCTCAAGTAGTACATGTACGTGGAAATATTACATGAAATAGATGGAAAAAAAAATGAAAGGAAGGGAAAAAAGGAGGAAAGGAAGAAAGAGAACATGAGAAAAAGATAAAGACAGAGAGAGAAAGAAAAGAGAAAGATGACTAGAAAAACAGCATGCACACTTCCAGAAACTGAACTGTCTGATTTTAAACTTCAAACTAGTGTTTTATCAGGATTAATTGTAGCAAAAGTAAAGTAGGAACAGGAGGAGTAAAGCGAGTAAAATTGAAAGAGGTCACAAAACATTTTATGGAGATTCAAGGTAACAGTGGAAAGCACAGAAGGGACATAAAGGTCAAGAATCAGGTTAGTGTGAAACTTGGCAGAGAAAAAAGCTCAAGTCTATTGAACTGAGACTGGCAGACCTCCATAGGGGCTTGTGAACATCTACACCCATAAGGACAGTTATATCACTTTCTGCTGTCACCTTATAACATGAAAATCTAATAACTTTCCATCTGCCCTGTCAGTAGCCAGCAAATGAGCTGGAATAGCTGGTAAGGTTTTGATGGTGTAAGGATATTGTTTGTTCCCAAGTCAGTCAGAGCTATAGTGTAGTTTGTGTTTTATGAAGATATTATACTTTAAATAAGGAACATAGTGCTCTTCTGTGACTAGTTCTAAAGCAATCTCACTGCTATATTAAAATTCTATTTTTAAAGCCTTTACATTGGGTAGCTTTATCAAGTCACACAATGCTTCTGTAGATGAGCACAATACTTTATGAAGGGAAGCTTAAACTCAAGACTGCTCATTTATTTGCTTTGATTGTATAAACTGGAGGTGTGTCTTTCAGAAAAGATAAAGCAACTATTTGTTTTCATTACTTGTTAATATAGCCTATAATGTGTGAAGAAACTCACTTAAGATATATCAAATTCTCTGAAGATTTTATAATAAACAGATGACTAGATGTGATAGCAGAAAGCCTCAAACAGTGAACAAGGGAAGAGAGCAACAGATTTCCTCTTCCTGCCCATTCAGGTTCTTTGTCATCTTCAGTCCTTTTTCCATTCTTTTTTCATCACTACGAGTATATTCTATCTATTTCTTTTCTCCATTATTTATTCAAACTACCACTTCCCATAGTTTTCATGGTTGGGGTTTGTCCACTGGTTGACACCTTTCTTCCCTTCTTCAAGACAAGGTTAACATTTGTAACAAGACTCCACTGGCTTTATTTTTTCTTCTTCTGCTCCTTTTTTCCAGATTCCTAATTCACCCTTCATGACTAAATCAAATCTTTCATTTGTCATCACTGTCATTCATTTGACCTGAACTTTCCTCAGAACAGATTTTTAGTTCTGACCTTTTTCTGATGGATTTTTCCATATGAGCATCATAAAATTTCCACATCATCACTTTTTTTCTCAAATGCCACACATATTCTCTTCTCTTCTCTCACCACTGTGCTGTTTTCAGTGTGTTTAGTTCCTTATAGTCTCTGCATTTTAGTTTGAAACAATCCATCTCTTCAGAACTTTTATTAAAAAATTGAGTTTAATAAAATCTGACAAGACGGAACAAAATGCAAAATATTTGTTTTGTGAAAAATTTCATTAAAAGTTTGGATATAATCTTATGATTAATGTTACGGATATAAAGATTCCCAAAGTTAGAGTATTATTTCTGTATCTTGTACATACATATTGTCCATTCATTTTTTGTTCGATATTTTCAACCCTGATTCAAATAGAATTTTTCTATTTTTGTCTTCTTATATACAACCTAGTGGATTTTGTATTTTACAAATGTATTTGATGCCTCAATCCATTTTCTCTTCACAGTAGAGACATTTAGCCTATATAACAGAGGAGGGACAAAGTGTAGTTGTGATCACCTTCAAAGTACATTACTGGATATTCAAAAAGGGCTCCAGGGAGAATCTCTTACACTGAGGGTCATTTTGATAGCAGTAAAAAAAATTTTTTTCTGTAACAGAAGGGTTACTCAAACTATATTGGAGTGTTGTTGCTTGACAAGAGAGTGGAGTAACCGTACTCTTATTTAGTTGCACTGGGGACCAGCTTTCCTTTTCAAAAAAATCCGGAAAAATCTCTTAGAGGAAAAGGAGTTAGCTTGTTTCACTCATTTTTCTTGAGCATGATTTTCCTTAGTTCAGTTATGAAGAGCATGAGGGTGATACTTAATAAAAAGATCTTCCTGCTCAGGATCTAATATATTTGCTCCTTTGGTAGAAACAGATGGAATTTTGTTTCCTTGTTGTTACTGTGAGACGAGAATAAGAACAAATAGATTAGTGTGGACCTAGATGTAGCATAGAAACATGCTTGGTGCAGCAGAACAAATCATCTTGGAGAGTAATTATGACTAGTGCCTGATCTATTAATTAGGGCCTATCATTCAAGTAATCAGTGAATACTGTCATTTTAGTAAAATCTTTAAGTGATCAAACCCGAGAAGTTCAAACTGAGTGATGACAATCTGTACGTGACTCACATCATTGTGCCTCTGTCTAAGATGAAAAATTTGCAATTTAAAAGCCTTATAAATCTATGAATACAGTATTAGAAATAGTGCCTACTGTGCAAAAAAATATCTGGAAATGGAAACTGTATTTCTGAACAGGGGAACATAAATACCACAGAAATAAAGTGACTATTCAAAATAAGTTGAGAACATCTTGCAACTTCAGAGTGACAATTAAGTTTTCAGACATTTGAAAGAAATTCTAATGAATTACTCCTTTTACTTGATTTTTATGACATTGTAGTCCATTGGCAGAAGTTCATAATTTTCATCATGGTAAGCTAACCAGAGAAGAATCTGGTTCATCAGGGATTAAGATTATAGAGTGTTCCAAAGAGGGAGTATAAATTAGAAATACAGAAACAATGTTTAGAATCAGCCTTAACAGGTTTCATCAGTTACCTGACAACAGAGCTGACAGAGTGATGGAAAAGATTCTATATATTTCTGTACCTATAATTTATTTGGCAATAGATAGGAGCACAGATTTTTCTGGAAGACACAGTCTTTAAAACATATTTTATTTTTTTTCTGAATTGATTATGCAGTGGAGAAAAGGTTTTTGAGTTTATAGAGAGTGCTTTAAAATGATAGCTCTATGCTACACTTCCTGCAACAGTAATAGTCACTATGCTTGGACTTCAACTCCTAACACAGTTAGGAGCCTAATTTCTCCGACTATTTCTTAAATAGCTTTTATGAAGCATATGATTTTGATCTTCCTGTGCCTCTGGTAATGTTTTATAAAGCTCTTGTTGAGTAAAAAAGCTGTGAGGTTTGTTTTGATAAAAAAATCAATTTTCACCAAAGTACACAATGAAATTTGCATTATTTCTGCGGTGTAGACTTAAATACATGTGATTTGAGATGAAATAAAAAATAATGCTTTGACTAGAGCATCTGATGTGTAACAGGTATAACTGTCCTGTAGAAAAATACTGGATACAAAAATTTACTCAGGTATCTGGTGTATGAAGGCTCAGGTTTAAACATGAACACCTGTGAAGATCATGTGATCAATGCATAAAAAGAAGAAAATCTATCAGGATTCAGCTCTATTATAATTCAAATGAGACTGCACTCCTTTTCTCATAGCAGCGTAGACACAGCTTATGCATTATTAGGACATACATCTTAATGTACCTAGTTATCAGTACAGCATTCCTACTACCATGAGTTCAAATTCTAGCAGTTAAGTGCATTGACAAAAGCTAACAAAACAGTAAAAGACTGCTGTCTGTCTGGTTATTAACGATACAAAGATATCAGTCATATAAGCAATTGTATTTTTTGTGTTTTTAGAAAAGCAGTTTCCTTTCTTACACTCCACTGTGCAGTCCTGTTCCTTACTTATCTGCAGATCTCTATCCTGAAGGTGAAAGCATTAGGAGCTAATGTGTAAATGTACTTAATTAGAGCATGATTCTTCAGTTACAGAAAATGTGAGGTTGCTAAAAAAACCTAGAAATATGTTATTAGTATGAACAAAGTAAAATTTTGCATATTTAAAGTATTTAGGAATGGTATTTTGCATTTCATCCCTGCTTTTTCAGTTTCATCTGTGTTACTGGTTTCTTTGATCTGGTTGGTTTAACTGAGAAGTCAAGTTTCACAGACACAGAGATCTCCTGGGTTTACTAATTTATAGGACCCAAACACTACAAGGGAGAATTTAAAGGCATTTATATGTTTGGAGATGAAGATAGGCACTCAACTTGAATTCTCAGAAGCAGCTTGGGTGTTAGAAACACAAAGGAGAACAGCTGAAGCAAGCCAGCTGTGAAACTAGGTACCCAGTCACCTTAGAAAATAGTCTTAAGTGCACAGGAGTAACTTCTAGGATAAGTATAGAATACTGTACTCTGACTTTGTATATGTCCCAGAGTCAGGATCAAATGCCCCTATCAGAATCAAATGGATCTTGTTAGGGTTCAGGTCTTGTTAAAATAGAATATGCACTATTTTTACATAATACTTTAGAAAGGAGATAAGAGTGTTGTATGTATGGTATACTTAGGAAAGAGGAATGAGTAATTAAAGTAAAAGAAGAAGGGTAACTGAAAGAGTAATGTAAAGCATCCAAGGGATATATTTTTTGATCCAAATTTTCTGTCTCTCTGGTTTTCAAACCAAGAGTTCAGCATGAAAAGATATGTAAGAAATGGAAGCTATGACATATAGATATTATTAATGAAAATGTTTTTAGAAACAGTGTGAAAAATTACGAATCAATGTCAGGTAGATGATTCCATTTTTCAAAGAAACATGCAATCTGAGGATTTATTGGTTTCAATAGGTTTCTTATTTAGCTTATACTCAGTAAATTTGTTAAGATGCTGATGTGTGGTAAGAAAAGGTAAAAGGTAATTCTCAGTTTTGACCACTGCAAATTCATCCCCTTCTCTGGTATGGTGGCAAACATTCTTATTTTGTGTCTATTTGATTTTTTAATGAACATTGTTTGTAGACTTATATAGGAGGTTTGAGAAGTACTTTGCCTGCCTTTGGGTTTTCTTTTTGTGCAGTAATATGAGCTTTGTAAGCAGAGTCTACAGCTCTGCTAGTTGATTTTTGCCTTAATCTCTGTTCCTAAATGAAGCATATTTAAAGCACATTTTCCTGTTTTTTCCTGATTCTTTGTAAAAAAAATTACTTTTTGAGGTAAGCATCTTGTATCACAGTTCTTTCTCTTTGAGGAAGCATTGTGATTTGTGAGCTGATTTTTAACCAAATGGTGTTTAGCTCAGTTTTTTACTTACTATCACTTCTACTAAGGCTTTATATCAAAAAATAACATATGAAGCAAAAATCCCAATATTGAGAACACTTGTATATTTTTTAAAAATATGATTTATTATAATATCATCATTAAAACAAAATGTTATAAAATATGTATCTGTATAAATAAATTAAGGTGTTTGATTGTTGAAGACTCAGTGTCCTTAGCTAAAACATCTTATAGTATAAAAGGCAGTATAAACTTATAGGATTTTATTTAATTACTCTGAGTACTCTGAGTAAATTAAAATAAAGTAAGTATGTTTCACTACAGTTTTAAATCTCTTGGATTAAGAGCATTAATCTTGGATTAAGAAGTAACTGCGAACCTCCTTAAAGGTACCTATAATAGCCTAATTTTATGATAATACTTTATAATGCTTTGATTAATTATCATTTTGGAAAAAAAAATTTTGAGGCCAAACCTCAACTTTTTTCAAATGTATATCCAGAGATATGGATTTTTTTTTCTATGAATTGTACTGGCAGATTCTCAAAATATTTGGGCTGATACACAGGGAACAGTCTTTCAAGTTATCACTTGAAAGCTTGACCATCCAGGCATTCCCTGTAAATGGCTGAAAGTTAGACTGTAAGGTTGTGAAGGAATCAATTTAGGATTGTGTAATAGCTTACAGTCTGAATATATCTTTTGCATCCTAACTCACTGCTTCTTTTAGTAATATGAACCAAGAGAGTTTTCTATATGAGAGCACATGTAATGTGAGTGGGATCCTTAACTTTTTGTTGTCATTACTATTCATATTGCCCTTTTTATAGCCCAAAAGAGGAGTTTTATTATTGTGTTTGTGCCCTTATTTTCAATTTCTGCAACTTTTATCTCTTCCACTTGCAGCTACTTAACAATTCCCTGAGTATCCTTATCAGCTATAGGCAGCAACTACTGCACTGTGCAGAGTTGCTTAGGAACAAAATTGATGCTCTTTGACATGGTGGATTACAGCTGCAACATGCTGGTCCCCAACTCTCCTTCTTCCCACAGAGGAATGAAAAGCAGAGAAGTGGAGATGTTTTCCAAATCTGATTGTGAAGAGCCTATATACTTTTTTGGTTTAGGATATCTAATCGCTTCATTGTTGATATACAACAGGTCAAGAATTGTGGCCTTTCTACTGAAGACGCAGAAGTATCAAAAAATCTTTAGCAACAACTCTTTTTAACTCTTTGTGATATAAATACCACAGTATCTTGCACCACTTATAGAATTGAGAATTTTCAGTTTTTCTAAGCTCGTTGGTTGAGTTTGTTATTGATGCATTTGTTTACATCAGTTGATGAAATCCAAGTTGAGACTTGGATATCATGGACTAGAGGCAGGAGAACTGTACAAACGTGTATACATACCTATTCTCACACACCTAGCGAGAGCTATGGGTGCAGCTGTCTATTGTGTTTATTTGATATGTACTTATATAAAAAGAAATTTTCAATATTGTAAACTCTACACTGTTTGAGGATTTAGGTGGAATTTGATATTTTAGCATCTGGATGGAAGCTTGAAAGAGTACAAATTGAAGCTTTCCCACAGACAGATAGTTTAGAGTAAATCTATCCACAGACTGGCTTAACGATTTGACACACTCAGTATTAGTTACTTTCCAAGTGAAAGGGAAGCTCAAGTTTTATCTGATTTGCTCGTGAACAAGGTAATCAACCTATAGTATGTTAAGCGTCAAAAGGTGCTGAGTTTTAGAGGTAAATATTATAAAGGAATCTCCTTACAAAATAAGCTCCAGGTAATACGTGATATGTATGCTATCCTTCTCAGACCACATGCTACTTCTGGCACCTCTCTCCCTTCATCCCATCACAGTCAGATCGCTGTAGAAGTTCCAGCTGCTGAAAGGCTGCAACCATCATCATTCCTTTAGCCTACAGTTTCTTTCCTGTGAAGGCCCAGATTTTCAAAATTTAGTGCATTAAATAATTCATGGGAGAAGCAATTTTGCTAGTCTTGCTGGTGAGCCCTTCAGCACGGTTCAGCCTCTTGGCGCACTGGCAGAGCCGTGTCAGTCTCTCTCCTCCTCTGGGGACAGGCAGAGCTGTAGACTGGAGATGATGCTGAATCTTTGTGTCTGGCACAGATGACCAGTGATTTTAAAATACAGACATCTTCGTGCAACAGTGCACACATAAGATAAAATCCTAGTTGTGTGAGGGGAAGATAGGAACCAGTTTTGTTTCAGGTCTCTGGAAGACGGAAAAGAGTGCCTGGAGTGAACTGCCCAAATCCCTTTGGATGCAATTGCCTTCTGGCAACTGTCTGCCCTGAGCCCTCTTCATACCATGAATACAGCACGATGTCTGTCAGGCAGTCATCCATGGAGTGGATTGACAGTGGGTTTGGCCATGCAATAGGAAAGAGGTTTGAGGTCGTGCAGTACTTTTCCAGAGTGTATGTGAGCTTTCCCTATAACCCTATGTAGTCACAACATTTAGGGTGCACTGCTTGCTACATCTTTGCAAACAAATTAAGTAAATACACAGCAAAGTGATAGATGATTTGGAATACTGGACAGAAAAATGGATGGAAATATGGATTTAGATCCACATAAGTGGTTTTGAAAGATACTTCTATCAAAGAGCTGAAAACAGGTTGGTTCATCTCTTTAGTCACTCTCAATGGTGTATCTTCTGCTTTAATGTACTATCTGATACCTGTTTTCTAGCTCACTAGCTATTCTCAGAGGTTCCTTTGTTTTCAAAGCAAACAAATCCAAATGCAGCAGTAAGGTTTCCTTAAACTTCAAATAAACCTTTCATGTTGTCTATACATTGTTCATTTCTAGTTCCTATGTTTGTGTGGAAGGATAGACCTATAGAATTTAGAGATTATGTCTTAAGTGTGTGGTTTTTAAAGAAGATAATCAGGATATAAAACTATTTTAAAGGAGACTAATAGGACATGGTGTACAATAGAATTATTATGGAAGAATCTGGAGGTGGAATTCCAACTTATTTCTCTGCCAGTTGCTTACTATCTCTGGGAGATATTTATAGGTCTTAACTTACTCCTCCAAAAGTTAAATAGTTCTGAACTAGTCATCCTTTTCTCACTTAGGAGGTAATGAGGAGAAGCAGGCATCTGGATATGCTCATTCCTCTGCACTGAGTATAAATGAAATTTATTATAATTAGCAGAGACTTTAAATACCAAATGGAAATGGATGAGATAAATCCCAGCCTCTGTGGGTAGTTGGTTTGATCAACTCTCCTTGTTCCCAAGTTACATAACTGTGAAAGGCCCATAACATATTCCTTTCAAAGATCATAGCAGAGTAAATGCTTGGCATTTGATGGCAATTCCCACTTCATCAAAAAGGCAACATGTCTGCTACATTTAAACTCAAAATATTCTTGTTTTGTGTAAACCTGAAGGCCACTTCAGTGTTTTTACCAATTTTTTGTCCTTTTCCGAACAATACAAGAAAAATTTTAAATTTGAAAAAAGAAGAGATTTGATGTTTGTGCTGGTTTAGAAGAAGCCTCTAGAAATTTGAAGGAAAATTTAAGTATCCACTGTAATTTTCTGCAGGAAAGAAGTCATTCTTCAAATAGCAATGCCTGTGAATTAAGATATGGAGAGCTTGATTACTTTGATTATCCTTCAGAGGGTTGTAAACTATTTCTATTCTTCTGAACAGGAAACCTAAAGACCAAGCCACATGGTGGTCTTGTTAGCTGTTTCACCACCATTCATTTCTAGAGTGTCCCAATGGAGACACATCAGATGTATGCCCCCATGCCGCTGTTCTAATGTCTTCCAGGAGGTCTCAGAGCTGTAGACTGCAGTTAGGCATTGTCAGTGCATAGCTGTGAAGCAGACTGAAAATTTTAAAGACACACTAAAATAAATTTCAGCAGGGACATGCTACTCATTGCAGTAGCCATTTTCATATTTAATTCAATTTAAAAAACACAGTTTTCTCTAAAGCTGCCTCCAGACTGAAGTATTAGAGAAGCTTGAAGGCCATGACAGAGTATTATGGTCAAAACTGCTTCAGAGTTTATGTCTTGTTTTCTTTCTGAACTTTGTTCACTTCTTTGCAAATCATACCAATCTCTCTGGTAAGAGAATTCTGTAATTTGGTATGAAGTCCTGTTATCAACAAAGATTTGGTTTAACTCATTTTAGTTTGTCTTTATGATCTGCTTTTCCAGAACAGCAAATCTCAAATTTGCCAGCTAATACAGTTCTGTACAAGTGTGAAATAACATTTCCTTTAGTATGTTCCTTTTCTTTAGTGTAAGAGTTCATGAAATTTTGCTCTTTTATGCATTAAGTGGTGTATTAATTTTTTTTGTGTGTGTATGTCTGTGAAAAGGGTTGAACTACAGAAGAAACAGTATTTCCTCTTTTTTCTTCCCCTTGAATGGCCAGCTTTATCATAAACTTCCAAATAAGTTTTAAAGAAAAAGTACTATCCTGCATAACTGATGATAGGTTGCTTTTACTTCGAGGGGAAACAGTGGTTATTCCATAATTTGGGGCATCAATTTTGATTTAATACTTTTTAAAAATAGTTCTCTTTCCATTTGCAGTTCAAACTAATGCTTTTGAAAAGCTGTAAGAGTAATGATAATGATGGGAAAGAAGCTCTTTCTTAAGCTTCTTGCTTACTTCTAAGTTGTCCTTGGAAAAAATCCTGTTATGAAGACAAGTTTTTTACGTGCTTCTGAGATTTGAAGTTATATTTTTAATATGCCAACCCGTTTTCCACTGCCTTTAGAAACAAATTGAGAACAGGGGCCTGTGAAGCCAGTCTGCAAAGAAATGATTTCCTAACTAGTTTGCTAGAGAGAAACAGTTGAAAACAGTGTTAAAAACTGAATTGTTAGTCCTTCAAGAGAGCAGCCTGATAGTGGTTAGTGTTCTGCACCAGGGTGAAGTGGTGGGATGTGAGGTGAGAGAATGAAGGTTCAGCTTTCTTTCTGAATCTTGACAAGAAAGGCACAACAACAAATGACTTAATAAAATAGATCTTTTAATAACATAGAGTAAAGAGGGATACAGTTATCTAGTAAATCTTACACCCCTTCAGATGCTGGGAACCGTGCATTCACTCAGCATTGGATGGGTTGGGGGGGATTTTTCCACAGCATGCTGCACAGATCCTATGCATGCA
The DNA here is from genome assembly GCA_013397775.1 of Eulacestoma nigropectus. NCBI lineage: Eukaryota > Metazoa > Chordata > Aves > Passeriformes > Eulacestoma > Eulacestoma nigropectus. Next base: position 163,801 of record VZTE01004033.1, on the reverse strand, counting down.
GAGATCTTTCTTTTGGTCCTTCATGGTATTGCATAATTTTTATTTATTTTTTGCAATAAAACAACTCTATTAATAAAGGATGTTTTCATGAGAACTTCTTGCTGTACTTTTAGATGCAGGCAAGGTCATACAGGTGGCGTAATCACCAGTACTGAGTTGCCTGCAGGCTCCTCTCTTACAGTGATCTGGTCAGGTTTATCCTGCAGACAATGTGTTTTTGCAAGAGAGCACAGCCTGGAGGCTGGGGTGGACATTCAGCATGGTCTGCTATACTTGCTGAGTTTCATTGGTACATGTATCGCTAATTCTCCAGTGTACTGTGGTCTTTCAGTCAGGTTCACTACAACAGGTTCATGGTGTGAGGTAAAGAAAAATACACCTGTTCACAAGATTTCCTTACTGTAATATAAAAATTGGTAACTTATTTAGTGATTCTGGTTATGGACTTTGATCAGAGAATTATAAAAAAGCCAAGAGCTTTTTCAGTCAGACGAAGGGAAATGTCACTCCTATTTTCGAAAAGGGAAGAAAGGAGGATCTGGGGAACCACATACTAGTGAGCTTTACCTCTGTGCCTAGGAAGATTATGGAGCAGATCTTCGTGGAAGTAGTTTTAAGGCACATACAACACAAGGAGGTGTTTCGAGACAGCCAGCATGGCTTTCTTCAGGCAAATGGTGCCTGAACAATCAATTGGCCCTCTATGATGGAGTGACTGCAACAGTCAACGAGGGAAGACAGACCAGTGTCATCTACCTAGACTTCTGTAAGGCCTTTGACATGATCCCATACAACACTCTTATCTCCAGGTTGGTCAGACATGGACTTGAAGGGTGGACTTGGGGGTTCTCATGGATAAAAAGCTGAACGTGAGCCAGCACTTGCACACACAGCCTGGAAAGCCAACTGCATCCTGGGCTGCATCAAAAAGCAGCATGGCCAGGAGGGCGAGGGAGGTGGTTCTCCCACTCTACTCTGCCCTGGTGAGACCTCGCCTGGAGGACTGCATCCAGCTCTGGAGTCCTCAACACAAGAAAGACATGTTGGAGAGGGTCCAGAGGAGGGTCACAAAGATGATCAGAGGGCTGGAGAACCTCCCCTATGAAGACAGGGCAGAGAGAGTTGATGTTGTTCAACCTGGAGAAGACAAGGCTCCAGGGAAACCTTTTTGTGGCCTTCCAGTACCCAAAGGACCTTATAAAAATGAGGGAGAGTGAATTTTTACATGGACAGATAGTGATAGGACAAGGTGGAACAGTTTTAGACTAAAAGAGGAGATACTTAGATTAGATGGTAGGAAAAAATTTTTTACAGGGAGGACAGTGAGGCACAGGAACAGGTAGCCCTAAGGGGTTGTGGATGCCCCATCCCTGGAAGTGTTCAAGTCCAAGTTGGATGGGGCTCTAAGCAGGCTGGTCTAGTGGAGGGTGCCCCTGCCCAAGGCCAGAGGATTGGATTTAGATGATCTTTAAAGTCCCTTGCAACCCATAATGTTCTATGGTTCTAAGATAATATCAAAATGAGTTGAATATGTTCAAATAAATATCTAGAACTTTTTCCGAAAGAAACCTCATATTTCTTCTAAAAATTTCACAATGAAACATCAAGAACTCTTGCAATGTAAGGTAATAGAAAATCTCTTCAGGAATCTTTGAACTTTTTTTCTTATGTGAGACTTTGATAAAAGTAAAATGTACTTGGAAAATATAATTTATTAATTTCTTGTTTACAAAAATACGTGAATGAAACCCACTTTTTTTTTTTTCATTTTCTTTTAGAAATGTAGAACAAAACCCTAAAATTACACTTTTGGCTTGTTTGATTTGAATTCCTTTGGGATTTCAGTTTAAAGCAATTTTGATTTTTCATCCATGTGTGGAATGGAGAATACTTTTAGAAAAAATGCTACGAAAGAATAATTTCATCTAATGGTGAAAGGCTATAAACCAGACATTACTGGTCCATTCTTTTTTTGACTGAAAAAACAATTAGAAAGATTAATGGCAAGATATCCACCAGTGCACATCAAATAAAAAAGATACAACTTCTGCCTTGGGAAGAAGTTACAGATTGCTGAAGTTATAACAGGTGTATATCACTGTGTTCTTGCCTTTGCTTATGTCCTACCCACGTCATTTACTTCCAGCCACAGACAGGGCTTTAGTTTTACAGTGGTTCATCTCCTTCACCTCCCCCTCTCCTGTTCTCAGTTAAAGAAAATGACTTAACTGTGGTTTGGATCAAGCTTAGATTAGGGAGGTACTTTTTTTCCTAAATACTTTTTTTAAGAATTGTGGACAATGGATACGTTGTAGCTATTCTTAAGTACCAAAGGTTCAGAGTCTCCAAGAATATCATAGAGCTTGAATACTGTGCAAACAGGAAAACAGGTGCTTTAAACTCACCAATAGTCTTACTACACTTTCTTCAGCTATTTATATAATTAAGGGTCATAATCGACAAGGTGATGAGAACTTTTGTCAGCTGCAGAATACTAAAGCGTAACAAAAACTTCAATATAAGGTGCATGAATGCTGCAGCATCTGCACATTCCTGAATGCCCTGCAGGATTTAGTGCTATTCACTTGATCCAAAGCCCATGGAAATCAAATAGAGTCTTTGGTTTGACCTGAGGCGGCTTTGCATCAAACTTCTATATAAAAACCTCTAGCAAGATATTGACCAGGACAACAATTACTTTCTTGCATTATTTCAAACTCCAAGGATTTTATCCCAAATCCATGGAAGTGTTAGCAGGCATTCCTCCAACACATGTATTGCTTTCACTACCTTATGCAGACACAGGGTGAGAAAAACAAATGATAGAGTTCAATTATATGTGTTTGAAGCATAGCTTCATCAACAGGAAAACAGTGAGATAGTGCATTCCAGCTTCTGATATAACAGGTTTATCTGTTTTTTGTCAAGAGGAAAATCTTAATGGGAAGCAAATGATATAGCATCTCCTCTGCTAACATGGATGTTGAGTCATACATGAGATCCATCCTTAAGTATTTCACAGAAATGGTCATAATCAACACTGGAGTAGAGAATTTGCTCAGAGTTTCTTACAGCTAAAAGGGGAACAAGTTGGCAGGTTTTTTCATTAGCTTATCAAAAGTCTTGCTAACTCACAGAAGCTTTCAGGCAGCCTTGAAAATATATCACGCACTAATATCATCAAAAAACATGACAGACAGAGCCTGATGTATCTAATTTTGCATTGGTATAACAGTGCTATTTAGAACAATAAAGGTTTTATCTCTTGGTTGATCTGTTTACTGAAATAGTCAGTGAAAAATGTGCCAAATATTACATCTCCTCATTATTCTTCCAGCATAAAGGACATTTGAATGGATAGTTCTGCCTATATTTTGGGATTGTCTTGCTAACTATATTAGGATAAGGTCATATACTGTACTCAGCACTAGCACTGTGTCCAGTTCTGGGCCCCTCACTACAAGAAAAGTATTGAGGGGCTGGAGAATGTCCAGAGAAGGGCAGTGGAACTGGTAAAGGTTCTAGAGAGTGAGTCCAGTGAGGAGCAGCTGAGGGAGCTGGGGTTCTTTAGCATGGGCAAAAGAAGGCTCAGGGGAGACCTTATCACTCTCTGCAACTACCTAAAATGAGATTGTAGCCAGGTGGGGGTTGGTCTCTTATCCTGAGTAACAAACAATAGGAGCAAATAGCCTTGAGTTGTTCCACGGTAGGTTTAGATTGGATGTTAGAAAAAAAGTTATTTACTGGGAGGGCTCAAGCTTTGGAATGGACTGCCCAGGGAAGTGGTTGGGTCACCATCCCTGAGTTGCTGAAGACTTGTAAATGGGGTACTTGGAGACATGGTTTAGTGGTGAACACAGAAGTGCTGGGTTAACAGTTCATCTCAATGGTCTTAGTGGTCTTTTCTAACCTAGATGATTCTTTGATTCTGTATATAAAATGTGCATAAAGAAGAAAACCTCATTTCCCTAACACGAATCTTTCAAACAATCAGTTAAAAGGAATGACTGGCTAAGACTTATCAACAGCACAATGGTTATTAGATGGACTTAGGTGCTTGCTTGCCTTTCCACATTAAAATCCATTACTCCTAGTGATCATTACACTTCCTTAGGTTCCTCTAATACATGATAGCTGTTAGCCAAATAATTTGTTTAATGAAAAACAAATAAACTTGCAGTTAATTTTTTTTTTTATATGAGACATGAATGCCAATACTCTGAAAATCTTGTAAGGACTGAGAGAGACTAGATTTCATTCTTGGGTTCTATTCCATTTCAGAGAACATTGCAGCTTTGTTGGCACGAATGCAGTGCATGAATAACTTTATGCATATTCACAACTGTTTCCTGGAAGGAAATGGCTTATTAAACAGTAATCATATAGCATGTGTAAATGATTTTTGTGGATAAACATGCATCTTTATCCTTATTGCCTGAGATTGGTTGTTGATTAAAAAAGTTTTTTTGATGACATTTAGTCTTCCAGAAATCTTACCAATCATCTTATGTCTGATTTCCTTTTCTGCCTGAGAAATTTCTTTTTCCTTATATGTAAATAATGCTGATTTTTCTGTTTCTCTTGAGTCACATACTTGAAGAAAAAACAACTGAATTTAGGAGTGTCTAAGTATTAGCCCAGGTGAGATGTTCAAATCTTTGTGTCTACTTTCAGGTAAGGTAAATCACTCTCTAGACTCAATGACTGCAATGGGAGCTTCAATACTAACTCACGTACAAAAATCTACATACATAAACCAGAAGTGTCTTCACTTTCTACCTGAATGCCATTCCAGGAGAACAAAATGAAATGGTTATGATGCCAGGGCTGAGAATTATTTTTCGTTATTCCTTTTTATATGCCCCTTCAGATTTGGGGGTCCTGCTCTGTTTAATTATATGCAATTTAACTGTACCCCATTCCATTTTCAAGGTTCTTTCCCCAAGCTGCTTTTCCCTAATGACATCATCCACTCAAACAGAGTGGCAGCAACTTGGTCAAGAGAAAGGACTCAGAATATATTGAATACGTCACCTTGGAAAAAAAATATGTTCTCTTGAGGCGTTATGGTTATATTACAGCAGCCTCTGTACGCGTCTTTAAAGAGTATCAGATAAATATTTTTCTACTAAGTGAATAAAAGAGGAAAACAATAAAAAACTCACAGCATTTAAATCTTCTGTCCTTGATAGTGCATTTAATAAACAGTGGAAAACACAACTGAAATTTTTGTTCCAATATATAAAATATTGCTAGAAGAAAAGAATGTACAGGAATATTATGAAACCATACTACAAACTAGTGGAATGAAATGAGAGAACCTACAATGAGTAAAACTAAAGGAATATGCATTATGAACTCTATGTCTTATGATAAAAAAGGCCAGTAGAAACTACAGGAAACACTACTGTACTTGCTGTATTTGAAAAATATTGGTAAATATTTTGTCTTTTTAAATGTAGAAGTCATTTCACGGTAGTTTCTTTTAATTTGTGACAGCCTTATTGATCCAATTAAAAAAAGGAACATTTTTTACCTCTGCATTTTTTTTATTACGCAGCAATATAGATAAATGGGTGGAAAAGTTAATGATTTCTACCAGCATTTGGGGTTGAAGGCAAAGCCCACAGGAGCTAATGGAAAGGCTTTCATTTTCTTCAGCAGGTTTTAGATCAGGATTTTAGTTATGTCTTATGGTATATAATATAATGGTCCTATATCATTAGTTCATGCCAGTGGGAGCTGGAGTGTCAGATTTTACCCACATGAAATCCAAGGTAAAAGCTGTGACCTGCTTTTCTTATAAGAAAAGAAGGCAATGCTCTTATGGTGGACTGGTGGAAATGTTAATGAAAACTGAAAACACTTGCAGAATTTTTAGTTTTTTTAAATGTTAAATGTGTCATGGAAAGGTTTACTTACTTTGTGGAATCCACTTTAAAATGTGTATCTCAGCCATCAGGTTGGAACATATCAATGTGTAAAAAATGCAGTTACTCTTTGGGGATGAGGTGAACTCTAATAGTTAGATGCTGTGCAAGCTTCTGAGACCAGACACCATGACGATTTTGTAGGCATCTCATTAACAAATTGTAGCACTGCAGCATGCTCTGCTTTACTTATTTATTGAAGAGATAATGGGATATAACTGGTTTCTTTGTGAAGTCATAAATAATATGACAGAATGATATTAAATGCACTGAGATATGACAGAGAGGCTAAAAACTTGTGGGGTTTAGTATTTTATGGTGCCAGTTCTCCTTTACCAGTACATGTAAAACCAATAGATATGTTTTGGCTGGTTTTGTGAACAATTACCAATTTAGTCTAATAGCTACTGACAAGTGGGTGTCTTAAATCATAAACAGTATCTCAGTTTTGCTATTTTGCAGTAACATACAGAAGTTACTAAAGGATAAATCTTCCTCCTCCTCTTTTGTCATTCTTTTTTTTTTCCTTCAGGTATTTTTCCTATTTTTTTTTTTTTAATAGAGATAGTCTTTCTCTATTTCTTAATTTCCAGTGCGAAATATCCGTTCCACGAAATATGAACATTTCTGACATTCACTCTTTGCATATTTTTTTCGCCGTGGTAGTCTTCTCCTGATACTGTGCACAAACTTACACTCAAGGTCCACTCTGGCTTCTCAGTACTTTGCACTCTTGATTAAAATAACAGCTACCTTTTTTTTCCCCTCTGTGTGTGTTTATCTGAATTAAAGAGAGAAAAATGTGTTTTATTCTGAAGTGCAGACATAGCACTGAGATCCAGATTGAGGCAGCACTGTCCTCTTCTGTCTTCATTTCTGTTGTTTTAACTAACAGATTTATCATGCAGTATATTGAGAATTTCCTCAGAGACTATGGTGACTAAAGAAGTAGCAATCTCATTGGTTAGTCTTGGGAATATTTCTGAGTATCATGACCCCACAATTCTTTACCTTAGGTTTGCCTCTACATTTAGCATGAAGCTAGTATAGAAGACAAAGCTCCACAATGATGCAGCGAGTTTTATTTAGGTTCCTCTGTCCTGTCCATCTTCATGGTACCCAACCACCTATATCGTAAACATCCTTCTATGATTTGAATGAATTATTTTTTCCTGGAGCAGTAAGAGTTTCTTCTGAGTTGGTAGTTTAGACATTGTTGAAGCAGGCAAATGTTGAGGTTGCAAATGTGTGGATGTCAGCCACTATGCCAGCCACTATGCCAGCCATGAGCATTTGGTTTTATAGTGTCCATTACCACCTCATCTAAAGACTAAGCTCATCTTCTGAAACATGACCTTTTTATTGGAGGAGTTCCAAGCATTTTCAGAAGGGGTGCCAAGGCTTATTTTTGCTTGCTTATCCTGCTTACATAATTTTATAGCAGTGTAAATCTATTGGTTCACAAGTGTCTTCTAGTTTGCAGTAATGTGAAAATAGAGTGAGGCCTGATCTGCCATGCTCAGCCTTTGCACTGCCAGCAAAATACAATTTTAATTCATTTGAAGTAGGAAGTAGTAGGAAGTAGGAAACAGAGAAGCAATTCTATTACAACTCAAGTGATGTGTATATAAAAATTTAAGGTTAGAAACAATTTCCGTCAACTATTCAAACTATTACATGATGATTATTATTGTAACTTAAAATTTCTCTTCGGGGCCAGCGGTGCCATAATGACTTAAGAAAATGAAGTGTTCATTTTTCATTGAGCAGTGGAGTGGTGGCATGGAAAAAGTAGCGTTTCATCTACAACAGTTTAAGTAACTGAGAAAGCACTGGATAAAATATTGTTGAGTTCTGCAAAAACAAGTTAGAGCCAGTCTTTCTCATAAATTTTAGGAAACTACAGAATACTTGATCTTGAAGTAAAGCAGATGACACTCATGTTGTGATCATATCTGTCCATTTCTGCTAGCTGTTTCATAGGGGCTAGTCTTGTAACTAACCTTTCCTTGTTTGCACATTTTGGATCATCCATCAGAGAAAAATATCCCCAAATTACTGGTTCTTCTGAACTTGGGGGTCTAATTTTAATACTGTATGTCACTGTAACTATCTTTTTTCAACTCTTTGGAAGGTGTCTGAGACACAGAGCCTTTAACAGATTATATCTGTCATTGATGTATTCATCTAAGCAGCTACACATGGACAATCAAGGATAATAAATGGAGACCCTTGCCTGAAGTTTCAAGCAAGAGAGGTAATAGATTGGATCACTGTCATATTTTACCACAAGTGGCTTGTTGTAGAATAATTTTGCATTCATTACTTTCCTTGTTTAATAATATTATAAGCTATTTTGGCAAATAATTTTATGTTTCAGAAAGAATACACTTAATATAGTTTGGTAAATTCTAGGTAATTTTTTTTGAGATTAATACTGGGTATACATTAAAGTTACATAAAACAGTTCTGTTCATCAAGAGTAGTAGATATTCATTAATCATATCACGTATTAGGTGTGTTTTAATATACATTTTGCCTTTTCTTTCTGCTGAGATGGTAGTTATAGGCACAGATAGGCCATATTCACATTGTTGTGTAGCTTAATCTAATTTCCTCTGAGCAGTTACAAGTTTTGAATAAGCTGCTTAAAAAAAAAGAGAATAAAAACCTTATTTTGTATGGCAGATATTACTGTTGCTTGAAAGACATGAAGTACAATGCCTGTCTCAAGCGTTAACTTTCTTGTTAAAGTGCATTGGAGGAGTTCTTGGTTTTTTCAGTATATATTGTGTAGTAAATATGCAGTAAACACTTATCCATGGACCACTTTGTCAGGAAAATTTTTAAATACATATGTTAATTTTGAAGGTCAATAAAAAACCTGTTGCTTTAATATTTTCTCAGTTATGTATAGAACATAACTTGACAAAAAAGTGTCTAAGATTGTTACTAGGCTTTTCAGCTGACTGGTGGGATCATTCTGTTCTGTTTCCAGTTCCAGGAAGAGATCTGATTATCAGGAAATATATCCTTGTAAGTGCCCTTTTTTGCCTACTGCAACTTTTTCCAATTGCATAAATATTTAATAGAAAAGGGCCCTAATTAAAAAGATTTCCTCCTTCTCTTTCTGGTGCAGAATTGTTCTGTCAGAAGAGCCTGACACCTTCTGCTCTGATGGGAGGAGAATATAGATTGCAAGGATTCACAGGATCTTAATCTAAAGGGTGTTCTCAGTTTATGTTCCCAAGTGGTGACATATCTTCCTACCCATAATAGATGCTTATTCCTTCCAAGCAACTAAGACTCTTGCGATTTTATTTCCTGAAAAGTTTGCAGTTCCTCATGCAACTATTTTCAGAAGACTACGCTATTATTTTCCTGGCTCTTTCTTAAAAAAAACCATAAAATGGAAAACCCCAAGGAAACAAACAACCTATGTTTGAGATGTCTCAAAGCTAATTTAGTGCCTACTTGATTTTTTTTTTCTTTATTCATGCTGCAAGAGTGATGTGAGATTGTACTATATATTTTGGCATTATAGCTTATATATACTTCTATATGTACAAGAGTATTCTAATCTTGAAAAGCGCTGCTACTCATTTTTGTCTATCTGCATCTTACTTTTGTCTGCTACAGAAACTTTTTTTTTGCGTGCTTTATTTTCCCCCACTTAATTTCAGCAAGGCTTCTTGCATATGTAGGGACTCGAAGTGTAAGGATTTCTGTTTTCACATTCTGACTGAGATGCTAGCTAAACACCAACACCGTTACCTTGAAGATCTCTCTTTTCTTTTGAAATTGGCAGGGAGCCCGGAAGTTTTCTTGATCAAAGGCATTTCATGATTTTTTAACCTACTTTCATGCCAATTTGTTCTAGTAATCCTAAAATTAATCAAAATATTTTCCGTTGTTTAAAACTAAAGATAACATTTTCACAAAATAATTTTAGAGCATCTAGAATATAAATTAAATTGACTATTAATGACAGAAAAATAACTACAGTTAAAGCTGTGTCCTTTAGGCAAATGGTAAGTAAATTAGTGGCTGATTCAAAAGCCATTAAGGATCCTGTTGTCTCAATAAAGAATCTTTACTAGGAAAAGACATTTAAAAAGAGGAAAAAAATAGGTTTCCTTAGAAGTATAAATTGCATCATGATCCAATCTTCAGCCACAGCAATTATCAAATTTGGGCAAAATTTGTGGGAATAAAAAAATCTTGAAAATGCTTGATAAAGGAGTGTTTTATGATCTACGTTTCTCTTTAAAGTTGTCCTGAATTTTCTGGTCTAAAACAAGCATTTCCAGAAATGCTTTTTTTCACAGGTAGTCTGCGTGTAATGACTTCATCATTTTATAGCCAGATTATTGCTTTCTGGAATTCTGTGTAAAATCAAAAGGAAGCTGGTCATGAAAAATCAGTTCTGGAAAACTGGAGAGAAAACTCTTGCCAGATGGTGTACTGTGGAGGAAAAAGAACTGAGTAATTTCAGAACAGGAATCCAAGACCCAAAAGTGTAGCTGGAAGTTGAGGTACCTGAAGAAGCATTTGTTATGAGAATATGGAACATCCGAGGGGATTTTGAAAATTGCTGGTTCTCTTCCCATGAACAGAGGAGGAGAACAGACACAGTGCAGGGCAGGTAGGGCAAGTCAGCAAAAGGGCAGGTGTCAGCAGGTGGTGCCCTTGTCCATTGTGGGTCAAGTTCCCGTTGCTTTGTTGTGAGTGTATGTTTAGTCTTGGGAAGACATGAAGAGCTATTTTAGTTTGGTGGTATGCATGAATAAAGTTCCCATTTTCAATTGGTTTCTAATCAGTGAACAGTCCTGAAAAGAATTTGCTTTCCAGGAGCCACTCATAATGGTTAAGGTTCAGGGGGAAAAAGGAAAAAAGATTTTTTGCAGAGTATATAATTACATTTAATTTTACTCCAGTTAAGTGAGAGGAGAAAGATAAAAAGTAACACTGGTTTGGGTAGAAGAAGCCATGGGAGCCTAAGGTATCTGTCTGTTTTTAGCAGATTGGTGCCATTAAATACTTGCAAGGGCTGTTTCAATGCTCAGTCTTTCAAGACACTATAAGTAAGGTATGGAAAAGAAAACAATGCCTTCTATATAGAATGTTATGCAAGAAGCCTGGAGAATTATTCCATGAAATTTTTTAGTTGTTAACTTATTCATCAATCATATAACATCAACAGTATTCATCAGACACAGTCATGAGTAGGAAGACCTTAGAAATGGAGGGAATAAATACGATGAAGAATATGTTTACTAAAATTGTGCTAATACAGAAGAGCAAAAACGTATATAATATGATTATGTATCAAATTACATGTCAGCTAAATGGTAGGCCAAGCTACAATATCTGAGTTAAAAAATCAAAGAGTCATTTTTTTATTACTTTATTTAAATGTAGCAACTTTGAACATTTTGCATGGTTTTACCGTTTTCAGTTCTGCTATTGTAAAATCTATGGAAAAGACTTGCATCCAAAAAAAAAAATCCTTCTGACAGTGTTAGATTTTTTTATTATGAATGCCTTAGCATTTCACTAACCCTTACTTTTATCCTATATTAAGGGGTTTTGTAGTTCTTAGGAACTCAACCTTTTTCTTAAGGTTTTCAACAAACCAGAAACTCACTGAGCTCTGCAGAATCTCACATAATAGATGTTTAAAACTTACTTTTACTCAAGGGCATACCTAGGCAAATTCATTGAACAGCAATTCAGTGATGTTTGTAAGTACATAGAAAAGCAATCTACTTCATAAAATCCCTGAACTGAAAATAGATGGAAGATGAGACACTATTAAGGGAAAGCATCAAATATGTTTGCTCTGTTTTTACTCTTTTCTGTGCAGTCAGTAATAGCCACAAGATCCTGGCCTAAATGTATCTTTGATCTGACACAATGTATGAATTCTTAAGTTTTTATGTCACATCAAAAGCAATGTAGCATGAAATTGCAATGTTTTGGGTAGGTGCATCAAGCCTATGTGCTATAGGAATGGAGATTCCAAAATTTAAAAAATGTCCCTAGTTTTACTTTGTATGAGTCACCAGAAGTCCTAAGATTTTCTAATAAAATATTTTGCATTCAGCACATAGTCATCACATTGTCTTATCAAAATATCATATCGACATAGAACTTTTGCCATGAAATTTCCAGTTAGCAATATATATGTTGTTTAATGTATACTTAGTCTGAGGAATTATTTTTGTTTTTAATTATAAATTATTATCTGTGGCATTTCTATTTTTAGCAAGAAGAGTTGTATTGGACAAAGAAACGAGTTAGATGGATGTTACAATGAAAAATGTTTCTAAGTTCTCAACCATTATTTCCAGGGATTTCTTTGAATATCTTACTACTGAAAAAAGTTGCAAAAATGTCTTTAAAATTAAGTAGCTTCAACAGGATACCAGCAATGTGTACGTAACTTTTTTGTTTGTAAGGCTATAAGAATTGAGTTAATGCTTGCGATTATAAATCCAGCAATTTTTAATATCTGTTCAAAACACTTTTAAGAATTTGAAGCTGTTATCTTCTTAGAAAACCTACCTCTAACATTTTAGAACACTTGTTAGACCAGGTAATTAATAAAGTAAGTAACATTTCATTGCAGGAGCTTGTGTTTACTGTCATAATTTTCTAGTTAGAGCAATACATCATATGGATACTGGAGAGAATTTTGTTTTAAAGACCCTCATGAATTACCAGACATGTAAGTAAGTCTTCTGATTCTTTGAAGTCTCCTGACTGTCTCTTTAATCAGTCACAAGTTGGGGGAAATCTAGTTTATCATTAAGCCCACAAGTAGCACTAGGAGATATAGCTTTACAGCACAACATACTATATTTGAAAAGCAGAATTGCAGGATAGAATTAAGGTTAAAGAGGACCTCTGGAAACTGTTGTGTCCAATCCCTCCTGCTCTGACGAGGGTTACCAGATAACTGCTCAGGGTCATGTCCAGCCAGCTACTGAATATCTCCAAGGGTGGAGATTGCACAACTGCTCTGGGAAACCTGCTCCAGTGTCAGAATACTCTCACGATATTTTTTTTCCTTACATTTAAATGAAGTTTCCTATCTCATTAGTGGCTTATTGCCACTTGACCTTTCTCCAGAGAAAGAGCCTGGCTCCATAGTCTTAACTACACATTCATCACATAATAAGATGTCCCTGCATATCTTCACCAGGGTGGACAATGCAAGCATCTCAGCCTCTCAGTGTAGGTTACATGCTCCAAACACTTGATCATCTTCATGGAGCTGAGTTCAATTCACTTCCTTATTATTATTACCCTGTGTACCAGGGAACTCAAGACTGGATGCAGCACTCCAGCTGTGGCCTCTCCAGTGCTGAGGAGTGGGGAAGGATCACACAATCAACCTGCAGGTGGTGAGATCCTGTTCATAATTCAACCCAGAAAAAGTTATTTGCCTTCCTTGCTATGAAGGCACATTGCTGGCTCTTCCACCAGGATTGCAAAGCTGCTTCCCAGCCAGTCAGTCCACAGCCAGCACTGGTACATGTAGTTATTCCTCCCCAGGTGCAGGATTTAGTATTTCCCTTTCTTGAATGTTCTGAGACTGTTACCGTTTGCCCATTTCTTTAGCCTGTTAAGGTTCCTTTGACAGCATAAGCATCTGCTGTGTCAAATATTCTTCCCAAGTTTGCTAATCATCTGCGAGTTTGCATTCTGTCCCATCATGAAGGTAATTACTGAAGACGTTAAACTGTACTGGCCCCTGCAGTGACCTCTGGGAAACACCACCACTGGCTGGCCTTCATCTAGGCTTCATGCTTCTAACCACAACCCTTTGAGCCCAACAGCTCAACCAACTTCCATCTCACCTCAGTGTCTGCAGATATCACCTGTGCTTCATCAGTTTGTTGAGAACAATATAGAATCATGTAATCGCTAAGGCTGGAAAAGACCTCCAAGTCCAAAATTTACCCAAATACCACTGTGACCACTAAACCATATCATGAAGTGTCTCCTTTTTAAGCTCTTCCAGGGATGGTGGTATTATGGGAGGCATTGCTGATAGCCTTGCTAAATCCAAGATAAGCAATATCCCCTCATCCACTGAGTACTGTAGTCATTTCACCATAGAATTAATTTAGACTCTTGTGGCATTATTTTCTCTTCATAAATCTCTGCTGAGCACTCCCATCTTGTCCATCGTGTGTTTGGAAAGGGCTTTCAGGATGGTTTTCTCCTCTACCTTCCCAGGGGTCAAGGTTAGTGTGACTGGCTTGTAGTTACTTGGATCTTTCTTCTCGTAGCCTTCAAATGAAACTATTTTATTCAAAAGATAAATATATTAACTAGAAGGTTCATTTTAATATATAAATGTAATTATTATATGCAAATACAATATAAAATCAATATGTATATTTATGCTACTTTAGGACTCTTTTCAAAGGAGAAAAATAGTTTAGAACACATTGTGGGTGGGTGTTGGACTAATTAACTTTGCTTCAGAGAGTTAAGATTCTTTGGGATGGGATAATATTCAAACATCACAAAGTGCCATTTAATTTTTAAAAGATACATGTTTTGAGAAGTTTCTGTGTAGAGAGCTCTTCTAGTAAAAAAGCTTGAAGTTTTCTTGGCCATTTTTGGGACTCATTGTGGTGCTGTTTCCAGCTGCACTGTCATTTTTCATGTACTGAGGAAGTCTGTCTTTGACTGCCAATTTTAAAAAGCCATTCTCTTGGCCCTGACCCCATGCAGTGTATGTGCATAAGAGAGCTTTGAGTTGCTGTGTATCTTCAATACAGTGTTTCCCACTGAAGTGCATCAGATCAGGTAGATGCCAATAGATTAAATTTAAAAGTAAAAAAATCTCATGTAATTCATGAGTTCACAACAGAAAGAAAATTACTTTTGTCCAGTGTAGATAGGAACAATACTATAATTGCTAATTATTAGTTGATAATTTAATATCTTTTGAGACCAGGCCCAAGGAGCACTCTAGAGGGCTCTAGCCCTCCCTCCCCTGCCCAGGGAAGTGGTGAAGTCACCATCCCTGCAGGGGTTTAAAGAAAGACTTGGTATGGCACTTAGTGCCATGGTCTAGTTGACATAGTGGTGTTCTGTCAAAGGTTGGAATTAATGATCTCAGAGGTCTTTCCCAACCTAATTAATTATTTGATTGTGTGGTTCTGTGACTTGGGGATGTTCATTGACAGGAAACTCAACGTGAGCCAACAATGTGTACTTACTGCCCAGAAGGCCAACTGCACCCTGGGCTGCCTCAAAAGAAATGTGGGCAGCAGGTTGAAGAAGGTGGTTGTGGCCCTCTACTCACCTGAAGTGCTGCATCCAGCTCTGGGACACCCAACATAAGAAGGACAGGGAGCTGCTGGAGCGAGTACAGAGCAGGACCACAAAGATGATCTGAGGGCTGGAGCACCTCTCCTATGAAGGCAGGCCAAGAGAGCTGGGGTTGTTCAGCCTGGAGAACAGAAGGCTCTGGGGACACCTTGGAGCAGCCTTTCAGTATCTAAAGGGGGATGCAAAGAGAACTGGAGAGAGGCATTTTTGCAAGGGCATGTAGTGACACGACAAGGGGGAATGGCTTTAAACTGAAACAGTAGGTTTAGATTAGACATTTGGAAGAAATTTGTTACTTAGAGGGTGGTGAGGCACTAGAACCGGTTGCCCAGAGAAGCTGTGGATGCCCCATCCCTGGAAATGTTCAAGGCCAGGCTGGATGGGGCCCTGATCAACATGGTCTAGTGGGAGGTGTCACTGCCAATGGCAGGGTGGTGGAACTAGATGGTCTTTGGTCACTTCCAAACGAAAGCATTCTATTATTCTGTGAGATTGGACCTAACTAAAACTTCTCAGCTGAGTCTTTTATCTTTATTAGTAATTCTTCTATTTTCCACAAAAATAACTTCCAAAAATTTAATATGTTTGGCCTTTTTAACTGCAAGCTATACACTATCACTTGGTCGTTTGCAGCAGCTATACTGTATTTGTTGTGCTTTGGAAAAAGAGTAACAGAACAAATAATTCCTTAATTCTTTATCGAAAATAGCTCTAGAACAAAGGCAGTTCTATTTCAAAAGAATGTCTGATCTTGGTTATGCATTGAAAAAAGTCCTAGAACCTTCAGAGTATTTTCTAAATAATGTCATTTCAGAGAATGACACAACTTAATGGCATCATCTCCATATTTTTAAAAGAAGAGGCTAAAGAGGACTATTCACCTTCCTTACTTATTTTCTTTTTTTAAGTTTATTTTGTTTGTCATCATCTTGAGAATGAGGTAATAACATGTTTGAAAAAATCTCTGCCTTAAAAATCCGGTACTGCACAGTAGTCACAAAAGTGTTTTCAAACCAAGCAAGGGAATTGAATAATGGGGCATCAAATGGTAAAATTTTCCTTTTTGTCCTGTCCTAGTCACATTGAACTCAATGTCATAACTTCCAGTGAAACTTGGTTTTATCCAGTGCATGAAGATAAGGACATGCAAAAGTCATTGCAAGGCTGAGCACATAGAAAAAGCTTAGAAACTAATTATCTGATTTTAGAAGAAACTGAATACATAATTTTAGTGAAATAAAAGTCAGAATATGAAACCAATACATTTCAGTATTTGAGTGAAATATCAGGAATGGAAAAAGTCTTAAGGAATATGTGAAATATTCATGACAGCAGTGAATATACATTTTAGTGAGTAATAAAAATAAGGGTTCAAAGTTAAATAATTGCAAAATAAAACAGTACAGAAAGATTAAACTATAAATCTATTTTATATTTATTTACTGATTTCTTCAATCACACCTTGAACCAGAAAGATGAAATTCACATTAAGAGAAATACAGTTCTTCTAGCAATGTGGTGATTGGGTAGTCTTACTAAAAATCGATAACTTTGCATGGTGTGGAGAGAATTTGAAAGAAATTTTAAATGGAATCGTAGGCAAAACAATGTTGCTAGTCTTTGTGAACTCACACATTTGCAAATCCCAAAGACTTGGTTTGCCAAAAAAAACCCCAAACCATAAAACAAATTGGTTTTGGTAACATCCTGAATTGAGTTTGAACACAAATAAGTCAACAGAGTGACATTTATTTTCACTTCGACATCTCCCGTGATATAACTCATTAATGAAACTAAATTATAATGTCTAATTATGACAGTGTTGGAAGCCAAAGTAATTTTTCCCTCAGTTTTTTTCTTCGCTCTTTAAAACAAGCAAAAAACCATACAAAAATAGAAAAAAAAAAAAGAAGGTGCCATTCAAAGGTCCATATAAACATATACAGAAGGTTATAAAAGTTAACCTGCAGAGACAAATTTCATTCTTATTTATGGAGCATTACATAGCAGAAACAGTATAACTCACTTGGTCCTGTACTACCTGCTGGATACATTTGAATTCTAGAGCAGCCATATCACTGCCATCATATCAGGAAACTGTTTCATACAACCAGTGGTTGGTCTGCCCCTTCAGGTGCTCCAACATTATTTGATTTCTCTCTCTTCATGGTCAGAATCAAAGCTTATCACGTACAAATGTTAAAGGAGCCAGCAATACGAGAGAGTGGTGAAAACTTAGGAAAAGGGCAGAAAATTACCTAGTGCTTAGAAGTCAGAAAGACAGATTCCCAAAACAAAAACAAGAGAATAAGAGATAAGCAAAGTAATTTTTTTCAATCAAACTTCTTCCATTTTAAAATTGGGTTTGAAACTATTTTATGTGATTCTTATTATTCATAGGAATTTAAACTCTTTCTATAAGGGGAAAATAAGTTATGGAAAGAAGTAGATCTTTTTCATTCGCCATATATAGGTTACATAGTGATATATGCCCAGAGCTAAACATGTCCCACATGGTTGTAAGCAAAAGCTTATATTACTACTTTGATGTTGAGAGTGTGAGTACCTAAAGCACCTCTGGACCTGCTTCATGCTTCTGAGTTTAAGTAAAATACTCCCACGTAACTACAAAAAAAAAGGAAGAAAAAAAAAGGTAAGTTGAATCTTTAATTTTATCATGTGACATTTAAAACGGTGGATTTAAGACATAAAAGGTTGCACCTACAGTATGTTTAAGAGTTTATAATACATCTTCTAAACTGCAAGCTCAATTAAAAAACTAAGGAAGAAGAGATTTAAGAATGCTGAAGATTCAAACCAGAGCCAGAAATATTTTCAACTGATAAACGAATTAAGGACTTTGATGTTAAATATGTGATGCACTCTGTCACATTTATAATTTAGTTTGGTTACAAGCCTGAAAACTTATTCACATTTTAATTTTTAGACAGGAGAGAGCATTTTTATGTTCTGTGTTAGAGCTCCTTTGGCATGAGCACAGCTTGTACTAAAGCATACATATAATGAATTCTTTCAGCACTGAGTACCAAATTCTGTAGGCATATAATAAAGATTGTGAAACAGAAGAACACACTGAGTAATTCGTTTTTGAATTAAAGGTAATATGAAAAGCAGACAACAAAGTTGTTGGATTTGCTTATATGTGACACCTATTTTATCTCCTACAATTTGATTTCTAAGACAGAAGTGAATACTTGTGTTTTGGATGGGTGAAGAAATAGTATTGTCCAACCCATGAGGAAAACCATTGCTATCAGGAAAGGAGAAAAGAGTAATGCATCTGTGAAATGCAATTACAACAATTCAGTATGAATATCAAGACCGTAGTATTAGAAGTTTGATGATATAAAGTTATTTTTACGTCTCCTATCTTTTTTTTTGAAAAAAGTCTATTCATGCAGTCTTTGTAAGGGAATTAATTATTAACTAATTTTATTTCAGTTAGAGCTCAAAATTGAATTTGAAGAGCTGAAGCAGAAATAAAAGATCTGGGTTTGGTTGTGCACATCATGAGACTTTTGTCATGGCACAATTTTAAAGTAGCAAAATTGAGCTAATGAGGAAATGTTTCTGCAAATTCCTTTTTGGATTAAATTAACTGCAAACATTTTTTGAGGTCAGATAAGACCATTGTGATCATTGCATCAGACCTCATATCTGACAAAAGTTTTAAATTTGGTAGCACAGTATACGAAGTGCTTCCTATTCTATTTGAAGAGCTATCAGTGAAGTCATAGTCTTTTAATATCTGTTGAAAGGTGTGTGACATTTCTAATATGAATGAAGGAGCTCTTCTCACCAAACTTTAATTTAGATGTCTATCTACAACTGAGCAAGTTTTCCAGTGGAGAGTGATAGGCTCTTTAGAGCATAGTTCATTTACCTAACGTGGAAAAAGTATTATGATAGAGATGTTCTCAGCTTCCATAGACTGTAGAGAGTCAAGTCATGAGTCATAAAGACGATGGAAGCATGCTGTCAGTGACATTGAACATTTGCATTGTGCCTTACAAATATCTGCTGTAGGTTTAGCTGAGTTTTACAGAAATTTCAAATAAGACAATTGGAAAGCTTCAATATTTGACAAAGCTGTCAAATTTGAGGTAAAGAAAAAAAAGGAATATTGTGTGCACTGAGAAACATCATCCTTGTTAATCCAACAGATGGTGTACATTGCATATTGTACACAAGAGTGAGCAAAACAAATAGTCTTTACGTAAGTCTTAATCTGATACACCCTGGAGGAAGGGCTTAGTAAGGACCTTGACAGGCTTGAGAGGTGTGCCTCTGTGAACCTCATGAAGTTCAAGAGGGTCAAGTGCAAGGTCCTGTCCCAGAGTTGGGACAGTCACAAGGGCAAATATATGCTGGACAGTGAATGGATCTACAGCAGCCCTGGGAGGAAGAACTTTGGGTATTTGTGGTCAAAAAGCTCAACATGGCCTGGCAGTGTGCTCTCACAGCCCAGAAAGCCAACCATACCCTAAGCTGCATCAAAAGCAGTGTGGGCAGCAGGTCAAGGGAGGGGATTCTCCCCCTCTACTCCACTCTGGTTGTACCCTTCTACTCACCTGGAGTACTTCATTCAGCTCTTGGGTCCCCAGCACAGGAAGGACATCGACCTGTTGGAGCGAGTCCAGAGGAGGCCATCAAGATCGCAGGGGTGGAGCACCTCACCTGTGAAGAAAGACTAAGAATGTTGGTGCTGTTCAGCCTGGATAAGAGGAGGCTTTGAAGAGTCCTTAGAGCAGCCTTTCAGTACCTAAAGGGGTACAAGAAAGCTGGAGAGGGACTCTTCACAAAAACAAGGGGGAATGGCCTTATGATGAAGCAGGGTGGATTTATGTTAGATATTAGGAAGAAATTCTTTACTATGAGGATGGTAATTATGAAACATATTGCCCAGAGAAGTTTGGATGCCCCATCCCTGGAGGTGTTCAAAAGTAGACTGGATGGCGCTTTGAGTAACCTGATCTAGTGGAATGGGTCCTTGCCTATGGCAGGGAAGTTGAAACTAGATGGCTTTTAAGGTTCCTTCCAATTGTAATGATTCTATGATACTATGATTCTATGACTGTCAGGTTTTTCACAGTGGGAATTTTCTTGAGTAGAAAATGTAGAATATAGCTGGCAACTTCAAAGGTGAATGTACACTTGCTTCTATTTCTTTTAACAGGGCAGATATCTCTGTTACAGGATGTTTTAGTGAGTTGATACAACATTAAATTTCTCATTTCTAAGCAGTGATCACAGTAAGATTATACCTACTATTAAAGGGAAAGAATTAAGTAGAATTATACTATTTTATGAATTAAGAAAAAAATTTAAAAAAAAATTGATTGACCAGATCTGTTTTGGAATTGCATGGATAAAGTGTGTTGGGGTATTTAGTTATATCTGTACTAAAACAGAGAAGGAATATATTGTTACATTAAAGATACCAAATTCTATTTGCATTTATACAAATAAACACAAAAAATTTATTATTCCTATGCCTGTTGAAATTGATGTCAAATGTCCTTGGAGCTTATCGGGAGGAGGATTATGGCCAATATCTGATCTAATGGAAAGATGTTAATGGGAAAGAGGCTTAGGTCAACTTAAATATTTCAACATTGCAGTGTGGAAATGTGTATCAGTGAAAACAATTGTAATTATATTTA
>VZTE01004033.1:0-142754 GCA_013397775.1 Eulacestoma nigropectus | reverse complement strand
TTGTAATTATATTTATTTATTTATTTATTTGTATATTTATGTATTTATATACTTATGTATTTATATATTTATATGTATTTTATGTCTATAAATCAAAAATTCTGTTTGTAAGGAAAAACTTTTGTGTAATTAAAGGATTATAGAAATAAAGGGTAATTTAAAGAGCACACATATATTAGAATCACAAGAGAACACTCAGGCTGTTCACAGTTGATGTATTTTTGGCCCTCCAAGATCATAACAAATGGAGTTGTGCCATATTCTGTTCTTGTACCAGTGAATTTAGCTTCTCCTGCCAAACTCAGCTTTCTTTTAGGGAACATGGGAGCTCATGATAGGAGTTTGGCATTAGGTAGGTGTTTCACCCATCTCATATTCTTTACTTCCTGCTTTTCTGAGCAATTCTATGCAGCTTTCATTTGAGCTTTTGTTTTCAGTGCTCATTGACTCTTCTAAGCTGTTCAAGGTTTTTCTGAGCTAAATAGAGAGTCCAATACAATTGCTCTTTCCCTAGTTAAGGATTTTTAGGTTTTGCAGTGGATTTCATGCTTGGGAAGCTGTTTTTTATTTGTTTAAGTGCTTGTTATGATGAGCTGGTATTCAGAACTCTGTCACCTGCAGAGACTTCTCAGAAATCACCTCAGCTGAAGCTCCTAAACACGTTAGTTCCTAACAGGTATTTTTGTTCTGGATGAGCTGTCTTGTCTCTGGATGAGTTTTCTTGTCTCTGAAATAAATTGTTATGAAAAATCTCTCTTTGAGGAATAAATGTTAGGTGAAAATTCACCTCTACTAGTGTGATAATTGTAAAAATAATAAAAACAGGTATGCAGGTATACATATGGCTGCTTCTGTAGAACTGTATGACAGGATGACCGTCTTGGCTGACCTTACTGATCAGGTACTGAGAAATGTGAGGACTAATAGCTGCACACCTCAGAAAGTGGAAGGAAGGATGTGGTTCATAGGTGAGAGATGGAAGCTGATCTTTACATCCCCTCCTTTTCTAGAAATTTAAGCTAGATTTGTCATTGAGCTCCACAGCAAATGATCATGTCACCTCATCACCAGATTGCCTCACATCTTCACAGGGTTTAAATGGTCCCAAATACCCACACTACACAGTTCCACTGTCAGTTCTGAGACTCACCTCTTGTTTGAAAGACTTGTAATGCAAGATCTGTGATTGATACCAGACAATAGAATTATTGTGGGACACCAATACTGATTGCTATATCTTACCTTTCAGATAGGGTGTTGTAGTCAAACATCTTGCTGAATCAGCAGCAATATTCTATCTGAATATACTGAAAGGATGTTGTGTAGAGCCCTGCTTGAAAGATTGAGCCTCGGTCCTGAACATACCATTTGCCTTTAACCTGAGTTTGTTATTGTTAACTAGATAAAGTTTTAGCATGTAAACATGAGATAATCTTAAATATGCTCATCTAGATCAGCTCTAGTCTTTCCAGTATTGCACCTACAGGCAAGCTGTTTCCTGTCCTTGACAAAGAATTGTTTTCAAGTACCAAACTAGGGCAATTACAAAGTTACGATATATCCAGCACTAATGATCCAGTCTCGCTTGCAGTTTTTCCTCAGGCAGACTCTACTGAAAGGAAACAATTCAGTAACAACTGTTTTCTGAAGAAGTAGTGGTAATCAGCTCAAGGCCATCCAGAGTATATTGTCAGAAATATTATCCATTGTGCATAATGGGTGACTCCATTCTGGATGCCAGGCTACAAGAAGATCTTTAACGGAAATGACATTGACACAATGCAGAGCTTTGCCTCTAGTCATGTGGCATCCCTCCACTCCACTTCATAGCAGAGAGTAGCTGTTCATACCCAGCTGTCTTGCAACAACAGAGCAAAATAGTGACTGTTACTCTTTGGTGAAATTAGGCGGTTCATGCTTTGCAATGGCTTAAAGTTACAGGTCTGAGGAGACAGCATTTTGTGCCTGTTTTATGGTGCATGTAATTAAAGATTTCACTGGATAAATGTCTTTCCCAAACAAATGTACATTTCCCAGCTTTTTAAGTAAGTGAAAGTGAGACATTTTTTGGCATGCGGAACACCTGCTCATAGATGTCAATTACTCTTTTTCTGCCTTTAAAAAATGAACTGTTCTAAATTGAATAGCCATTTGAATGTAGTATTAATTAATATTTCATTGCTTTACACTGGAGAACAGATCCGGAAAAGGGTTTTTTTGTTCATTGACATCTGGTTAAACAAAGCTAAGTGGAACCTTCTGACATTATCAATGGAAAGATCTGAAAGGAAAGCTGTTCAGTACAATGGCCTCTTTCATGTGTTTCTGCAACTGTTCTGGTTTGGTACAAAATAATATAGTTTGTGCTCATTATTTTTTATCTTTAGAAACAAGCTGCAGTTAGAGTGTGCATGAGCTATTTTTTATTGATTTTAGAGCCAACTATAATACATTTGCTTATGTTTACATGATTTCTGAAGCCTTTGTGAAGTAAGCTGATCTTGCCTTACTGAACTGTTATTTTGGCCACTGAGTAGATCAATCCTATAATTCTTTATGAACTAGCCACAGTAAGTGATCATTTATTTCCATGAAAATCCAGTTACCACCACCACCTACTGTAGTTCAACCACAAGTGAGTCTGTGCCTTTCAGATGAACAGCAGAAGTTCTTAATTTTGTTAGTAGGTTGTTTTTCTTATGAAAGAAACTGCTCAATAAGTATGGAATACAAACCCTCCGATCACTGCATGGTGTATAGCATGAGACTGAGGATGTGTTTTTCCTCAAGTGGTCTATTCTTTGTAGGAGTTTCTGCTTTCCCTTACACCCTAGTGTTCCCTTACACCCTTACACCCCTACACCTTTTCCCTACACCCTTCTGCCTAATTACTTAAGTACTGCAACCTTGTCTGATGGCAGGAACATCCAAGAACGCGGCCAAGGTCAAGGGCCCAAGCTTAGCTCGAGTTAAAGCTCCTGTTCATAATGCTACCTCCTTCTCACACACAGAGACGCTTGCACACATTGCATTATGCAAAACAACATTGTATGCTTACTTTTGATTTTGTATTCTGAAATCTTAAAAAGCATGAATGTATTTTAAGCAGTTAAACATCTAGCACCAGTACTAATCCTGCTAATTAGAATAAACCCAATATAAGATATAAAAAGCTATTTGCAATGAAATATTTCTTGTGGAGTTTAAATGTCATTATATATGATAGTGGAGGAATAAAACATGCAAATATTTGAATCAGTAAAACAGAAAAAATACAGCAAATTGAGAACCTGTCTATTAAAAAATCTATTATACTGAATAAAAATTTGACTAAATTGAATTATACTTTGCAACTAATGAAAACATTATCTGATCAGGAAAAGAGTTTTGTGCTGCCAGTAAAGTTGACAAATGTAATGAAATCTGGTAAATTTCACTGAAATTTTACATTCTCATCTAAGTGAAACGTATGTAACATGAAGGAAGACAGTATGTTTTGGTCTTGCACACAGGGGAGAATAATCCTCCCTCCCTGTCTTTGGCATGCACTACTTATACAGCTGGAATACTGCACTTGCCTGAATTAATTTTCAATGGTTTTACAAATTTGAGTGCTTCTTTAAATACTTTTAATAGTGTTATAATTGGTATGTTTGAGCATGAAAATTCAATAGTCTTTTTCGCTACATATTATTTTCATCACAGAGTTGGTGAATTTATATCACATTAATTCCTACAAGAAGTTAAATACTTGCATATTTAATTTAATTAAAGATTCAGTTTATCTGTCAATATGTCCACTAATTAATAAACATTAAGCTGTTGTAGCATAATGACAAAACAAAGCCAAATATTAAGAAAACAGCATGACAATGAAATTACATTTGTTAAGTCCTTTCATAAACTGGTCCCTGAAAGATTAAAATCCCTGGACACTGTTAATGTCTGTAATGACAAAAATGCAAATAGTGTTGATATAATTTTAGAATAATGTAAATCCCCTGTATAAGCCAGGCTGTCAACTCATATTTTTCTGTCTTCTGCAGATGAGCTAAATCAGATTTTCTGTTTACATTGCACCACATACAGAACTGAGTAAAATAACTGCAGTGCTTTATGCTCCATATTGACAGTGAATGATAAGTGCAGCATTTGCTTCACATTCAGAGCCTGTAAAGAACCACTAGTCTGACCTGCTGTAAGATGGAAGCTGTGGCATTCATACATTGTCATATTGCTCATGATCAGGATTTACACTGCTGTCGCTTCTCTGCTTTGGTCATAGACCATGTTACTGCTCTGCTGAGGCCCGAACAGCAGCATAGGATAAAAGTAACCTCTGCTGACAAACCATGCCTTTCGTGGTGCGTTTCACACGCTTACCTGTCCTTTACTTCTGCAAATATAGTAAATGTATGAATTTAGAAGCCTTGCCAGAATTCTCTTTCTGCTACTGCAATCGAAGGTCAAAAGCTGTGCTGATATTGCCCGTAGAGACAAACCACGAAAATTCACTTTTAGGACAACAAAGAACTTCGAGCAAAATGGTCATTGAAATCCTACCCTGCAATGCCTACCCTCCAGGCATAACAGAAACACTCTTCATCGAATAAAAGCTGCTTGGTAGCCCCTTCTTTCCACTCATCTCTGTGTTTGCCTCATTGAATACTGAATATAGACGTCACATTTGGCTCAGGAATAACAAAGATTGCTGAATATACCTAAAGAATGAGTCTTCATTTGACTGCAAACATACTTATCCATATAAATTTACCAATGCTAGATTTCCCTTTTTTTGAGAGAAGCTGAAAGTGAGTGGTCTTTCAAGTCAAATATCTGGGTTTAGCAGTAATTCTAGGGGAAAATATCGTTTACAATATAATCAGTAGCTGTTTAAAATCTAATTAGTCTGTCCTTTTACCATACATTGAACAATAGTAATTATATGTTGAATCAAGGGTTTTAAAATTTGTCAGGCAGTTCTCTCCCAATACATGCTTATCTCGATAAGTTTGGAAAAGTGATAGATGATAGATTTACTAAAATGCCTGAGGAACAGTAAACAAGTCATCACAGTTAAACAATTTAGCATGAAATAAGCCATTAATTGCAGATATTTTATGGTTTAGAATATTTTTGCTGAAAGAATCTGTCAAAATGGGATAAACAGTAAGGATTCAGAACTGCTTTAAGTCGCCTTTCTTTATTCCTTGAATTCTGTTTAAAAGGTTGGAAGTACTGCTCTTTTACTACAGCACTCTGGAACATTTACTTGTTATCATATCCTGCCACAGAATCTCCCAGATCCCAACTCTGCACCAAGATAAACTGGAAGATGTACCTTTATCCCCTTCCTGGTTTGCATCAAATATTATACAGAAAAAACACCCCATTTATGTGCACTGACGAAAGCATTTTTGTCATAATCAACAAGACATGAGAGAGGACAGAGATGTCATTTCAGTTCTCTGAAGGCAAGTGTGTACTGACTGCCGTATGTGACACCCTAGAATTTCCAAGGCTTCCACACAGGGCTATCAGACCTAGAGGAGGCCTTGTTTTGGAAGAGCAGATGGACAGGTCAGATGCCCCAGGCCATCTTACACAGAACTACTTGCCTAGGTTTATTCAAATGAATCACCTTCAGAGAGTCCATAAAATAAACTACAGTGCCAGCTGAACTGAGGAAGAACCCCAACAGAAAATGCAGAATGTGTGAAGTTCACACTAAGGCTAATGTTAACAAAAATGCATTAAGTCTGTATTGAAAATGTGGGAGTTCAAACTGGAAATGCAGTTTCCATCTAAAGCTGTTAGTACTTCATACAAATACTGCTTTTTAAATTTAACATGCTGCTTGTATATGTTTCTAAGTCTTGTGTTTCAAAGTCATATTTAAGTGTACCAGCCTCCTCCACAGTATATGGCATTACATAATACCTAGTTAGTTAAGAGCAATTAAGTTTAACTTATACTGCATTCAACCGTGAGAGTGTGTTAACATAGTGATGTAAAACATGGTATGTCATTGCCTGTAAATTATGAAAACTAGCAATTATTAAACCTGGAGATTTACTGTGTCTTCTTTTGCAGAATTATTTTAAAGTTGCCGTCCTCAATTTGATTAGAAAAACATGCGCATAAATACTCTTTTATAGCCTCTGTGAATCCTTTGTTGAAAACATTGCTCTAGAAATTCTGCTGGGATTATTGGAAGATGAAGGTTCTGGAACATGTAAATAAAAATATTATTTCTCCTGTGAATAAGGTATTTAACCTCTAATGTTACAGTCATAGTATTTTGTTCACTTTTAATAAACAATTTTGGAAAACAAATGTTTTTACACTGTTACAGGCATACATCCCAACACAAAAAACATGGATAACTTAACAGTTCACTAGTGAATCCATTGAATTAGCTCTAAAAACACCTTCTGGTTTTTTTCTTTTAGCTCACTTGAAGTCACCATCACAAATCTGTTAAACCCACAGAATTGTATAAAGGTATCTTTTAGAAATGAAAACTTCAACTAGTGCATATTCAACAGAGTCATTGTTTCTCAGATGTAGAAGTGACTTTTAATAGCCTTTGTCATTCATGGTAAATATCTAGTTTTGTCTGTTAAGTCCCAATTTAGAAAAACCTTTGTTTTATTATTTCAAACTTCTCACGTACTTAGTCCTTCCTAGAAACTAAAGATTTATATTTTGAAAATAAATCAGTTTTCAAATGAGACCAAGTATAGTCACCATATATTCTATGTATTAAAAATAAACTAATGAACTGTCAACTTCGGAAAGAAACAGTGTTAACCTAAAAAGTCTTAGCTGAGAATACATCATTTTCCAAAAGCAATAATAAAAAAGCTAGTCACATTACTAGGTGTCCTGCAGAAAATTAAATGAGTCTTCATGATTTATTACAAATAAAAAAAACCCCACCATCTGAAACCAAGATAGTAAGCAAAACATAGGAAAACAAAATGATGCAACAAAGAATTTTAAAAAATGAAATTCCCATTAATGGTAGCAATGGCTGAAATTATGGACAGGCTCTTTTTATGCAGCTTGTTGGTATAATTCCCTTAGTAACATTACATTCTTGTAGGAAGAAATATAGAATGATTTTTTGTCGTGGTTCTTAAATGATGAGTATGTTTTTTGCAAAAAAAAATTGTTTTATTCTCTTATAGAAGCTTTCTTTGAAAAAGAATCTTGCCACATGCTGAACTTGCTAAATTTATCTAGCTGTCACCATGACCTCCCATAAATCTACCTGTTCTGAAGTTTCTCTGCAGTGTACAGCAGCGTAAGCACAATGTTTAAGACTTTCTAAATGAAAGTTCTGACAAGGAACAGTGTCATTTGCAATGCCCTGTAAGGGTCTAATCTGCAACACACCAGAAGTATTCTCATTGACATGACCAGACATTGTTTGGGGCTTGAAAGGGACTCTGTTAGCAGCATCCTTGTTAACAGCCAGAGAATTAAGTCTGGTTTTCTAAAATGGGCTTGTATTTTTCCTTAGAAAACAAGTAAAATGTTAGCTTTTACTTCAGATGAACCAGTTCACCACACTCAGGAAGAAATAGTACAATGACTCTAACATGAGGAGAATTGAAATGAGCTTGTGAATTATCAGTGAGCTTGTATGTGCTGTATTTGTTTTTATATTTTCAAATCCTTAAGTCCTCAAACATAAATTTTCATGTTCAATATTTTATTTTGAAGTAATGATTCTCTTTGAATTTCCTATCTTACGGTATAGTCACTCTGTCTCCAGTGGAATATACCTTTAAACTGGCTTGATTTTTACTATCGAAGTTCAAAATTAGAAGCAATACCACTTACATTTCAGCACTTCATAAGCTTATTTTCCATGGTGACATCCCCTCTGAAACCGACATTTCCTGACATTATTTATTGCTTGTTTGTAGTGGGATTTCTGTACTGACAGTAATGATAGCACATTTCTTCTCTTTGGCTAACTAGAAAGTTGCATTTTATTCTAGTTGATCAGTGTTGGAAAATAAGTACATACTCATGCTACAGTTTTGTTATGTGGAGAATGATAAGAGTCAATTTTTATGCAGATGTTAATTCTTGCATATGAAGGTATTTGCATTTGTTTTTCAAAGCTGTTTTGGAAACTTGAATCAAAATAGAAATATTCAGAGAAGAAATTTTCACACTGGTTAAAATCTTAGCAGCACGGAAGTCAGTGGGAGTTCTACTTCAGTGGGGCTAGGATTAAATCCTATTAGCATATAATATAATATTTCTCCAAGCCTTTTCCATAAAGCTGACTGAAAAACAAACAGCAGCCCTCCGGCTTTGGCCTGCAAACCAATAGTATACTTGCAATCAATAACTTACATTTATAGTAAATTAGCACTGTTAATTTAGTAAAAATGTAGTTCAGATGTGGCTTTTCTATGCAAGGTTTTTCCTGTTGTGGATGAACTTTTTTTATTATGTACACACTGATAATTTGGTTAAGAACCATTCAATTTCACAGCTGCCTCTTTGAAAAACTTGCGACCACACTAAGCAAGAGAGGTAGACAGTAGGGGGAAAGATGCAATATTTCTCTCCCATTTTGTGGATAAAAATCTGGGACCTGGAGAGTATGTTGCTTGCTGGCATTTGCAGAATTTATGGCAGGCCTGGAAACTGAATGCAGAGCTCTGGTAATGTTCTTTGAAAGTTATTTTCTGGCTGCACACAGGTGCAGCTCTGGGTGCCACTTGGTCCCGTCTTCTCAGTCGATCTTGTCGCTCTCTATAACTGCCCAAAAGAAGGTTGCAGCAAGGTCGGGTGTTGGTCTCTTCTCCCAGGTAGCAAGTGACAGGACAAGAGGAAACAGCTTTAAGTTGTGCCGAGGGAGGTTTGGATTGGATATTAGGAAACATTTCGTTACCAAAAGAGTTAGTAAACCTAGGAAGAGGCTGCCCGGGGAAGTGGTTGGGTCACCATCCCTGGGGGTATTTAAAAGACATGTAGATGTGGCAGTTAGGAACATGGTGTAGTGGTGGACCTGGCAGCATTAGTTTGATGATTGGACTTCATGATCTTAGAGATGTTTCCCAACATAAATGATTCTATAAAAATAGGAATGTAAAGTTAGTACTCTTTTACATTTTTACATCAGACTAAAACATTCCTTTGTTAGTTAGAAAAAAAACCACGAGTTGAGAAACCTATAAAAAATTAGAAAACTGTGAACAATAAATATTGCTGTCAGTGACAGAACAGACTAGCAGTACTTTTCTCAAGATTTTCCTTCAGTTACAAAAAACAGACATTGCCATGGCCCTATTTGGCACTATTTGACCTTTTGCACTCATTGCTTGTTAATGGAGTCTAAAGAAGGTTCTCCTTTGCCCCTACATTCCCCGAAATGCAGAAATGTGTCTTTTAGTTGTTGGAAAAAAACTGACTACAAAGGCTAAATTTTATATTACATTTACAGTTAATTTTTAAGCTTTAACACTTTTGACTCCAGTAGACATCAGTGTTACTCAGCGCTTTGTATTACTGATTCTAGAGATACCACCTTACATGAATATTTTATGTAATACACATAATCTCAGTGAACCCACTTCAGCCAAAAAAAATGAAGGAAAGCATTCCTGAGAAAACAGGTTTTCACAACAGTGATTTTTTTTCATGTGTATGAATTTTAATGACGTGGAAGACGGAAGTGGGATTTTTCTTCTATTTATGAAATAGGCTCTTGAACTTGTTTTCTCCAGCTCATAAACACAGCTCGTATGTTCTGCAAAGCTTAAGTATCACTTTTCCATGCAGCTGTATGGATAACATCAGTGCTTCTGGAGCAAGTCACTTAAGGGCTACTCCACACGATCAAACACTGCAAATTAGGCATGTTTTTATGAAGAACATTGCTTTAAATGCCATTTTCTACACTATTTGTATGCAAGCAAGTAAAGAAATCCTTCCTCTTTCTGTATGCACAAATGAAGTTTATGTTTTCAAGTGTTAACTGCTGATGATACCAAAGTTTGAGCAATCACAGCACTGATTAAGGCTAAGAAAAATATGAAAGATTTGGGATAAATTTCATTCTACAAGACTGTTCATAAAGAATAAGTAAATGAATTCTTTTGTCAAAACTTTTGAGGATCTTCTCAACAAAATATGTCCAGAGCTTCTCTAAAAATATTTCTAAAGAATAATGAGATGTCTCTCAGAGAAAGAATCATGTATTTTTTCATTTCTGTTGTTTTTTGATTAGCTTGTGTATCTTCTCTCTTCTGAGCCTTGAATATCTGTCTTCTCTCTGTAAGAATGTCTGGTTTTACCCATTTTATCGTGTTTGTTGCAGCTTTGAGTAGGAGGTGCAGTCTATTTTTCATGGTTTGTTTTGAAATGCACATCTTGTTTTCGTGTTGTCTTTGAAATTCCCATGCCCACTTATCTTTAGATGAAAGAAAGCTGTTAATTTATACAATAAGATATAATGTAAGATGTATTTGGGGAAGATAATTGCACTTTTTGTGAGGTCTACAAGGGCATAAGACTGAAGGTCATTGTTTTCAATAATGATATTCTCGCCGCTTGAAAGTGATTAAAACAATTCTCTTGAATCTTGAATAGATGTTTTCTTTCTTTTATAAACTGAACTATATGGGAAAAAAATCATAACCAGTTCTTCTGATGAGTTCCCACTTTTGTATATGTCTGCATATCCAAATTTTCTAAAGTGTGAGATCTCTCTCTCAGAAACACCCAATGGGGCATGTGTAGAAAGAACTACATTCCCCAAAGGCATCACTGCTAGGAATGACAATTTATCAGAAAACATTTGCCTCAAACTCTAGTGTTTTACAGGGTCCTGAGAGTCTAAAGATATTCTCTGGAGGCACTAGGTTTTTTTCATAGGTCTCTCCTATGGGCTTCAACTGTCCCAAAAGAATCCTTGGCCCAAGGAGCTTCAAACGGAAATTGAGATATAAATCACTTATCTTGGTTTGGAGTAGACAACAAAAAAAAAGTCCAATCTGAGGTATCTCACTCAGTAAAACACTTCAAACTCAACATATTGCTGTTTCATTAGTGAAACTGTTTTGCCTTTTTTCATTTATTTGCTTAACTGCCGTTCTCCAGATGTAATAATCATCCCTTTGTACTATTTTTTATTCTGTGATGATCTTTGTCCTGGAGACTGCAGCTCCTGACTCCACCTGTGCTCATGCAAATCACCAGTGCAGCTTAAGAAACCTTTCATCCATGTGATTTATTCTGCGTCCTTTTACCCTTTTTAAAAAGAGGGTTAAATTGCACTATCACCAGTTTTAGACTACACTCTACCTATCTTGAGCCGTGTATGCTATAAAACTACAGTTACATGGATTGAGAATCCAATACTGAAATCTGTGATGAAAATCCTAGCCCCAGATCAAGGCACCGGAAAGCCAGGCCTATTGAAGTTACAAAGTTGTGCAACTAAGCCCAGAGCTAAAAGTTAAAGTCTGAGCCGATTCTGAGTGTAGAAAAATAGTGATCTCTGAGTTGGCAAAGTATAAGAAATTGAGCACAAAATCTTAGTAACCAGAAATGCCAGGGAAATTTAATATCAGCTAGTGCTGTTAGCCCTGCCCAAATTGCCTAAAGGTGTAAACAGCTGCAGCTGTCACTGAAGCTAACAGGAGTTGCCTCCACCTAAAGGATTGGATTAGTTTCTCAAAGATAAAGCAATATTCCTCTCCCCACTGCCCCATTTGGTTTTTTTCCTATCTGAAAGAACAGTAACATAGACTAAAAAATTTTAAAGATGAAGGCGATGGTGTTCAGAGGTAAATATGATGAAAGATGAAAATATTTTTTTACTATGTGAAAAGATAGCTGAGCCACACAAATTACTGAAATTCCTATCATGGTGCAGTCACTAATTCTTTAAATTAATGAATAATTAATCCAAGAAAAATCTACAAACTTTAGAGGAACTACACTATGAGAAATCCAGCATTTTAGTTGACCAACAGCTCTTTGGTTTCCTAGCATCACTAAATATGTCAAAAGAGCCGCTTAGATTGTGTCTCCTTTTCCTCAGTGCTACTGTTTGTGTTTCACTTCTGGTGTAGATGAGTCTTATTTTTTTATATTTAGCCGAAAAGTCCTAAGTATGCACTGAAGGCAGAAAGAACCTTTTTTAGGATTAAGTGTAGAAATTAAAATGGAGTTAGGATAACATGATAAAACATTTTTGCTTGTTTTAGGGTAAAAATAAAATGTGAGGAATTATATTTCCCTCTCTTAAGAAACCATTCATTTGGAGTTCTGTAATTAACAGATCATCTGCAGGCATCATGCTGCATCACCTATTACTAAGATAGTATTAACACTTGCAAGGTTTTAAAAAAAACTTGACTGTCCATCATTTGGTCCATTTACATTCTATTATCTTTGCTTTCTGAACCAACACTTGTTAGTTATTAACTGCCATAACTGTCTGTCAGGTTATGTACTGGATTCGTTCCTCGCTTTTAAAAAATTCTGCCTTTAGCTTCACTGCCACAAGTACTCCTTTTAAAGCTCAATTAATTTAGCCTTTGATTTTTTTTTTCCAGTACAAGAGGCAAATTACTGTGGGTGATTTGTCATCCATAAACACATTTAATTTACATGAGTTTAAAGGTTGGTATTCTAGCAAGTCAAGGTGTTTTGAAACACAAAAGTGTGAATTTAGAATGATCAAAACTATTATGCTATATCCTTCAGGGAACTCCTGTTAGGATACAAGATTCACATGCAATGCATTAGTAGACAAAAACAAATTTAAATATATTACAGCATGTTCATGTACATCCAAATAAACAGAAAGTATAGTCTAGATTAGAATATTTCTCATTTAAAATATGTTACTGAATATGCTAGTGGAATTTTGAAGCTTTTTTTTATTATTATAATTCTTTATCATTATAGTTCTTAGACTACTATTTTATACAGTAACAAAATTAAATATATTGCATTGTCATATATGCTAGTGGTTCACATTCAATCCTCTTCTTTCAAAAAAACAAAACAGATAAAAGTAAAATTCAATTATTTTTGTAAGCATTAAAGCCACCATTCTTCTTTGCCTACTTTGATATTGAAGTCATTTGGTTTTCGAGGAATGTACATGTGCATATCTATTCCCTGTTTGCTTGTGTGTCTAAATGTATACACATAAATAAATGTATATATGTTTATATTTATAACTGAAATTAATATTCATTAGTTAACATGATTTGCACTTTGACCCTGCCCTACTCATCATGTTGATGGATCTTTTCATCACAGAGTCCACTGAGTTTAAATGGCAAAAGGACGATCACAAGATTAAAATCACAGAGATGAAAATGTTGTAGTTCAGAAAGAACATGTTCAGTATGCATGTGGATGTCTATATTACAGAATTCAAATACTTGATTTAACAATGAGAATATATCTTCAGGTTCCATTTTTAAATGTATGAATGCATTAACCATTCCTGGAGGTTATTTTCTTCTTTTTCTAGTGTATCTGAATTGTTATCAAGTGTAAAAATACCTTCCTCCTCCTTACTACTTTCCCTAAATCTGATAAGAAATATTTTCAGTCTCCATAAATCAAAGTCCTGGTTGAGAATCAGGCTACTCTCCTAGTCAAGGGAAATGGGGATTTAGCACTATTGCTTTATTTATCACTTGGATGCTTAGATCTCTGTCCTACCAGCTCAGATGTTAAAACTGATTTTTGTCAGCAAGACTGACAAAAGTTGTAAGGCACATTATTAAAGCAGAGGCATTATTTTATGGCCACAGACTCTAGAGAAGCTTTGTATTCATAGTATAGACTGGAAGAGACTAAAATTTAACTATATTGCTACAAAGATTATTCATCTCTCAATTGAAACTGGACACGAAACCTTTTACTGTAATGTTTACTAATTACTTGGCATTAAAGCACATGTTTTAATGACAATAATGAAGAGCAAATAGCCATAACCCTCAAAAGGGAACACTGATTAAGAAAATAGATGACAAACTGTGCAAAAGTTCTGATTAAAATATACCTTAGATGAATATGCAAGGTTCTGTCTATGCAGAAAGCCCCTAATGTACTGAAGGTATGCATTAATCAGCCCCTTCACACATTTGATTTAGATTACTACTTTCCATTTTTAAGTCAACATGTTTATGCTTAAATAATAATCTCCCTCATAACTTGTGAGTAGGCTCAGGAGACCCTTTTGTAAATGTGTAACATTTTGAAAGAATTGTTTGTTTAAATATTAATGCACTTAACACAATTTGCGAGGGCTTTTTTTTTTCTCTCATTTTTGTCTTTTTATATGGTTAGAGGTCTTAATTTGTTTTCTAGTCAGGAGATACTTTGTTGTCAAGTCAGCATTTATTTGCACTGTCAGTAGCATGTCAAATCAACTTTATACTAGCAAAATTTAGCTATGTCCTGCTTATGTCATGCACTGCGGGAAGATACTAATCAGACTGGGGCATAAGTGGCTATGGCCTGTGACTTTCAGAAATCACAAGAAGGAAAATCTGTTCATTACCTATCTCACTGGGACTATAACAAAGCTCAGCTAATGAATTTGAAGTATTCTGACAGACATTACTGATTTATACTGCTTTTATATATCATACTTTTAGGACTGCCTTTTAAGTATACTAGCATATCCATCCTGTTCCATAAACCCGGCAGAGGTTTTTGCCATATTTTGTCAAAATGTGCTTTGCCTAGAGTATATATTTTCCATGGGAAACATCTCTTCCAAATTGCAAAGACATTGTTTAGTAATAATTTAGAGAGATGTGTGGGAAGGCACTATCCCAACCTGCTTGAGATATTGCTCATTTGCTTTGATCATTTGCCTTTGATCATCTGCAAATTTAGGCCTTGTTACTGGTAACGCTCATGGGTTTAATTCTCCTTTACCTAAAGGCTTGTAGCAGTAAGATCTTGAAGGTTTTTTTCTCTTTTCATCCAAGACTGAAGGCTCTGATGTTCTTGGATGAGAAATGCTAGATAAATACAAAAGTTACAGGACCTTTTCTCCTATGAATTCCACTAGAAATTTCCTTCCCTCTACTCCTCGTCTTCCTTCCTTTTAACACTATTAGGCAATATGCCCAGGCTTTTTGCTACCACCACACACAGTCTGAGTACATTCTTCTCTTGCAATAGCTGTATATGTCCATTCACCTTATCCAAAATGTGGTTTTCATAAGTCTGGAATTAGGAGAGACATGTCGGAGGAGGTTTCTTAGTGCCAGTTTGGTACTTCCCATAAATTATCCCTCAGACAGGCACTTTTAAATTGCAATGAAACTCTGATTAAAACCACAGATTATTGTCTAATAGAAATAAACAAGAAAGGATAATGCCTTATGTACCTGA
This sequence comes from Eulacestoma nigropectus, assembly GCA_013397775.1. Classification (NCBI taxonomy): domain Eukaryota; kingdom Metazoa; phylum Chordata; class Aves; order Passeriformes; genus Eulacestoma; species Eulacestoma nigropectus. Next base: position 127,346 of record VZTE01004033.1, on the reverse strand, counting down.
GAAGAAACTGTATCTGCCCCATATAATCCCAAATTCTCAATCGATTGTTTCCTTATCAGAGGGCATTTTTTGGGAGGGGGGAAAAAAAAAGGAAAAAAGGAGAAGAAGAAAAAAATGCTTTAAGACCATTATGTTCTCATTTCACGGTGGTAACATGCAACTACCAAAAGCGCAGGAGGAACTGGAGACATCCTGATCTGATATTCTGTTCCAGGCGCATAAAAGAACAATAGGAGCACGTGTGCTATCACAAACCCCGTGCAGAATAAAGCAGTGTGCATACCTTGCAGGTTCATCAGAGATCATACTGAGGCTTTAAGTCAATTAATCGGGGTTATTTTGGGGTAATTCAGAGGTATACACCCTTGCAAAATTAAGTTGAGGAAAATACATGAAACTTAGAACTTTTGTTCCCACTCTAACTAGCTGAACAGACACTCAAGTAAAAAACCAATTCATATTTCTTTGCCTTGCTAAGGAAAACCAAAGTAAAACCAGCTGCAGAAATGACATATGATGCTTCTGACAATTCCTGGCAATTCTTTTGAAGCTTTACAGTAGGAAGTTTAAATATATTTTGTCTGTTATATTGCTGTTTAAAAGACAGCTACCACAAGGGAAGCCTGACTGGAAAGCAGGTAGTGACTGCTCTTGTTCAAAGTGATCCCTACTGATCCCCCTGTGCCTGGAGAGCCCTGCTACAGGTAGGAGGGTTGTCTGCTGACATCTTTCCTTAACCAAAGTAGAAAATCCAATCTTACATTCCAAGTAAATGGGCATAGCAATTAGCTCAGAGCATCTAGTCAAAGCTCTGTTAGTTTGCAACCTGTGCTGCTTCCAAAGTCAGAGGAATACAAGTGGTGGAGCAGTTTGTGTGTTTTGGCAGTCACATTCAAACCAACAGCGTGTTTTGAAAGGAGGAGAGTATCAACTTGAAAGGTGATCAATCGTCATCTTAAACAAAATTAGGCTTTTGAAAATCTACTATTTAAAGACTAAATTCTGAAATTTGAAGTTCAGATGTTATTTTCATTCTAACATATGGATGAGAAGGATGTAAATCCTTTAAAGATATAGACTTTCTTCCTAAAGCAAACACCTTTGAAAAATACTTGATATTACCTTGAATCAATATGTAAGAAATTTAATAAGACTGATGTTTAACATTTTTTTATCTAACTATGTCCAAAAAGAAGATGGAAATACATGGGAACTGTGGTGGAAATAAAGCTAGAGATCTGTCGTGATAGTTGTGCCATAGGACACTAGAAGAATCATGGAAGTAGACAGCACAAAGCCTCACTCTAACCAATGAGACCATTCTGCCCATTATTGAGAAAATAGAAGACTTCTGAGAGTGAAAAACGCCCAAATGTAGTGAGTGATTTCTGACAGGCCTTATTTACACAGCAAGCAACATTTAACAACGCAGGGACGACTCAGCTTCAGGTGTTAGCCACAGTTTCAATTCGTGTCCCTAATAGGAGTCATTAAGTGCTATGAAAGTTGATAACATACCTTTAAACAAAACAAGTAAGCTTAAAAGCTTGATAAACAATGTAAGAAGTCTGTTGTAAAATGTCAGCTCATTCAGTTCATATTCAGTAACTTCACTGCATTTCATATTTTTACAAAATATATCACATCTTTGTATTTTGAATATTAAGGTTTGACAAATGTAAATATGCATGACTTCTGAGAATATCTAAACAATAAAGGAATAAAATTACTTCTCTCAAGAAAATGTCTTGTTTATAGTGGATGTTTATATACGTATCCTAATTTTTTTTGTGTTTGGTGCCACTGGAAATCTACAAACCTTTATTTTGGTTACAGATAACAAGCTGTTTCTTATGTTTCATTTTATCCTAGTGTCTTAATATCTCCTGTTACAAAACACATTATGTCCATCTTCCTCTTGACACACCAGATAAGTATTTTGTTCATAATTTGCAATCCCAAATTCTCTTTTGGGTAAGTTTGGACGATCTAAACTTGCGTAAAGTAAAGATGATTACTGTAACTAGAAAACTTAATATTGATTTAGAGATAAATATAGCTACATTTCCTCTAAACTTTTTGGAAAGATTAATTGGCATACTGGGAACGATCAATATTATACCTCTTAAATAAGATAGCTGGGATGAAATGTTGTTTGACAAGCTCGTTAGAAGGAGGCTAAAATGGCTGTAAAAGCTATATTTCAGGTGAGACTATTTGGTTATTCTGTGTGTTGATTTTGCAGTGTTCTTCCATTAGAATTTTTTCAGAAATAAACCTTTGATAGATCATAACTTGCGTAAAAATTATCTTACTTGTACTTTATTGTACTTGGACTTGTACTTTATTCACCTTGGACTTATCCTTTGTTTAATAAGTATGTATCTGTGGCTGATGGGATCATGGAAAAGAAATTCGTTGTTCTATTCTGTTGATCAATTTTGCTAAAAGTAGTTAGTGGGAGTTACTATTTGGTGAGAATGATGATTTGGACTTCTGTAAAGTATTTTGGATGGTATTTCCTTTTCTTTCTCAACTGAAGCAAATTGAAGTCTTCAGAGAAGCATCATCCACCACTTTGTTGTAACGGAATGGTCTGTAAGCACTCAAAATTTAGTCATAGAAACAGTTCAATGTCAATACAAAACAGCAAAAACAGCAAAAAATCTGGATGCTATTGATATGAGAAGAGGCTTGAAACTTGGAAAGTAACCAAGGTAGGGCACTGACAGTTCAGTTCAGAAGTTGTAATACTTACAGAGTAGCAGAAATCCTCTTGGCACAGATTTTGAATAGTTTTGGCACTGTAGAGCTGGAGCACTGAATCAGAAATAGCCATGATGAAGAAAGCCGTGAAGCATCCTTGCAGGGTCTCTGTAAAAATATTCCTGAAATTAAATGGTGCTGGAAATAGTCATCTTGGTGCCTGCTGTTACCCTCAAGCATCAGAATGCTAATGAAGGCCACCTCATTGATTGTGTCTTCATGTGAGTTAAACAGAGACCAAATTCTACCTCATTACATAATTTCTGAAGTCCCACTTAAGTTTCTTCAGACTCTGAATTGTGTAAAATAAATATGTATGCAGTGACAGCAAGGGGCATTAATCTCTTATTTGCTGGAAAATGGACCTGTTTACTTGCTGAGTTAGGCAGGATGTGTAGAAAAGCGTGTGCTTGTTCTTCTGGCTCCTCTCTTGTGCTCTTAACCCTAGAGAAAGTAGGAATATATAGGAGAGAAGGACTGGGAAAGAGTTTTACCTGCAATCCGGGGAATCTATGACACTATACGTATCACCTGCTGGTGAGACGTTTTTCACTCCTCTGTGCCACCTGGTAGGTTCAGACAGAAAGAAGTAGATGAGAAGCCAGACTCCTAACTGCAAAACTGTAAAACGTTGTTCTCATTTCAAACATGTGCAAAGCGTCAGAGATTTGGGATTTATTTTAAGGAACTGAAGGAATACTGTGTGAAAGGACTATGTCATTAAATCTGGTGAAAATTATAGACTTGAAATGTAAATTGTATTTCTCAAGCATTTTTTTTTCATTTAATTTCCATTGTAAATACTTCAAACAATGAAGCCTCATTTACTGCAGAGAATGTGTGAAATGACATGCAGTATGCTGTGCAACATCTGTCTGCATACATCACATTTTATTCACTAGCAGTAAAATAAATAGTGTTTTTTAAATTATATTGGCTGACCATAATCTTCCCCTTTTAGTGAAAAGCATGGCACTGTGCATTGCCCAGCTGCAAGTTTCAGTTTTTAGTTTACCACTATGCTGATGGAAATTATGTTCAGTTATACTGAAAAAATAATATTCAAGCCACATACTCAGGTTACAGAGTGGATCACGTTAATAATTGCATTATATTTCTCTCTATACATTTGTGGGTAGGAATGTTTTTCGAGAGAGTAAAGGCCATTTGCTTAACAATATTTGCTTTTATGGTAGATTGAACAGCCTATTCTCTCCGTTGTATTCTGAAAGCACTGACGTGGGGCAGAGAGCCTCCTGCACTTAGACAGTGTCAAGATTAGCTATTGCAGATGTGGACTAACAGTTATTGTCCAGAAATGGCTCTTTGGAAATCTTTGAGGCTGGTGGCTAAGCTTTCAGTGAGCATTGTCATGCATTGTACCCATATATGAATGGATGCGAACATGACTGTGAGCAGTTTTGGCAGGACATGAGATACACACTTGAGATATGATGAAAACATGACAACATTTTTCTTGAACATCACAATGACAGAGAAACTTACGTGTTTTTCTATGCAGAAGCAGCTAGATTCTCAGACAGTTTTTAACCAATATCTCTGTCCATTTTGTGCACCGTTCTCTGTCCAGTCAGCATTATCTCTAGGCAAGTTATTTAACCATGCATGTTGGGTTGAAGACCCAAGTAAGGATTTCTTATTCCTTAAATTTTCTTGTTTCTTAAAATACACTTGGGATACATCTCAGGTCTGGCTAGGTATTGCTGAAGCCAGAGTCATTTCCTATGTAGGAGTGAACCCTTTCAAAAAGATTTCAAGGATCTCGAAAGGATAAACAAATGTAATTTCCTGACTGCTCCTTGGCTCTGGTTAAGCTGTAGAGGACACATGGCACTGAATTCAATAGGAGGAAAGTCTGAACTTTCATCAATATCAGACTCAACATCAAATAACATCTTATTTGTTGCTGCATGGTCTAAAACATAATTGCAAAGTACTCTTCTAATTAGTTATCTTTAAAATTTTGCCTTTGGCATGTTACATTCGGCAGCTTTGTGAAGTGTAAAAAATGTAAAATAAGTGGATACTGTCTGGGGAAGCAGCTACTTTTTTCTAATCCTAAAAAAAACAACAGCTTGTAAGGGTCAATCTTTTAAAGTGTGTGCTTCACTGAATGCAATTATTAATCATTTCCCTTCAGGAAAAATATTAAATTAAGTGTTAAAGTACAGATCTAAACAGTGTTAAGTGCCCAGAGCTACTGAGTTCATAGTTTCAGCTGTATTTCAGTGTGAGATAATTGACCTTCCACAATGCAAATTTAGAGCTGGCACTGACTGATACAAAATGACTCATCCTGTCTAAGCATTTTATCTCCTTGCATTTATTTATTTCTGTGTCCATCCTCAGTTGCCATGAAGGTCTCTGTGGATGTGCTTCAGATTCAGTCCTTAGCTTTCTACATTTTTAGTAAGCACACAGTTTTCAGGATGATTTCCTCTGATATGACACCAAATAATATGGTAAAGGCTTTTTTTTTTCCCTAATGACTTTACTACCTTCTAAGCCAGCTGAATTTATTGAGAAATAAAACTGTAAGCTATGGTTAAGATGACTTTCATAGGTAAATGAATGAAATCCTCCAACTGTATCAATCAGGCAAAAAACCAAAAGAGAAAGATGGTAACAGGTTTTTTCCACTGTGTTTATGGTACTGAAAAAGACCTGTAATATTAATTCTAGTGTTTTATTATTAAAGTGCTTTCTGTAATTACATTTTAGTAAGTTGACTGACGTCACTAGTTACAGATTATGGCTTTTCTGAAGCAATACCCAATTGCAAATGCCTTCTCAAAGTATCATGCTGATAACATCTAAACCAGAAAAGATAATGCTGGTTTGCTGATCAGAAACAGCATATGTGAAAAGCATTTACAGCTGAAAGGAGACAAGGCCAGTGCAATTGGTAGGATGTAAAACAGTAGTGTCCATTATATTTACCTTAAATGTAGTGTCTTTGTATGTGTGTATGTGTAAATCTGTGTACATAAACACGTATACATATCTGTTGCTCTCCAAGTACACATGTATGTGTTTGTCTTTGTCCAACTAGTCTGAGAAAGAGAGCTGCTCTGTTACTATCAAAGTATGCTAGCATGAATTTGCATTGTTGTCTATCCCTGGCAGCATTTCACAGTGGAAGAAGTGTTGCTGAAAAACAGAGACTTTGAAAAGTGCGATTAGGAAAAAAAAGACTGCTCTGGTGGGAAAGATTATGTTCTGTGTGATCAGAGCTTACAGGTTGAATTATTACTCTTTCACAAGACAGATAAATTTAGACAAGTCAGTTGTCTTACACAATGGCAAACAAATACTTTATGTGAAAAAATCGTTTTATCCCAGCTTGCAAGAAAATGACAAAAATGTCTAATATTTGTCCATATACAATTTTTTTTGTCAATTTAAAGGCTTCATTCTAAATATTGGTGTGGATTTTCTACGCAGAAATCTTTGTATGTTCCAGACCAAATTAAAAATATGAAAGGCATCTTTTTACCAGCAAAAACCCCTCACTATAGTGCTTTGAAAGGTAGCCACAGGAAGGGAGAGAGGTAGGAACTAAAAACAACTCAGGATCTTTGTTTCTTCAGGTCAGAGCTGATATTTCAAACCCATTTTGCTATCTAGGTCCCAGCCATCTTAGTGAAAACAGATTCTTATGTAATTAGTTATACAGTACAGAAAGTGGTATCTGAAGGGACTGATCACAATTACTTACATCATCTGCTGCCACATCTCCTTCCATACAACAGCCTAACAGCAGACGTCCTCAATGGAAACATGGGATGTTACTGTCCTAACCTTAAGTCAGTGACGTCTCCTGGAGAGAGAGCAGGAACTTCAACGTATATCTCTGACATCAAAAATTGGGTTGTAGGGCTGTAGAATCTCCTTCCCTGATGTAGTCATTTGATGTGGAAGAGTTCCAGCAAATGACCTTCTTTAAGTCAATGACTTGAAAATCCATTTTTCTGTACATAAGGTCGCTGCACTGATGACTAGCACAATTGTCTGTTCCAGACTTACTTCTGCTCTCTGGTACTTACTCAGGTCTAGATACAAGGAACTAGTCCACTGAAACCCAAATCAAATCCAGTAGATTCATGCAGAAAATTCCAGTTTTGACAACAGGCATTTACATATGAGGTGATATTCTGCTGAGGAATAATGGTGAACATATACAACCATTTTAACATTCTTGAATGTTAAATGTGGATAGCCTCCCTAGAAAAATCAGAGAACCAGAGAATCTTAGAACATATATTGGCAAAAGCACAGTCTAGACAAGATGGCCCAGCACCCTGTCTAGCTGAATCTTAAAATGTGCAATGTTGGAGATTCCACCACATTGAGGGGAGATTATTCCAATGGCTGATCGTTCTTACTGTGAAAAATTGTCATCCTGTGTCCATTAAGAATCTCTTCAGGATTAACTTATACCTGTTACCACTCATCTTTTCCATGTGACTCCTTGTGAAAAGGGAGTCTCCATCTTCTTTGTAGCTACCCCTTAAACACAGAAACATGGTGCTAAGGCCACCCTGAAGTCTTATTTCGAGGCTGAAGAAAACCAGCTCTCTCACCATTTCCTGTTCTGGCAGGCTTTCTGGTCCTTTGTTCTCCTTTGTGGCCCTTCTCTGGACCCTCTCCAGCCTATCCACTTCTTTCATTTTTTTCTTTATAGTGGAGACCAAAACTAAACACAGTATTTGAGGCATGGCCTGACAAGTGCTGTGCAGAGAGGGATAATGACTTTATTTCTCTCTGCTGGTGATGCCCTTGTTGATGCAGCCCAGCATCCTGTTGGCTTCTTTGTTGCAGCATCACAGTGTGCACTCATATTGAGCTTGTTGTCCACAAGGGTGTCTTCTCTAAACTTTTATCTACCTTCTATTCTCCAGATGCTGACATAGTTTTGAGTTTGTGTTACAAGTCTTTGGTAGCTTACTCTTTATATATTTCAAACATATTATTATGGATTTGAACCTTGTTCAGGTAACAATACTAACTTTTATGTGAAGGCTAACTTTCTTATAGATTTCCAGATATTTTTAGCTGACTATTTGAGTTAAGGCAAATTTAGAATCATGCACCACTTCATATCTGCCAAAATTTGTTAATCACATAAGAAAGCTGTCCTGTACATTTCTAAGTGACCCTGTGAAGTGACAGTAAAACCATAATCCATTGTTTCAAGACGTGATGAGGCTTGCAGCACTTCCATCAGTTCTTTGTGTAGTTTAGAGAGAGAGAAACAAATGTTTTTCCATGAATACTAGTTTTAGTTGCAGGTTCGTGGCAACTGCTATCTTGAGGGTTTGGCAAACATTTATTTCAACATTCATTCTGCTTCTTGCTTTGCTCCTACCCTCATTCTCTTTTCTAGTATTTTGCAGAATACACAGCTTCTGATGGAAAAGGGGAGCAAGTTCTGAGTGTTGGAGCACATTGCTCCTGAGTACATTGCTCCAAAGTCTCTACCCCTTGAGCAAATGATCAGTTGGGAACTGCACAACATAGCCGTTGTACCTGGAATCTCTTCTCCTCAGCTTGTTTTAGCTTTTGAAGTGCATCTGTTTATATTTTTTTCTGCTTTGTTTTATGTTAAGGCACTCAAGATATATTAATTGTTTTCAGAGAGCAGATCAGAATCTGACTAAAATACTGAGCTTCTGTCTATTTAAGTATAACTTCTAAAAAATAGAAGTGCAAAATTTGTTAATGTGTATTTGGAGAGCTCGCAGAGGAAGTTAATCCTATTTAATTTTACTCACATACCTCACCTTGAGTTCAGGCTCTGTGTCCTTGCCTTGAAAGACCTTCAAGGTTTTGCCCCAAGCTATCTCTCTAACCTTATTCCCTATTGCATTCCTCTTCTTTATGCCACTAACACCTGTCTTCATTTGTCCTCGATCACTCTCTCCAGACTTTTTTCCATGCCTGTACATTCCAGCCTCCTCTTCTTTGCCAAGTCACAATCCTACTTTCATTGAAGTCCATTAGCCAAAATAAAAGTAATGCATTTCTTTCACCAGATTTAAAGTGAGTAAGGAAAGACAAATGAAAAGCCCACCTAAATCCTGGTCTGAAGTAATAAGCCAGTGTCCCATTTCTTTGAGTCGAAACTACTTGCCCACGAACATGACCAGTCAGATAAAACTGCAGGACTTGGGAGATGATCCTTCTGACAAAAAGAAATTAGAGCAGGTTTATTTTGAGTCTTCTACATTGCATAGTCAGTATCACACCAGTAAGTAATTTCAGTATTTAAGTGTTTTACGTGGCTGTCTTTTTAATATTATTTCCATGAACCCTACATAAAGATATCAATGCAGCCTGCTGAAATTGCTATTCACTGAGAACAGTAATTCTCACCAATCCTTAGCAACGTCTCATTAACACAGAGCTAATGAGGGCTAGATTCTGCTATGAGGAAAGTTGACAAAGCAGTAAAAACTTCACCAAGAAAGTAGAAGATTTTTATGTGGCCTTAGGTTTACTGTCCTTTAAAAAGAGACCGGCGAAGCTCAAGTCTGATCTGTGCTTCTCCGTCGATCCGGGAAGCAGTTGGCACTGCTCCTTTTGCTGGAGTTGCTGGCTCCGTTTCTGCTCCATATAAGGTTGCCCAGTGCTCATCCACCACGAATCTAGACATCTTGCAACACCACCTGATGTGGTTAATATCTGTCCCACGTGATCCTGTGTCTGATCCAGGCACTGGAGAGTTGTTTCAATTTGTTTGAGTTCTTCCTAAAATGTAAACTTAATAGAAAGAAAAGGAAGAAAAAAAAGAAGTCAGTCAAGCAAGCATTTCCTAGCCACAACTTTTTGAGCTGCTGAATTTGAGATTTTTACTTGAGGTTGGATGTGGTCTCTGTTCACTCTTTGCCCCTTTCTACTCAGGAAAACATCAGCGGTGGTGACAGAAAGAGCAGGTCTCTACTTACCCCTATCCCATGGATATAGGCAGGGTGTGTTCCACCTACTGCAAATACTGCCCAGGCACACTGCAGGGCTCACAACCTACACTTTAAATGTTTAATTTCTTCTTAAATTATTTCCTTATAAAAGTATCATGGCATTTAAAAACATGCTTCACTGAAAATCCATTGTAAACTTTTATTCATTCTGAGATGTGAAAGTGGACACATAATGTGTAACCTTTAAAAGAGTAAAAATTTTTTGTTGGGTTTCACTCAAGAAGACCCTCTTCCTTGCATCTTAATACTGCAAAGTAGGTTGGCAGAGAAACAGAGAAAGCACTGCACTGGCAAGTTTGTTTCCTAATCCTTTGACAGGCCTCCTAATTTTTTTTTCTCCAGTGTTCTAGAAAATAGACCAAAAAAAAAATCTCAAACAATATAAGTGCTAAACTTAGCACTGTCAGACAGTAAAAGATCAGAGCTATGTGTTATAGTCTGGACCTAAAACTGCTGTCAAGGATCTTCTAACTAACTCTCTGCTTAGCAGCATGGAAAGATTCAGGGGGAAAGAAGGGGGTTTTTTCTGGTTGCTTTTTAAAGTTGATTCGTCTAGTGGGCATTAAATCTTTCATTATGAAGTTTCCTTTCAAGATAAAATGTTTATTTTCAATCTTGAAAAAACCCACTTTTAATCTTTCAAAAAATCCCTTGACTTTTCTAGATTTGGATTGCATATGTTATCTTTTAATGATACACAGGAAAGTCCCCTAGGAATTGTAGTGTTGTTTGCCAGTATTTCTTGAGGGATTTACAGGAATGCTCACAGCTATTCCTGCCTCATCAATTATTTTCCTCACAGATTAAATTTTATTTATCTGTATAAAGATTTCTTCTTCTTTCCATGCTATTATCCATTTTCTCATTTGTCCTTATTTCCCTGGTTCATTAAATGATCATGAAGAAAGCAACAGCTGTGCTGAAAGCAGCAGGGTTGGGGGGAAGAAGTACATTCTTGTCCAGGTTTCTTACTAAAAATGGGATGTAAGGAAAAAAGAGGCTGTCAAAAAAAGAATAAACAGGGTTTTTGCATTTCAAAACTGGCCTGTTTTATAAAGACCCAACATTATTGTCTGCACATATATAGAAGAATTTTAACACAGATGACATCACCTTCTGGGTTGGTTTCAAGGGCATTTAGAAATGCCACACTTCTTTTAATTTCTCCATAGTGCTAGAATTTTTTTAGGATCATTCAGTCTGAGTCTAGCTGAAGTCAACTGACAAAGAACAATTTCTTCTCAACAAATGGAAGACGTTTCAGCCTTTCAAATATCCAATTCAAACGAAAGCTTGCTAGCAGAGAATTGCATGTTTCAAGGGAGGCTTAGATGGTATCTATAGTCCTGTCAAAATTAACAGAAATGTATAGCTGAAGTGTAAAGGATACTGGATAATGGTTGTTAATCAATGTTTAATCATTACATGCATTCATTGTTTTAGTACTTATGTGCAGGGAAAATTTACTCTTCCATGTTAGAGCTGTTCTTCATTATAGAGGAATGCCCGCAGTGTTCCAATTTCTGCTTGTTGCTTCTTGCCCTGTCATTGGACACCATTCAGAAGAGTCTGTGTCCACGTTCTTAACTTCTGCCCCTACCAGGTATTTATACACATGCATAAGATGCCCGTGATCTGTTATCTCTCCAGGCTGAGCAATACCATCTCTCTCGGCCTCTCTACGTAGCTCACGTGTTCCAATACCTTCATCATCTTTGTGGCTCTTCACTGGATTTGTTCCACTGTGTCCAAGTTCTGCTTATACCAGGAAGCTCAGGACTGGACTCAGCATTCCCTATGTGACCTCTCTACTGCTGAGGTCAGGCAAAGGGTCACACTCTCAACCTGCAGGCAATGTGATGCTGTTCCTGATGCAGCTCTGAAGAGGCTGTTTGCCCTCCTTGCCACAAGGGCATGTTGCAGGCTCATTGTCCATTCAGACCACCAGTGTCTTCTCTGCAAAGCTGCTTCCCAACCAATCGGCAGTTGTGCAGGTGTACTGCCAGTAAGAGTACAGGCCATTATTTCTTCCCTGTTTCTTCAGGTTACTGCCATCCCCCTAAATGTCAGCATAAGCACGTGCTTAATCAACAATTCCCCCTCAGTTTTGTATCATCTACAAACTTGCCGAAGGTGCACTCTGTCCTGTGGTCCAGGTCATCAGGGAAGATAATGAAGTGTGTTCGCCCCAGTATCAGCCACTGAAGTGCACCATTAGTGTCTGGACTTCTTGCTCCTGACCACAACTCTTTGAGCCCAACAGTTTAGCCAGTTTTCGAAACACCTCACCATTCACTTATCTAGCCTATATTTCATCAGTTTGCCCAGGAGAATTTTATGGGATACACTGTTGTAAGCCCTGCTGAGGTCTAATCAAACCCCTCTACCTGTATGCACCAACGCAGTTATGTCATTGCAGAAGTATTTCTGGTTAGTCAAGAATACTTCATAATTTCCATACTGGCAATTCCCACCCACCCTCTTGTCCTTCATATGTTTGGAGATGGTTTCCTGGATTATTTACTCCATCACTTTTGCAGGGATCAAGGTGAGGCTAACTGACATGTAGCTCTGCAAATTGCATTTCTGTTCTTCCTAAAGACAGGAGTGACATTTGCTGTCTTCCAGTCCTCAGAAGTCTCCAACATTTCCCATGACCTTTCAAAAATTATTGCAAGTGATCCTGCAATGACACCAAGTATCCCTCTCACTTCTCACCCTTCCTGGGTGCATCTCATCAGCTTCTGTGGATTTTACTTGTTTAAATATTTCCTGAGCAGATTCTCCTCCACTGAGGGTAAGCCTTTGCTGCAGACTTCCCCTCTCTTCTTAGGAACTTCGAATTCCTGAAGTCTCACCTTTGCTTCAGTAGATGCTGAAGGAAAGGCCTTGAGGTGTTGAACTTTTCTATGTCCTTTATCAGCCTGAACCATCCAGCAGCTTCTGTGTTTTCTCTAGTCATTTTTTTTGCTTCTAGTGTACTTGCAGATGCCACGTGATGCTTACTTAATTTTCACTTTTACATTTCTTTCTTTACCTAAAAATCCCAAAACAAGAAAGGGGAAAAAAAAAAAAAAGGAAAAAGAAGGAAAAAGGAAGAAAAAATAAGTGGTATGTATTAAATAAAATACAAAATGCCAAAGCGAACCTTGTATTAGCTCTTTTATGCATGATATAATATTACTGCTCTGGCTTTACTGTGGATAATCCCCAATATTTGTTAAAATTTAGTTCTTTGTCCCGCTATAATTTAACACTGCATGCAAAGACTCCACATATATGTAGAGAGAATTCTGGAATTCCTGAACTTAAAAATAAGTCGTTATCCTACACAACCCAATTCTTTTTTATATTAGTGTGACTAAAAGCTTTGTATTGTTGTACTGTAGGCACATAATTTGTCTTACTAGCATCCAGGATCCCAGACACAGAGTCTCACATAGCTTCTTAAAACAAAGTAAGAGCTTTACTGACTCTTCTTGTATGATAATTTAAGCAAGCAAATCACACCTTTTGATATCTCCACTCAGAACTGTAAAGTTCTTGTTAAAAACATTATGAAATTTATCTCAGACACAGCTTTCACAGTCAGTACCCTGTTTCAGTCTCATCAATCTACTTTTTGCATCCCCAACACTCTGTACACCATTTATCCATTCCCATCTTATATCCATATTTCCTACTCAGTATGGTCTCTCTCTCTCTTTTTTCATCTCCACCTTTTTCCGTGTTAACCCTTCATTTTCAGAGATAACAGCTCAACTCAAATGGAAATACTTTCTTTCCCTATAGAAAAGTAGCCAGAGAGATGAACAACATAGGATGTCAACAGAAATGTTTCCATTTCTCTAAAGTTAAAGCACCTTTATTCCCCAATGTTCTATGTGCAGTCATCAGTAATCTGATTTCCAAAAGATCCAGCGATGTTTTACTCTGTTATACTTCCCTTGAAATCAAGGGAAGGAGGCTGTTGGAGGGCTCTTTTATGTTATCATTTCCTAGAGTTTGCTCTGCTTATATAGAGAGAATTTTTCAGTGAAGTGTAATGCTATCTATTCAAATGCAATTTCAGCTGGAAATTTGTCCTGATTGAGAGTAGTTTCACTGGCACGTGGGGGGGGTCCTGTCTTTTCAGGCCTTTCAGTGATGAAGTTTTTTATGACACAAGCACACCACTTTTTTTCTTCTTTTTTTTCTTTTAATGGGCAAAACTTTTCTCTGTGGTTCACTAAACTACTGAAATATTTGAGTCACATATTACTAAAGTTTAATGAACTAAGATATTATTTTCTCCCCTGCCTTCTTATACTCCTTGTTATGCCTCACACAACTGTGTTGATTGTTAGTGTTTTGTATTATACACAGTTGGCAATTCATTTTGCACAGAAGTTGTTTTCTGTACAAAAAGCAAGAAATGAAAGGTGAAGCTCTGTGTCCAGATTATTTGTTCTCAGAAGATGACCGACTGTTCAGAAGGCTTTCAGGAAATGGATGGTAAAATAGAAACAATTATGTCATCTTTCCTAGAATGACTGAGCTTGCAGTTACAAGGCTAAGAAGTTAGGACTGGCTTGTGAGCTGGTGTAAATCATTATAAATTCTCCTTAGTTGAAGCTATGCTAAACTAAGGGTCATCCTTCTGACTAGACGGCAGCATAATAATGAATTTCTACATCAGACTGCACTATTAAAAAAAAAAAGAAGAAATATCAGCTGCATTAAGAGTTTTGATGGCATTTGAACTAACCAGTACCTTTCAAAAGTCACTATAAAGATGATGTGCCAAACTAGACTATAACAACCCATTTATAAATTAACTTGAATACACAGAGCGTGCCAAGACCAAATAAATTAATATAAGTCGATGCATTTTCACCTTGACATAATGCCACAGGAAGGAAATAAAACGAAGTTAATCTTAAAATGAATTCAGCCCAGCCTACCAATTAATCAAGTGTAACATCAAGTAGGCTTTTGGCCTCACACAGAGTATCCTGTTTCTTATCTAATTCTAAAAATAAATGTCCAATCACATACCTTTGATATCCAACAAGCGGATTAAAGGCAGATCCTCTAATTTAGATATAGATTGGAAGGCAAGACTCCAGAAGAAAGCCCAAGGTACCTGAAGGTCCTTTTTTGTACTCATTTTGCATATTTTTACTCCCCTGTTGCAATAACTTCAAATCCTTTCCTTTCCCTTTTCACTAACTGCTTCATTCCCTCCTCTATGTCAGTGTAAAGATTTAGAGCTAGGCCCAGACTTCACCATAAAAGCAAAAAAATTACCTTGCTTCTGAATTCCCCACCTTCCCAAGCTAGGAACCCATTCTTGTGCCTCAGTATCCCTTCTATCCTCCTGCGTACTTCAACTCCCTTAAAGCAAAATCCCAATCCAGTTTCTTGTACCTTTTCCCAACCTTTCTGGTACACTTTGTTACATTCTCTTTGCTCCTTTTTCCCCTCTTTCCTTGCAATTACCATAAGCTTCAGAAATCAGCTTGAATTTGTTATTGTCCAGGACGATAGCTGAGTTTTTTCTATGAAGGCGGACAGCATCAAGAGGAGGGAGTAAGATGAGAGATACAGGAGTCAAAAGGTGACACTTAAGCCATCAAACCATAGCTGTTCTTACTGTAAAAGCAGTGAGCAGGTGCCAACTGGAAAGATGAGGAGCAAGTACATTACACATCAGAAGAAATTTTCAAGTTTGAGAAAACTGCATGGATCCATAAAAGTCTTAATTTGTCAATGTTGAAACACATTCTTCTGCAGTAATATCTTGCTAATTTTTCAGTAGTCCAGACTGTGTTACTTAGTATACATAACTCATTCCCTTCCACAGCACCTCAGTTTTGAATGTCTAGTTGAAGCATGTATTTTTACAGGAAAGAAAAAGTATGAATATTTTACTAAAGATCAAGTGAAGATAAGCTTTTAACCTGGCTGTGCTCTTCCCTGTGATGTGTAGGTCTTGTAGTATTTCTTCATTAAGATACAGGTGAAGAGTGTCACCACATCTTACTTACTTTTACTAAAGAAAAATACTTTTTTTAAGAAAATTATTTCAATATCAATTAAAAAAAAAAAGTTAAATCATTCATAAAATGTATTCAAAGTTCATTCTTTTATTTTTGCTTTAATGCTAGGCCTAGAAGCCCTGTCATCGTTATTCAGTGTTTCATTTGCAACTGAATTTTATAAGAGAAATAAGAAAAGAGTCTGTTGAAACCATAACCCTAAAATGAGTAAATCAGTTTTACCCAATGCCTTAAGGCTTTATTTTTATAGTTAAGACATCCAACCCTTCAATTTTTAAAATTTTTTCAGTTTACAGAATGCCACAGAATCCAGGCTTTCCAGCTGGCCAGCTAAAGAGAAACATAGAGAGGTAACACCATTTCTATAAGTACTATCACACCATGTAATATTTTGAAATACTGTTCATATATCAAGAATCTAAAGATGGCTTTGGCCACTGGCCAAAAGTGGAAAGGAAAAATGTAGGCCTTATGTGTGCATTCAAAATGAAATAAACTAAACCCAGAAACAGTTATTTTCTCTACCTAGTAATTATACCAACACATCTTGTATTTATAAAAGTGTTCTCTCGTTGCCTCCTTAGAGTGCTACATAAATGCTCAGAACAAAAATGTTGGAAAGAGGCCAGATGGAAAAACAAAATGTCCATCAGAGGTAGAACAAACAAGAATGGTATACTTTAAACTAACACTGCTCTTCAATTCAAAAACTGAATTTGCACTCAGGAGTATAGTTCTGCTTTATGGGCCTGTTTGGATTTTCACAGTTTCTTTTGCAACAAGCTGTCTCATATTTGATCACAGAAGGCTAATTCTCAGAACCAGGTTATACTACAAAGTTTATACCAACTTATTGTTAAAGGTAAACTGAGTATAAGCAAAGTAGGGGTTGGGGATAAACTATCCAGGTATTCCAGATAGGAAATCTTCACTGTTTTGAGAGTCCTTGTTTGAATCCATGGGGATTGTTTTTTAATTAGCGGGGAATAAAGCTGAGAAAATTTGGGAGGGTTGGCAGCAGCTTTCCATCCCATAGCAGACAACTTACATTCTGTGCTATATAAATCACCAGAATCATGAAATTAGGCTTTCTGTACATTTTCATCCATAGCTGATAGCTTACCTGGTGCTTCATCCACTGCATGAGCCCCTTTCGAGTAATCTTCTCGCCGCAGGATCCTATTTAGGGTGCTCTGCTCAGGACCATGTGGCTTTACTGGTCTGAGCCCAGCAAATATCACAAGTTGAGAGTCAAGGACCTAGGCCTGCCAGATACCCATAGCATGCCAAACAGCTTCAGCTGGCTGTAATTAAATGCAAATGATAATGGTGGAGAGGAAATATGTGTAGCCAAGTCAGGTCAGTAATGCTTCCAGCCTCTCAGCAACTTCGGCCATGAGTTGTGTTCCTCAGAGGCATCATCTTAGCATAGAGGAAATGTGCCCTTCCTCTGTTTAAAAAGCTACAGTGGGAGGAATATCTAAAGGAATGGAGACATGAGCTCTTCCCCAATTACCTGACCTAAAAGAGGGTCTTGAACAAAGATAGTCTAAGCAGGATGCAGGTGCTTTGGACTCAACAAACTGTGGTTTATTGCTTAGTGGAACTAAGCAATATTTATTCCTTTTTCTGTAAGTACTAAAGAGTGAAGGGCAGGCTTATGGCTCATCTGTAGAGAATTTCTCCAGGGAGTGGCAGCCCAAGTTCAAACCTCTGTGTCAGTTGTTAGATAATTACTTAGACAAAACAGAACTGCTCCAGGAAGATTAATCTTAGCACTTCCTCAAAGAACAGAAAATCATAGGGAAGAGAATATACAGAAAAAGGCAGGAATTGGAGTTTAAGACTGCAGCAAAGCAGTTCTGCTGGGATTTAAGGCGACTGTGCTGAAGCCAAGCCAAGTGGCATCACCGAGCAGGCAGCCCTGTCTACCTGCCCCTCCTGCACGGCCCTCAGACATGCTGCTGCCCAGCTGTGTGAGTGGGGAGACTCAGCGCCTGCATCAGGGGCAATAGGAATACACACACCAGGATTAACTGGGTGTTGAGAACAACTGTTACAGCTGGACAAGAGAGTGGACAAGACGGGTACATTCCTGAATCCAGTCCCTAAGAGCAGATTTCCTTAAAGGCCAGTGTGATTGAGGTTTTAATGACACTGACCTACAAAGGCACAAGAAGCTCTCCCTGATATCCTTCAATTTTAGGTAATGGTTTTCTTAGAGAATTTAGGCTTTAACTACTATTCCAGCTAGAGCCAGCATGGCTTTGTCAAAACTTCGTTAAGCTGGTTTGCTTTTTTTTTTTTTTTTTTAGCAGTGTTTAATGATTATTAATTAAAAAATATCCCTTCTCAAATGTTATTTTTAGGAAGGAGCAAAACAAAAATCATAAAATTCTTTCCAGGATCAATGATTACAAGTAAATTGCATTTAGTTATGGTAATTATTAAAGTTTTGGGTTCTTACACTCAAAGACTAAAACAGCATAGGCTGTCACCATTTCTTACAGAAAATATAGATTTTTTTTTTTCTATCACCTTGTATTTCAGCTAGATCATCAAAGTGTTGGCTGTTATTTGAAGTTGTCTTAAAACTTCCTAAATTCTATGTTCCAATCTCTTTTCTTTGAAGTCACCATTGTCAAGTTTAGCTGTCATAACTATATGACCTACTATTAGTCTTTAAGCATGAAGGAATGATTAAACATGTCTTACAGTTAGTAATGTTAGTTTAAAGCATTACTAAAACACAATGTCCATAACACTTTCTGTAAAATATTGGAACTGAACTGATGAAAGGAGGTGGGGTTTTTAGCCACCCAGAAATGGCAGAACAATATTTTGTGTCGGCTAAGATTACCCCCTGTATGACACGGGTAGTTAAATTAAACCTAATGAACTGTGGTCTAACATTTGAAAACCAGTTAAGAAGTTTTTTCCCATCAGAAGATTGCTCATAGTTAATTAAATCATTATAACTTTTTTCGTTTTGTTTTTTGTTTTGTTTTTTTTTTTTTTTCCCCGGCATTGTACATATACTGGAATTATTTCTATATATTAGACAAACATTTTGCCATATTAGAGTCAATGCATCATGCTCAGAGATTAATTTGTAAAAAGAGGTGGTTATTCACTTAGATGAGTTTACTTCAGATGAAAAGTCTGAGGCAAGTAGTGCTATACTTGTGGGAGGAACAGTTTCTCATGAAAGTCTTTCATATTTAATTTTTTTGTATCAATTATGTGCTACTGGGTTTTTAAAAAGATTTTCAGGCAATGGTTACAGTTTTCACAGATTAATCATTGCTCAATAAGATGGAGAATGGCCTATGAATTTTTTTCTCTGTGTTTTGTACCATGTACATTGTACAGTATTTAAGCAACCCAAGAGTACTTTAACTACCATTAACTGAGTTATCTACCATTTATAGCATAGGTAATATGCTATATATAAATAGGTCATTTATTTTCAAATCCTCTCTCAAGAGAGGCAGTTGTTTTTTGTTGTTCTATGTCCCTTTACAGGATGTTGATCTGTATGGTTGACCATGCTCTTCATGTGAGTCCACATCTTCAGATTAGCTCTAAGACATCCTTTACCCTTTTCATGCAGACATGCTTTACCCTTTTTCTTCATACTTTTTCTACAATTTTTCTTACTTTGCCTTTTTAAAAAAATTTTGCCTGGGAAACAAAGCAATCTACTACAGCCACGAACTGTTGAGTAAGGTAGCCATATGCCATAGTTTATCTATACGTAGTATAGATATATACACTGCAATGAAATTTTTCTTGAAAAATGCGTAAGATAAGGCTAGAACTATACTGTACTGTACATGTTGTGGATTGTTAACTTTATTGTAATGGGAGATACATTAAAAATGGAGGCAGAATTGGTTGGACTATTTTTCATATTAGCTAGGCCGCCCAGGGCTGGGTAAGTCTGAGGTACTGAGGTCTTAGGTAGTAAGATGGCTGGTGGAAGTCCACTAAGAAATCCCACAACTACTCTTGACAAAAGTGAGGGTTAACTCTGCCTCTGAAATCTTGATGCATGTGAGATCACAGAAATAGAAAGACTTGAAGAAATGTAGTAGGTTCTACCACAACAGCTGAAATGAAACAAGAAAGCTTACATAAAGGTAGAAACTACAGAAAGATAAAATCTATATGCCCTAGTAACTATTTCTACTTCGATACAATATGTTTTCCAAGTTACTCTGAGGTCTTCATAGGTCTAGATAATGCAAAGTAGAGAGACTATGAAATCGGCTAGCATGGAACTGGACCTGGTTACAGAAAGAATGTCTCCAACATTTTCGTCATGTTTCCATAAATTTTACCTTTAAAAAAGTTAACTGCTTTTTAAAATTAATTTTAGCCATTAGATAATGAAAAAACCCTCATAATTCTGTATTTATTAATATTCAGCGCTGAGTTTTGAAACATGCAGAATCCCAGGGCCAACATACAAAATGACTCAACTTGTAAATCTGCATGTAAATCTACTTACAATAATTGTCTCTATAAACTTGAACATTTTATCACAAAAAGCCCAGCTTGCCTAACTACTTATGGTAGTTCTGAGTTCGTATCAGGGGCTATGATTTTGCATATCAATTTTACATTGATTTCAAAATCAGATATTTGGTATTTATTGTACACAGAAGATAGCATTTGTTTCAGGAAAAAAGTAAAAATAACATTTAGAACTCACAATACACTTTAAAAAGTCAGTACAACAGTGATGAAATAATCCAGTGACCTAGCAACTAAACAGAGTGCCAAAAAAAAATCCAAAGTCAATGTCATAGAAAGACCATAACTTAAAACAAATTAAACTAACCACTGGTTATTCTTTTAACCTCTTTAGTAGCTCCAAAATCAGATTTCTTTTTCTTTTCATAACTTCCCTGTTCATAACAAAACAAAGAACACAAGAGGCTCCTAAACAGATTAATGAGTCAGTGTCTCTCTGTGATTCTCAAGATCAAATCTTGTTTAATAACCCTAGCAATCTTGAAGTAAATCTTCACTTGTCTCAAAATAGAAATTGTGATAGAAGTTTCTATCAAAGCCACATCCATACAAGCAGGCACAGGTTTGTCAATAGAACTGGCATGTGATTCACAGTACATGAATTGGTACATGATTTATGCCTGTAACTCCTTTGAAGCTTGGCTTTTCAGTCCATATGTCAGAAATCTATAAAAAGAAATGTAAATAAGCTTAGTAATATACAATTTCATGGCATACTTAAGCATTTATATTCAGGTTTTAGCTTGAGGTTAATCTCAAGATTATAGATAAGAGTATAGATATTTTACGTAAATCATGAAAGTTTTCAATTGCTGAAGAAGGGAAAAGGCATCTTATGAGGGTGCATATTGTTTTCATTACCCTCTGGGAGTATCTCTTTCTCTCTCTTGTTTATACGAGGAGCAAAGATAACTGAAGTTTATGAAATAACTAACTTTAGGATGATTAAAATGGTGTGAAATGGATCCAGCCCTTAGGGTCTGATAGCCTCTTGCATTAAGGATCAGTAGGCTTACATTGCATTAAATCCCAAGAAGGACAATAAGAGCTGTCTCACATCATCTTCTTTTCTATTTACAACCAGAACTCTGGCCTTTGTGAATTACTGAGTGTTGAACTTAGGAAAACACAATGGAGAAATGAAAGTTGTCAAGACAGTAGAAGAAACCAAAATGGATAGACAGTCAATTTAAATCTAGATTGTTTTAATTTTAATTCAGTGCTCTGAAAAAAAAATCAAGAATGAAGAAATCAGAGACCAGTGGAAGCAAGAGTTCTTTATCTGTTCATTTGTTTTTTAATCTACATACTATCATGATTTTACTCTAACATGGAAACAGCTACATTTAAGTTTGATGTGAAAACAGATTTCAGTGCAGGACTTTATATTTCAAATCATTTAAATCCATCAAGAAGGGTTTATTGCATGGCACAGGTAATTTTAAGATTTTTCTCCGAGTCCTGAAAAATGCAGAGTTATTACTGATATTGACTATCTTTGTTTTGTATTGCAATGTAGAAGATCTTCTAAGAATGGAAAAAAAAATCTCTGTCATAATCTTTTTTGTAGCTTCACACCTCAAGGAGTTTGATTTCCTGATTTTGAACAAATTTTGTTTAGCTCATAAGTCATATTTCTTATGCTGAGTAAAACACAGCACATGAACCCATATGTTAGTGTTGCCTAAGGATTTCTAGATTGAAAACAGCAAAACTACTACACAAGCAAATAATGTGCAGTTCAAGGCCAGCTGACTCAATACCTCTTCATGGTGCAGAAACACACCATGGTTGCTTACCATCGTGGCTCCAAGCTGTGTTCAGCTACATTTTTGTGTAGCATTCATCCAAGTACACCTTAAATGGCAGTGTTTTTTAAGATATGCAAGTACATTTAGAGATGCTAAAAAAGTTAACTTGCATCCTGAACTAGGCATCTGCACGGGATTGAAATCCATTTCCTGGTAACAATCACATGGATGTATAAAAGTATATGATCCATTTTGAGCATGGATAATTGAATCACTCTTTCCTATTAAAGCATTGGAGCACAAAAAGAATGGAGACAAGTCTGTATGATTTTGACTAGTGCTCTGAATTTGGTCATCCAAGGAATAAGGCTTGGACTCCCAGGTTTGAGGACTTTCACATCCTTTCTCTCTGGCCTGGCACAGCAGAATAGAGTGTTTCTAAAGCTAAAAAAAGAGTGAATTAAAGGAGTGTCCGTCTTTTGAGACATTATCATGTATCTTCTGTTGTCAAATACAGTGACGGTCAAACCAAGTGTACTTCTTCCTGGACAATGCATATTTTCCCCTCTCAAAGACTGGTGTTAGCTGATTGTTATTTTGATAAACATGTAAAATTAATAATTTTGGCATATTAAAAGCTTTTTAGAGACTGACGGGGTGATATAATCATAGTTGTAATATTACATTTCTCTAAAGTAAATTGTTCGTGTCTTCTACTTAGTCTGTGCAGAAAATTTATGTCAGTTTAAGTGAACAGCTCATTTGTAGCTGAAAGTAAAGTAAAGCTGAAATAAATGTAAATTGTTATAGTCACTTATAGAAAGTAAGACAGACTCTTCTAAATGGAAAATATTTAGTTCCAATAATATTCAGAAGGTTCAGCACCATAAGGTTAACTGCTTTACCAGGGGCTAAAACAGTCAAGCCAACTCTGTTTCATTGTAAACTGGATCAGTGGTGGAGTGATTGAGATGCATGATATAAATGTAGATTTGAGCATTTTCCAACATTCATTATTTCTGGTTAAAGATTTTTTCTTGAGGTCGTGCTAAGTTTTGCAGAACCTTAGCAGAAGAATACAGGCAAAACTATTCCTCTGATTATGTAAACAGGGACTCAAAATAGATCTGAAGATCACTTGCAGTGAAATCTATCCGATGTCCGGAGTATAGACACTTGTGGTTCTAACTTCAAGTGTTGTTCTGAAAACTCTGATGTGAAAGCTACACAACAGCAGCAGTCCTAGGTATTCATAAATATACATCTCTGTGGGCAAATAAAGGTGTTAAATAGTTCTGTAAGAAATGAGTAGCCCGGTATATTGTCCATTACCAATCGCTATTAGTTTTTGGGGTTTTTTTTGGTTTTTTGCTTGGTTTTTTTTATCTCCTAAAGGTCATCAAATTTATTGCCTGTTCTATCTTACTGTTACAATCATTAATCAAGTGTAGGTTCTTGGAAAATATGGTCCTATTAGACTCTATAGCAAAACTCTGTTGATGTTTGTGGATCAGAATTTTGTGCTGAGACACATGCAGAGCCAGGTTTTAGCATGTGAAAGGAATAGATTTCCACTGTAGAACAAAACCATCTGCTGAATGTTTACATGTTCTCCCACACTCTAGAATCTAACAATACGGTGTGAATCAAATAAAGGATAAACTGAAGTTAACAAACATTTAGTTTACCAGTACCACAAAAAATACCTTAAAACCTGTAACTTTCTTATTAGTAAAAGCACTAAGCTATAAATGGTGCACACTCGTGTCAAATGCTTGGTCTAGTGATCTAAATAGCAGAAGATATATAAAATTGCACTCTCATTTAAAACATATTAGTGCTTTTTATGGGCATCATTTTTGAATATGAACCAATGTGTCTCAGATTGAAGTTACATCTTGAAGAAAGACATTTTCCTTTAATGAATTAGCAACTCTACAAAGTAAATAATATTGTGAAATTATATATGCAGTGCTGCTGTTTTCAATTTCTCTAACTATTTTTATACATATAATTACAGAAAACCTATGTGGTTAACTAACCGTGAACTGGGTATGGTTTTTCAAACTGAACAATCAGTACTTTATGAGTAGTTGGCCTGTGGAGACAAAATATCTTGACAGCCCCAAAGTCTAGCTGGCCTAAAAAGATGATGAGCTGAGCACTGTGGTGAGTCATTGTCTTTCCAGCCTAAGACTGCTATGGGCTTCACCTGCTTCACCTTCAAACTGCCTCTGACTGATCACTGAAGCCAGCAGGTGTGTGTGGGCATGTGGCATCCCACCAGGCTCTGGCTATGCCTGCCACCACAATTATAACACAGTTATTGACACTGCAAATCTGTTCTTTCAGAAGGTCTCAAGATGGCCCTCAAAATGCACAGAAATCAGTGAGAGTACTGTAGCCATTAACTCCCAGCTGTGACATTTTCTGGGGTGTTCCAAAATACAGATCAGGATTTTTCTGTGTCATTTCTACTTTTTCCTTTATCAGGACGTAGGTGTTGTCAGGCAATCGAGAAAATATTTTAGGTATTTAGAAGTGTATGATGTTGCACAAAATTTTTAAAACTGTCAGTATATGAAAGCAGAACTGAAAATGTGATTAACATTTGAAGAATAATCTGAGTCTAGCCTGTTTTAAAGGAAAGAAAAATGAAGTTACTACTCCCATGTCTCTTAAATTTAATACTTTTGCAAATTATACAGAAAAGAGCTGTGAGTAAAACCAATTTAAAAAATAAAGTTTATTCTTTCACTATTTCCATGTTTGTTTAAAAAATACTAGTTTTTAAAGGCAATGAAATTTCCAGTGATAACTTGTTTGTTTTCCAAGCTTGTACACATTTCCTTAATGATTACCAAAGATGGAAGTATTCAGGAATAGAACAGATTTTAAATCAGGCTATTAATGATGAATCAAAATTTAAAGGAACTATGGTGTGGCTGAAGGTTATCTCCAATCAAACTTATCTCTGATAAAGTGATTAGATCTCTGACATAAACTTCTAAATCTCCTTGAAAATTTAGAGTTGGATAAACATCAAGGTACATAAAAAAACCTTATTGCTTGTTTTAGGACAATTAATACTTATTGAGTTCAGTTAAAAGTGACATTCTACTCTTGAATTTCTGGCTTCTCACACTAATGAAGTTTATCATCACAAGAAGTGCTTGGCAAAAAATGAATTCCTTGTAGTTTATTACCAAAACTGCAAAACGAAAAAAAAATTATTTTCAGCTTTTGTGAAATTTTTATACAACAATAATTGGAGGTTTCGTTTTGAGTGAGGTTCATACTATCTTTAACTAGTTTTGTTTGTCATAAAAAAATTGCAAGGTATTCCAATAAAATATTTTGCTTAATAATATATCATTGAAAGATATTTAGAGTCAACAAGTAATATATAATCAATTGATTGAACATAATCAATTGATTATGGATTTGAAACATTTTGCTCAACTTCACTCACAACCTACGAGGGACAATTAAAAAAGTACAGTTCCTTGTTTACAGATAGAGATATGAAATACAAAATTGGATGGTCTTACTCCAAATTTGATGATATGCCAGTTGATATCATCTGAGGTACATCAGTAGATCATGTTCAAATTTTCAGAATACAGAAAAAATCCAAACAACCCACACAAAACCAAGATTAAAAACCTACAAAAACAAACGAATAAAACCAAACAAAAAACCCCCAATCTTAACGTTTATCTTTTGGATTTCGTCTTGCCCAATAGAAGTGGGAGGAAAGACCAGCATACCACAATCTAAGAAACTGGCAATTTGCTTCCTCTCTTACCCATTATGAAAAGTTCCAGGTCCGAATCTTGAGCAACGCAGAAGTACCTGCTCCTTTCAAGTGTGGCAGCTGGGAAAAAGGTGCATTGTTCAAAGGTATTCCCCTCCCCTTATATTTCATCTTAATTAATTTATCCAGTGAGCAAAAAGCTTTTATGCTTGGTGGCCAAGCCTTTGCTGTGTAGGGAGAGCAATGCAAACAAGGGTCAGACCGCCTGCCCAGGTCGTGGTGTTCTGCAAGCCTCCTCCAGCCTCTTCAGGCAACAGCCTTTAATGGCACATATTTGTGCCTTTCTTGGAATTATTCACCTGTTCACTTCAAAAAACACACATAGGAGACTCATTAAGATTTGTTCTATTTGTCTCAGTAGTTACTTACTCTGTTCCTCCTGATGGTGATGTAAATCACTTTTCTGAAGGGAGTCATGTTAGTATAAAAGAGCTTGAACAGGAAAATCATAGTTGTTCCATTTCTGGAAAATGAAAAATATCATGTCTCTCTAAATGAGTAGGAAGGCTTTTTTGCATTTATCCAGACTTCTGTAAATCTCATCTTTCTATATTATTGTAAATGAAAAAAAAAAAAAGGCAATACAGGACTAATTTAAAGAAACTGATGCAGACTTGCCTCTCCAAAGCAGGTGCTGTCCGCAAACACTCCTTTTCTTCAAGGAGTTTTTGTTTAAGCCCTTTAGGCATGAGACAGCCCTATTAGAGAGATGCTCAAGATCCTTTTCTATCCTAAGTATTTAAATCGTGTATGTGCAAAAGACTACATCATGTAAACAGATTAATCCAGCTGAACCCATACTCACACTATATAGATTTGTTTATTCAAGCTTTACATACAGTTTCTACATTTCAGGATAGGTGAACAGCTGGAAAAGCAGCAGGTTGCCACATACATGGGAGGAAAGAACAATTTCATGGTTTTTTATTACATACAGGGTTCAGCTCAGATGCAATGCTAGATGGGACATCTGAACTTTAGGACCAGTAAGACAGAATGGGTGTTAGGACTGAGGACTGGCCCCTTTGGGCATGGGCTGTGAAATGTTACTCTCCATTTCATCAGCAGCTTCTCACTATTTTGAGTAACCTCGTCTGGGCTATTTATGTGAATAATGTGAGAGTCTATCACCTTAACTTGATTAGTTTGCACCTTCAAGGTAATTAGCTCCTTATGTTCCTTTGCTAGAGGCAATCTGTGTTATATTCCAGGCGGCTACACAGTTGTCTTCCCTTCTGTCCATATACCCTTTTAGGTTACTCAGGAAGGTAAATTGTGCTGTAGAATTATTGCTCCTCTGCTCTGAAATAGGTTAATCAAAATATACTTTTGTGGGGGAACAAGACGTATCTGAAGTACAAGTAAGAACAGATGTGAATCTCTTTGCTCAATGTTGTATTTTTGAGATTTTGTTTGTTTGGTTAGTTTTTTGGGTGGTTTTTTTTGTTTGTTTTTTGGTTTTTTGTGGGTTTTTTTCCTTTTTTTGAGGTCTACTTCTCATTTAAATTGGCTGAGAGACAGTATAAAATTACAGGTTGGTAAATATTAGAACTCAGTTTCAAGACCTAAGGATTTAGAAAGTTAGGACATTGCTTCTACTTGGGTTTTGAGTTTCATAAAAAAATTAAAAATTCACTTACATAGCTGCATGTTTATTCTACTGTACTCTAAAAGTTTTTCACTTTATATCCTTCAGGTATGGAATGTTCTAATGCAGTGCTGAGGCTATTTAAAATAGTTGTGCTGTGGTTGCTGTGGCGAAGTAGAAAACTCTCATTACAATAATAATTGCTGGAGGAGGGTCACTTCATTTTGCTCTCAAGAGTAAGCAATGTGAGCAGGTCACCTATAGATGCATAAAGGAAGCTTTACAGCTATTATAACAGTCATTGGGTTACACTGTCTCAGAAATTACATTAAGAAGCAAATGAGGGAGTGTCTTCTAAAATGCTGTGATTTAATAAGATATCTCAAAGTGAGGTCATTCACACTGGGAATGATAATACCAGTAAATTAAAGGGAAGGTCACTTTTATGTAATGTTAATCATACAAATTCCTCAAATATGGCTGTTACGGTAAGGCTTTTATGGATCTGAGCATTCTATGACCTTTATTTGTGTCAGCATTATAACTAAAAATTTATTAATATATGAGACCAGAAAAAGGTCATCTTCTATCCTTTTATTTTGTTGTTTAAGGGTTTGGAGGGTTTACCACGTTGTATACCATACACTCACTGTAAAACATGTCTTACATGTAAAATGTCTTACAGGATATTTTCTTCATGAGATTGCCTTTTATAGTACAGTCAGGTTAAAAAATGGAATTTCTAGATTTGGTTTTGGAATAAAAATATTTTTAAAGAAAAATACTAAATTCCCTGCCTGATTGTTATCCCATATTATGCCAAGTGGGCATAATGCATCCATTCCTATAAACTGTTTTGAAAATACCTTAAATCCTTGCAGTAGTTTTTCTGTGGGGTTTTATTATGGACCCAGTTATAAAAACAGCATGTAAGCATAACTGTTTTATAAGGAATGATTGGGGAGCTTTTTTTTCCCCTCAAGAGTACTTTGTTGATGTGACTACATAAGCACAGATGTTCTTCAAAATGCTGTAATAACATGGGAAGGACAAAAGCAATTTTAAACTACACTTTTCACACAAATTTCCTAGATTTTTTTTAATATATCTCTGTGGATTTTTCACAGAGAACAGAAAGTCCAGAACACCATCAAATGTTTTGACAGTAGACTTTTAAATAGGAAGTCTTCTAGGAAAATTACTCAAGACGCTCATTCAAACATTGGTAAAGATCAAGTCTAAATTACTGCATGTTTTTCTCTGTTTTTCAAGAATGCAAAAATATCTTTTTTTATCTTGAGTGAAAAAATACTGTATCTCCACAGTGTTGATTTGTAGATTTTTTTTTTTTTTTTTTTTTTTTTTTTTTTTTTTTCTCCTGAACTCTTAATGACAGTCATTGTTGTGGTACCCTGCAGAGTGTAAGGCAGTATATAAAAAACATGACCAGTTATTAGTGGTGCCATTGAAACAGAAGTGCTGCTGGAGTCAAGGGGTTTCCAACATTTTATGCTATCTGAAACTCTGGCCCTCAATTTTAGTCCTTAGGGAACTCATACTCTCAAACTAAAATGACTGCAACAGATGAGAGGGATAAATATCCCTACATCATAGAGGAAATAAAGGATTATAATAAGGCATCACAATTTACCACATGGCTTATTTAACAGTCCTGCAAGCTTATGGGAAAAACTCATGATGGATTTTAAGATGTTTTTCCAAGGATACATTTTTCTTATCATGGCAAGACATGCTGTTTAAATTGGCTATAATAATTTTTCTTTAGATGTATGCAGTTCTTTTTTTTTTCAGTCTGTCCTCTTATTTTTTCTTGTAGTCTCACTCAATTCCTTTTTCTCCTATCTCTTCGTGTGCCCACCATTGTCTCTATCCTCTTAATACCTGAGATGAACTAGAAGAGTGAGTCAGGATAGGGAGCATGGCAAGGCTCTGCATTCACAGCCAGGAGAGCTGAGTGCTTCTTGAATATGGTACAAAGAGCTGGCTGTGTCTCATGTCTGATATGAGCTGTTGTAACTCTTCCTTTTCCTCTTCTTTACATGAGAAAAGATGCGTCAATAGTTTATTACATTATTTAGTCATTAGGCGTCATTCCAGATAACCATGTCTTTTTTTTTTTCCCCTTAAAAGTAATCAGCACAACCTTCTGCTGTAAATAGAGGGTATAAATTGGTGATTATAGCTATTTTCCCTCACAGCAGAACAAATAATAAGGCATAAGTCTTTTCTACCCCTGTCCCCTTATTGGAACAATAACAAGATGAGCCTTCAGGCTTCTGAGGTTATAAATCATCTAAATAGGAAACAAGACCCATGTTTTTCCTAATTTATCATATTGTCATTTATTATAGATACCCCTTCATCTAAACTCTCCTAGCACTATATCTTGCTCATCTTCTTAAGGCAGCACTCTCAATTGCTGTTATGCATCTTACATTTCTGCATTTACTCGTGGCTATTCTCACTTCTACTTCCCCAGCTTTGTCACTCCCACTACCCCCTCTCACCTCCTGCCTACTGCTCCAGTGTTTCCTTTCTGCCAGTTCCACCTCCATATTTTAGTCGAATAATATCTTAGAATACTTTCAGATACTAAAATTGTTGTGCTGGAATGCATTTCTCAGCAAAATTCGGCCTTTCTTATCTTACCTAGTAGTTAAGCCAGTATTACATTAATAATTGATGCAGATTACCTGTCACAGTCTGAGTTACTCATCTCTGTTCTTTGTAGCTTTGTTTTCTTCTAGAGATCATTTTTATTTTCTTTTTCACTAGGGTAAAATTTACTTAAGTCATTTATTTAAAATCTGATTGTGTGAACATCTGAATATTTAAATACAGAAGGTTTCAAGATGATTGCTTGATTTTATTTCAGGTTGCTGATAAACTGAGCTCCTCCATTTCTTACTGGAATGTTTACAGAAAGATATTAAATGATAGTCTTGTGAATGCACAATCTTCTATTTCGGATTCTTGAAACAAACTATACCAGGTCATCATTCATTTTTTACAACAATGAAAATTTCTGACTAAAAATGGGTATGTGATAGGGTTAAATAATTTCATAAATTAGCTCGAATTAAAGAAAAAAACATGAAAGCTAGGACACTGAATAAATTGATAGGTGTTATATTTGTCAAGTTTTTACACTAAGGAATATTAGGAATACCTTGAAATTTTCAACTTTTTTAACAGTGAGGGTCATTTCTAGATGCAAGATGAAAACCTAAAAAAGAAGTAAAATTAAAGTTCTCTCTTTCTCTGTGAAAATAAACAGCACAATCTTTATTGCCAAAAACATACTTCATAAATATGAGATATAATTAATTACACTTTTTAACATATTTTACAAATGATAATTCTTACACTATGTAATCTAAAACTTTAAATTCTCTACCTATCTAGAAATCATTAAAAATCACTGAAAGTAGCTTAGTATTAAAATACCATTTTTAAAATTCAAATATATTCTCCATGGTATACTGTACATTGAGAGAAAATGTTTTCAGGTTTTAGTGTTTGTTCTAATGTAAGAAAAAAATGCATAAATGCTGCAGAACTGGGACAAATATGGGTCTATAAATAGCAATCAGTCTCAGTGAAGCACAGCAACTTAATCTCCATTTGCAGCTATTCTGAGCACAAAGTTAAGTTGAAGGACATGAAACTTGTTTTGGTTCCCACTGTCTTCCCATCACTGTTGTCACTCCAAGCATTGCCCTGTTCTCCACTTGTCTTGTACTTCTCTAATCTCTCAAATTTCTCTCTCTATATTTTTCTCATCCTTGACATCTCAGATTCTTACTTTCCTTCCTCTGATGCTCAGCAGAGTAGAGTTCTCCTTGAATTTTCATCCTTATCTACTGAGAACCAGATCTCTTATCCTTAGGCTTCTAAAAAGAAGCACAGAGAAAACAGTTTTTTAAAGGGTAGGAATATCTTTATACTTGCTGAATCTTTCCGAATAAAATGAAATAGGTTTAGCTGGAAGAACAGCTGTTACTTTTTCCTAATTCTGCTAAACCAGGTAGAGCTTCTTTATGACATATAGGAACAAAACATATGGGAGTATAATTGAATATAGGACAGAGAGTATAGGAATATAATATATATAATAGCACATAGGAGCATAAATCAAACTATGATTGGGAGCTGTTAGGTAGGCATTCCACCCTTGATCAATATAGCTCTCATATGAATCTTCAGTCTAGTACAGTCTTCTGGGGTTGAGTCACATCATTTGTCAAAAAAACAGTAGCAAAGAGTGGAAAGAAAAGGGGCCTCCTCAGAGTTGCTTTTTGTGTCATTCCAAACCATTTTCTTGAAAGGTAGCAGAGCTTATACTCAAAATAGAATTGGCAAGAGTCCTCAGCTTAGACCTCATAAACACTCTGATATCTCTCAGAGCTTAATACTCCCGGGAATATGATTTAAGTCTTCTCTCTGAGGCAATTTGGCTTAGGATGTATGAACCAGTCTCTGGGGGATTTAGGATGATGCATTATTATTTTCCATAGTCACCTACACAGCATCCCGAGGTAAGATGCTGATATGTCTAGTGTCATACAGGCAAGCAGTGTCAGAGCTAAGATTCAAATTGTTTCCCAGACATATTTCTGATCCCTTCAGGCACAGAAGGCTGTCAGTCTCAAAGACTGTTACTCAAAGTGGCCAGAGCTCCACCAGTCTCTAAGCAAGAGATTTCTGTATGCATTCTGTCAGAAGCAGATAAAGAGCCAAGCAGCATTAATGGGATCAGGGGTGGCCCACAGTTCTGTCGTGCTGGTTTCTGCCTGGGATGGCATAGAAAGGAAGGGAGTGGGAGTGGGTTTCTCAGTATTCTGTAAATTCTGTCTGGGTACAGTGTCTATGCTGCATCTTGAACTGATGTTCTCTTCTGACTTTTTCAAGTCAAGCCCACTGAATAGTTTGGTGTGCAAGTGGGCATGACTGGACTGACTGACTGCAGATTGTCCTTCAGACAGAGCCTGGGCAGTCCATGGAGCCTGCAAGGATTTGAGGAACCCCTGCACTCATCTATCCAGTGAAGGACAGATAAACTAACACTGCAGAAAACCAACTGTCTATGTTCAAGGAAGCAAACTTGTACTTGGCTTCTGTTACACGCATCTAGAGCAGCAGCTGCCAACCTTATCTGCATCATAGAAAAGTCCTGGAGTACAAGATCAGCCTGGTTTGTTATACTGGAGTCCATGCTACTGCACAGAGGGAATTAAAATGATTATGAGAACAGGAAGGCATTATCCTTCCCAAGACACCACTACTTAATCTGATACTCTCTATATTGTTGTTTCATGGTTTGCTGTGGATTTTTACTGCACCTCCTTTAGGACTCAGGGCTGCTGGGTGGCCTGAAAGGAGAAAGCAGACCTGCAGGAAGCAACAGCACAGAACAACACAGAATTAGAAGGCTGACAGGGAATAAAGACTTCACAGAGGCAATTGCAGGGTTGGACAGTGAGGAAAAAAGAACTCATCAGCTACAAGGTTTATAAAAGAGAAGTGTTGGGGAGACAGTGTCCCAGAACAAGCTGTCTGATCAAGATCTGAAGGGAAGTCATTAATTTGTAACGGGATAAGCCTAGTTCTTGCATTTTCTTCATGTAGGATCCTGGTTAGACACCACTTTGCCCTAATCAAAGTAAGTTTCTTGTACCCACTATCTCTCACAGCCCTTTACCCAGAACCCTTTGTAAGGAGAAGAAATGGGCTGAGAATGGGTGCACCAAATGCACCTCACCAATATAAATGTTAATGTTGCCATGTTCTCAGTTTAACAGCATAGTCAAGAATTTTCAAAGCCTTAAGTAATGCTTTGTTAGTAGTAGAATTTATCAGAATTTTTTCTTCTGTATGTATGTTCTTCAGCTTCATGTGGTCTTCCTGTAAGGAAACAGGCTCTAATTTGTATGCTGCTTCTGAAGCATGACCTTGATGTGTCTTGTGTATTGATTAAGACAGAAGAGATACCTGAGTGTTTCAGCTCTAGCAGGTCATTTCAGTATTATGTTCACTTTAAACAGCTTTAATTTTGTTTTTATGTAAATATCACACCGCCAAATTGGGTTTTTTGTCTGTCAGTGCAGTTTAGCCAAGAAGGACAGTTTGCAATTAGCTCATGGGCTGTTCTGGAGCTCTAAAGGCACAGCTGGCATACACAAACAACTTTCTTTCAATCCCTGCCTTCTCCTGTTCTTTCTGCCAGAAAAGTTGGCTCTGCACACAGACCTCATGTTCACTTTGCCACCCTCTCCTCCCCTTCCCTCTCAAGACCTGCTGATCTATGAAGGGGGAGCTGTGCTTTTGCCTTCTTTGTTGTACACCATGTAGCAGGGACAGATGAAAAAATTAATTGTAAATGAAGATACAAAACCCATGAGCTCTTCTCTCGGAAAGCTTTTGCTATGGCTCTTTTTCTTTCTTAAGTTTAGAACTCTATACTAACCCAGGAAACAATTGCACCTTGTGGATGCAATCAAACCTCTACTAAATATCTTTCCATCATTTCCGCCATGTAAATCCTTTACTTTTAATTATAATTTTTGCTATTGTTAAAAAATACTGTGCTACACTGTCAATGGAAGGATTTATTTCTGTTTAACCAGTCAACCTGAGTTTTGGAAGGAAAGGCTTATACATGATCAGAAACATCACTCTGATGTACAAAGTTGTCTTTGCCCTTCTTAGAGGCATTAATAGAGTGATTCTGGTGTGGGCACAGTTTCCCTCTAAATGACATGGAGGGACACACTAACATAAGCGACAACTGCAGGAAGGGAGCAGCATCAGAGCTGCTGTCCTTGATGTGCTTATGTTTCTTAAAGCAGAGATAACTGAATAGAGGCTATTATTTTGGTGCGTGATAAACCTGTGAAAGAGAAGGTTGAGAGAAAGAAGGGGGGGAGACCTGCTTGTAAATGCCTTTGTCCCCCAAGTGTCCCAAATGTACAAGGACATCCTAAAAGAACACTAATCCCATGACTAGTCTTCAAGATTTTAGTGGGACCACTGATGCTCAAAATTAAACATGCCCTTGGAGCATATCTTCATGGAGTAATACTAAGAAGCAGCATCTCCCATTGGCTCCTGACAGTCATCTCTTTCTCACTCTGTGTGCCTCCTGTTCATGCAGAAAAATGCTTTCTGTGAAACAATGATGTAATTCAGTCTCTTAAAAAAACCAGCCCTTAAGAAAACAGCCACAACGATTTTACATCCCACAAAAGTGATATATAACAACCTCATCAGTCAACATTTTAACTTTAATTTACACTATCCTGTTGCAGCAACAGTGAGGATTTTAAGCTTTAAAATAAGCTAAAATGATGCTATATCACATCATTAAAGCTGTCACTAAATCATTGCTAAAGTATTGTTTTTATTTTGTCTTTTGAAAATCTAGAATGTAAAAAGGCATTAACAGTAGGTTAAAAAAGAGAAAGCTCCCACAAAGAGAAGAGAGGGTTACGTAAGGGAACCCTGCACACCCCCTGAATTGTCCGTGCATCTAAGATATCAATCTGTCACAGGCAGTATAGGCTGACCTTGTTCACTGGGTAAAGCTGAAATGGAAAATTGAACTGCAGCTTTGGGATCATAGGGGCAGCCAAAGGTCATCCGCCACTCAGGAACTGCCAATGCATATTCCCTGCTGACTTCGTCTAATCCACGGCTAGCTGCTTTCAGTCACCTAGATAGGATCTTTACACTGCAGCAACAACCTCCTTCAGGGGAGCATCTTCCTGAGTAATTTTCTGCAAAATACTGTTTCTTTTGGGCACATCCTAAATGTTGCTTAAAATAATGAAAGGAAATAAAGTGCTTTGAACATTAAACATGTTTTTCCAGTTCATAAAGGTCATATGTATCTGACTATGCCCTATTCTAAATTCCTGCTAAGGAGTAAATACACCATTACAAGCAGACTTGAGGAAAAAAGACACAGGATAAGGGCTTGAACTTCAGATTTTCTTTAAGATCTTGTGCTGATCTCACAGAGCAGTATTGCATCAAAACATCTACCAGTGCTTTTCACGAAACTACAAGACAGTCCAGATGTAGAAGTCTGATTTAATTTTTATCAGGATAAAGGAATTTTTAACAATTTTCCAGTAACAATCTTATTTCCTCATTAAACAGGATTCTATCAAATCAATACAAAAGAATAAAACTGTGAAGTCATATCTGCCCTAAGTGTAGGCTAACTGTTGATCTAGACAACACACAGATTTTATATATACAACCATGCCATTAAAAAAAGTAGAAATACGTGGTATCTAGCATTAGATGCATGTTGCCAGAGTTCCTTCCTCTGAGCACTGCAGCCTGTTAGAGGTTTATCCCCTTGTGCGTCAGAAGGACTTGCATCTTCATAAACTAAAACCACATACGCACATACAGATACACACTTTTTTTTCTCTCTTCCTATTTATACCTCTTAGATTCTTTGAAGTAAAAGGTCTGATCTTTTATTATATCAAGCATGAATGCATCTCCTATATTTAGCAACCTGAAAAAAACTCTTTGCACAGGTGCATCCTAAACCATTCTGGCTTCTAGCTATTGTTATCTATCCTAGTTTTCTTCTAAATTGTATGGCATTGTGTTTCCTAGAGACATTTGAATGTTGTCTGTTTCTTATTTTGTTCTTATTTCAAGTTAATTTTGGGTGTTTCTTTGATATTATAAATGTGTCGATGCTTCCTGCATATCCTGATTAGAATAATTTGTTTTTCATATTCCAGTATCTCTAGGGCCCTGCACTCCATGTAATCCTCTACATGTGTCTGTTGCAAATGCAATACTACTATAAAATCAAAATAATAACTATGAATATTTGCATTAGGTGCTATACGCCTATGAATTGAACTTTAATTATTCACATCTCCCCAGCATGTGGAAGGAAAATGAGGACACTTCTGTACTTCTTGTAAAAACTTCTAAGCTCTTTGAAGTCTTTTGAAAGATATTTTTAGGTGAGGGCTCAGTTTCTGTCAGTCACAGGTATAAAAGGAAAGTGACTGGACATGTGTTGTGTGTATGCATGTGCATCTGTAAGCAAACTTATTTAATAAGAGTTCTTCATTTCCCAGGAATATTGATTGCTAAGATGAGTATCAGTTAGGATTGTCTGTCATACAGGGAATATTCATTACTTCACAGAGATGCACAGAGATTCATGGGGTTTGACTCAAAATACCTGAAACTGGTTTGCATAACTTCATGAATTAACATAAATAGCTCAGGACTGTAGTTCAATTATGATACAGGTATGATTTTAGAGTACACATCACTCAAAATGGAAATTGTTTAGCATAGTAATAATTCTCAAGAAGAAGAAAAAAAGCAGTTCAATAAGTATTTCTGTTCTGGGGAAAAAGCCAAATGTTCTAGTGACATCACAGGATAAGGAAAAGCATTTTCTGCTTCAATTGTAACTGGAGGTTAAACAGGAGCTACTG
This sequence comes from Eulacestoma nigropectus, assembly GCA_013397775.1. Classification (NCBI taxonomy): domain Eukaryota; kingdom Metazoa; phylum Chordata; class Aves; order Passeriformes; genus Eulacestoma; species Eulacestoma nigropectus. The sequence continues at coordinate 90,340 of VZTE01004033.1, read as the reverse complement.
AAGTTAAACCATTTCAAGGCACCATCTGTAGTTACCTTGCACCTAAGAGCCTTGAAATCAAAGATCTCTCTGGATTATTGCTAGTGATTTTTTTGTTTTCCTTGGAACAACTAAATAAATTCTGTAAGCATGGAAAATAATTGTTGTTATATCATTATCTAAAGAGAGTAAATAAGCCAACCTGGGAAATTTAAACTTACAGGAAAAGCAATACAACAATATATGGATCTCAATTAAGAAAGCATTAACCAAGGTTAGTAGAATAAAAGACAATCAGAAAGAGAAAAGGAAAATTATTCCCTTCAAACACAGTTTCATTTTAATAAGAAGAAAATTTATTTTGATAAATATTGTTCATGTTTTATATTGAAAATAATGCAAGACAAAGATTTAGCATTGTTACTTATTTTTATATGAAAAATGGGGAAATAAAAATTTACTGATAAATCAAAAGGGCTAAGTACTAGCTAGATAACACAGCTCAAACAAAAATGTAGAAGGAATTTTCTGCCATTCTGAAGAGGTCAGTCTCGTTTTAGTTAGTATATAGTGAATAAATATAGATACAAAAATACATGTATAAAAAAAGTTTTCAGTTGACACAGAAATCAGAGTACTGATAAATGCTGAAATAAATAGTAAATTTTATAGAAAATAAAGTGGCAAAATCCAAATAAGGTCCTCAGAATTTATGCACAGACTTATATCAATCCATAGGTAAAGTCCTTCCATTGCTTCAGTCTGTAGTGTTGATAAAATTCCCCACTGATCCTGTACCCATTTGAAAATGATATGAAGAATATTGATACAGAAAGAGTACAGAGAAATTTCATTAAGTGTGTAAGCAAGTGAAAAGCAAAATATATGTTAAAAGACTGAGGAAGCTCTATGTATTCTCTTTATAAAATAAAACCTAAAGTAAAATTGTCCGTGACAGTACTGAGGTTGTGGGTAACAATCATTTTTTCTGAACGACATTTGGACAAGAACTAACCTCAGGGAAGCCCTGAAATCTGTATTATGTAAGCAATAATGATTGCTGAGATTGTTTTGGGTTTATGAACTAGGAGTTTATGAAAACCTGTATCTTGGCCAAGATACCATCACACAAAACAATTTCTAAAGCTAATACCTGAAAAAACCTAGAAGATGATGCTGAACACCAGGTAGGAGTGAACTGTTCATTTTGTTGGACATCATTAAGGAAAGAAAAATAAATTCCATGTAGTTTAATTCATTGATGCTGAAATCTCATCATGTTTTGAGAAATATTTTCTGTTCCCGATACTAACAAGAGAAAAAACAATTCTGATTTAATTTTTAAAAAAATGTTTTCCTGAGAAATGGGAGACACAGAATGGAGATCCTCTTCTCAGGGTGAATGGTGAGAGATTAACTCGGTCCGGAGGGTAACACTTTGCTGGAAGTATTCAAACTGGCGTTTCTTATAAACATCAACAGTACACAACACAGAAACCAGATACAACCTTTGTCTTAGGTTAAACCTTTATCAAACCCTGCAGCTAGGATGTCTGAAACTTCCTGTCTTTGTGTACTGGTATACAATAAAACATTTTTAGAGCTTGATATAAATGGATCTCTGAATATTTTACAAAAATATTCTCCTGACATTAGAGAGATATGTGTAACTGTCAACTCATTTTACATGAGGAGATACCAAGTGTGAAAGAAATTAAGTAATTTTCTTGGTATCTTGGAGGAAGGCAATGACAAATATGCGACTAAATAGCAGTGCCTGTGATACTGGTGTGGACTGCTACTGCTGGCTGAAAATCCTGCGTCTCTGACCGGCACAACAAGGAAACTATGGCTCATCCTCCTCTAGATCAAAGTAGTTTCCTTTATTTCTTTCTGGTTAGTCGGAATTACAAGTCATTTGTTTCTTAACTCAGTCCAAAACTGCACACACCATTTATGGACCTGCGCTTTATTGCATTTATTATCTTCTCTTTCAGGAGGATTCAGGCCAATTCAAAGGTTACACTCTTTCAGATAAATCTTCCAAAACAAATGGGTTTATGTATGGCCTCTGATTTAGTTAAAGAGGTCTTTTGGCAACAGTCCCTAAATATTGAATTGAAAGCCACTTTAAAATTGATAATCTCAATTGAACCCAAATAATAGAGTCCTGTCCTGAAATTCTAGGGCTAATGTTGAAATAAATTGGCTTTAAATTAGCATCACAAACTCATTTGTAGTTTCTGTGTCTACCCTTTAGACTGCATTCTTGCCTTGAAAATATATGTTGAAAGACATGGTAAGGTTTGTTGCCAAGCAATAAAAATTGCTGAACATCAGCAAGCAAGAATTAACTTAAAGTAAATGTTTCAGTTTTAAAGTAAATAATTGTAGGTAGAGTAAATCATATAGTGGAATTAAAAATCTTTTTTAAAAAGATAAAAATATATTACTTTTACCATCAAAATACTATTTCAACTGATTTATAAATAGTAGTATGGGCTGTAGAATTAGAAATTGAAAATGGTCACTAATGTTGATGGTGAAAGAGAAGGACTGTAAATGATAGTGTTAGAATAAGAAAAAGGTGGGCATCCTTTTTTACAATTGTTTTACTTTAAAAATCTCATTTCGAGTTCATAATTGAAATATCCGTTGCAACATTAATAATAATGTCGAGACACAGCTTAGAAGCTAAAAATTCTGGGAAATTTTGCCTGGCCAGTAAAACTCTTTTGTATTTATCTTCCTGACAGTTGTAATGACAGATGCCTAGTATCAGATGTAGCTGGATCTTCTCTTACCGTACCTGCCAGCAGGAAGTGAGCTGTTCCAAAATTTACTAACAGCAATATGATTAACATGACATCATAATGAAACTTGGGAGAATATTAGAGCAATATTTCAGATGTCAGACCAGGAACCATCATTTGTGCAATGGTTCTAAGCAGAATGTGGCATTTTTCTAACTGAGAATACAGCAGGGCACTTTGTTCCCCCAAGGATTGCTCATGTAACAGTGCAATCTTTTGATTTAAACCCTCACAAGCATGGCTGGAACAGCTTGTGGAATAAAGCACGTTGATTAAATAATTCAAAGTACTGCAGAGGGAAATAATGTGTAATCCCTGTTCTTGTAATAACTCTGCTTGAGATCAGGCAAGGTGGACCACAGCAGCAGACAGAAATGCTCAATCTATTAAGGCCCAGTGCTGGGAGGTGCAGAGCTTCTCTTGGAGCTCTCACTGGAGTTGCAGTGCATGAGCAAGTCCCTGGAAAAAGCTTTCACTTGCCAAATATAGACATAGAGCATTTTTGTTCAGGACATTTATATTAGTCTTCTCTGCATTCTATACATAGCTGCTGTTCCTTTTTATGGCTTCTTCTCTGAGGGGGGTATTCACACCATCTAACTTCTGGCATCTAACTTGGGGACTCAAATTAAGATTGCAGGCTCCACACTTAGTGTTGCTTCAACAGGCAGTTCAGAGCTAAATATCTGCTATTTCAAAAAGGTGACAAGCAACTAGAGTAAATTGTAGTAGACAGTCTTTATTATTGTCGCAGAGATTGTATCAAAATACCATACCTCAATGAACATACACATTTTAATCAAGGTATAAAATCACAAATAGCAGGTGTCAAATACTGGAGACAGCTCACTTTGCTAAAGGTAGATTGGTGGAAACAATCAATCTATGTTTATTTATATGTGGTATGTCTGTGATAATTAAGGTTTTACGCAGTCACTTCTCAACTTCAAAACACAGATTTTATTTCAGAAAATTAAGTTTAAATCAGTTGGTAATGTCATTCTTTTTTAGCCATTTTGCTGTGTTTTTTAAGGCTACTCATCTTCTTTTTAAATGTTCTTGTGTGTTTGGCTTTAAAAGTTTGTTGTGCACATCTTTTAATAAAAAAGCCATCACTGAGGTCAATGAGAGCTGCTGAAGTGCAGTGTCTCTAAAAATTGGTCCACCTTTATGCGATCCTTTAGGTTATGGGGTTTCTCATTACAAGTCTACATGCAGATCTACAGTTTATAATAAGCAGTGATAGTGAACTCATGGCACGCCTGACAGAATTAGGACACAGAGTTGGCCTCAACAGCAGACAAACAGAGCCCTGGGGTCCACCTACCTCTTCTGTCTGCCAGGTGACAAGTGGCATCAAGGAGCTGGGGAGGCTCTGGGGGACAACAGCGAGGGCGTGAGGGATGAGAGAGAATTCAGAGGCCAAATGGGAAAGGTAATGCACAAGAAGTTAAAACAAACAAAAAAGCAAACCAACCAAACAAAAACCCAACCCAAAAAAAGCAAACACCCCCACCCTCACCCCAATTTTTTGTAAATCCTATAAGCTGGGAATATAAAGCGTATTATATAGGAAGGAAGGGTAAGACCGACCTTTGTTGTCTACTGGATGCGAGAGGGAACTTAGTAACTGCAGATGGGGAGAAGGCGGAAGTGCTTAACGCCTTTTTTGCCTCGGCCTTTATTGGAAAGACAGTCGGTCCTCAGGACAACCATCCTCCTGGATTGGTAGATGGTGTCAGGGAGCAGAATGGTCCCCCTGTTATCCAGGAGGAGGCAGTCAGGGAACTGCTGAGCCGCTTGGATGTTCATAAATCTATGGGACCAGATGGGATCCATCCCAGGGTGATGAGGGAGCTGGCAGATGAGCTTGCAAAGCCGCTCTCCATCGTTTGCCAACAGTCCTGGCTCACTGGTGGGGTTCCAGATGACTGGAAGCTGGCCAGTGTGATGCCTATTCATAAAAAGGGTAGGAAGGAGGATCCTGGTAATTACAGGCCAGTCAGCCTGACCTCAGTACCTGGTAAGGTTATGGAACAGTTTATATTGAGTGTCATCACGCAGCACCTACAGGATGGCCGGGGGATCAGACCCACTCAGTATGGGTTTAGGAGGGGTAGGTCGTGTTTGACCAACCTGGTCAAACCAACCTTTTATGACCAGGTGACCTGCCTGGTGGATGCAGGAAAGGCTGTGGATGTTGTCTATTTGGACTTCAGCAAGGCCTTTGACACTGTCTCCCACAGCATGCTCCTGGAAAAGCTGGCAGCCCGGGGCTTGGACAGGAGCACTCTTCGCTGGGTTAAGAACTGGCTGGATGGCCGGGCCCAGAGAGTGGTGGTGAACGGTGCTGCATCCAGCTGGTGACCAGTCACTAGTGGTGTTCCTCAGGGGTCTGTGCTGGGACCAGTTCTGTTCCATATTTTTATTAATGACATGGATGAGGGTATTGAGTCTTTCATTAGTAAATTTGCAGACGACACTAAGCTGGGAGTGTGTGTCGATCTGTTGGAAGGTAGGAGGGCTCTGCAGAGAGACCTGGAACAGTTGGATGGATGGGCAGAGTCCAATAAGATGAAGTTCAATAAGACCAAGGGCCGAGTTCTGCATTTTGGCCACAATAACCCCCTGCAACGCTGTAAGCTGGGGATGGTGTGGCTGGACAGTGCCCAGGCAGAAAGGGACCTGGGGGTACTGGTTGACAGCTGACTGAACATGAGCCAGCAGTGTGCCCTGGCAGCCAAGAAGGCCAACGGCATCCTAGCCTGTATCAGGAATAGCGTGGCCAGCAGGACCAGGGAAGTCATTCTTCCCCTGTACTCGGCACTGGTGAGGCCGCACCTCGAGTGCTGTGTCCAGTTCTGGCCCCTCAGTTCAGGAAGGACGTTGAGACGCTTGAGCGTGTCCAGAGGAGGGCAACAAGGCTGGTGAGGGGCTTGGAACACAAGCCCTATGAGGAACGACTGAGGGAGCTGGGGTTGTTTAGCCTGGAGAAAATGAGACTCAGAGGTGACTTTTTCACTCTCTACAACTTCCTGAAAGGTGGTTGTAGTCAGGTGGGGGTTGGTCTCTTTTTCCAGGCAACAACTGATAGAACGAGAGGACAGTCTCAAGCTGCGCCAAGGAAAATATGGGTTGGATATTAGGAAAAAGTTTTTTACAGAAAGAGTGATAAAGTACTGGAATGGTCTGCCCGGGGAGGTGGTAGAGTCACCATCCCTGGATTTGTTTAAAAAGAGATTGGATGTGGTGCTCAGTGCCATGGTTTAGTTGAGGTGTTAGGGCATGGGTTGGACTTGATGATCTTGAAGGTCTCTTCCAACCTAGTCATTCTGTGATTCTGTGATTCTGTGATATAAATATTAAGGTCAAAAGTTCTTCTTACTCTGATTTCAGCCTTCTTACATGAACAGGAGAGGGTCAAATGTAGGTAAGCTGTAGTTACTAAGGAAAATTCCAGGTCAGACTGGAAGAGATCTGGTGAATTTAAGTGGTCTGGTTCCCATCCTTACTACTGAGATTTTTAAATGCAGAAATGAGAAACACTATGAGGTACTATTCTCACACAGAGTCACAGATGGTTGAGGTCAGAAGGGACCTCTGGAAGTCACTTGGTGCAAGCCACCTTTAAAAAAAAGGCCAGTTGTCCAGAACCGTGTCTAGATGACTTTCTAATATCTCTGTGGATAAAGACACCACTGTGTCTCTGGGCAAACTCTGCTGGTGCTTGCTCACCCTCATAGATAAAAAGTCTTTGCTGATGTTTAAAGGGAGCTTCCTGTGTTTTAATTTGTGCCCATTGCCTTTTTTCCTATCACCAGGCATCACTGGAAAGAGCCTGGCTCCATTTTCTTTACTTCCTTTCTTTGGATATTTGTACATATTTATGAGACCCCCACCAAGACTTCTTTTCTCCAGGCTAAACAGCTCCAGGTGCCTCAGCCTTTCCTCATATGAGAGGTGCTGCAGTCATCCTCGTGGCCCTTAAAGGACTTTCTTTAGTAGCTCCACATGGCTCTTGTCTTGGGGAGCTCAGCATTATCAGCTCAGCTTGTCAGTGGACTCAGCATTACAGGTGTAGCCCTGCCAGTGCTGAGTAGCGGTTCACAAGAATGCCGTGAAGATAGGAATCTGAAAGATTATGAAGATATCCAGTACCCCAATGACTGGAAAACAAAACAGATCACACAAATAAACACAGAAAGAATCTGAGCTAAAGCAGTAAGTTCAATCTTAATAATGTTGTTACATAAGCCTCATCTATTTGACTTTCAGAAGAGAATAACATTCCTTTAAAGGCAGCGTAAGTTTCTTTTGTCTCAGATTTCGCAAGTTTAAAAACTAAAGTAGAGTTTAAAAAATCCTATGATGTGGAATAACACTGGCACACCCATGATTTATTCAGGAGGTTTTGAAGGGGTTCAAGAACATGGGAAAGATGTCATTAGGATTTCTTGTTTCTCTTAAGAATGCCGAAAGAGGAATCCTGCCTCAGTATGATTCTCTGTTGTATCTATTCCCTTATGCTAAAAGCTCTACAACCACTGCTCCTCCTTTATGTTTCTGTCCTGGACTGCTTCAACTGCTCACACCAGCTGTGTATTTTCCCTCCCAAGCTATCCTCTTGATGCAAGCAATCAGACACAGCACCCATTGTTATGTTTCCACATATCTGGTCTTCACCTTACATCCCAAGGGACTGCTTGACTTCCCATCTCTAGTCAGCACTGCTTACAAAAAGACCTCTCAAACAACCTCTCCCTCTTATTCTTCGCTACATGTTCCTTCCCTCTTGTTCTTTCAATAACATTCATTATGAAACAAACATGCAGCATGAAAACTGTTAACCAGCATTTTGGCCTCAAATTTTGTTAAAAAACACTAGAATCTTAGAAAACTCACTATTATCATTGGACCAGAAACGTGTTTCTGCATGTAGCCATATAAACTTAATGTTTAAAATCTATACTGTCTTATAATACATTTTTAAATATTCAGAGTATCTGGACAAAAGTAGGTCACAAATGCAGAGAACAACTTAAAATCATCTAAATTCCATCAGACAGTTACAAAAATGATTTGCTGTTTTATGGATATATGCTCTTTCTAGAGGCAAATCATGACATATATTAAATAGCAAATGGAAATAGAATATGCAGTATTTTTTCACTGTAAAATTTTAAAATTCAGGAAACAACTTCATGGGAAGTATTATTTGGTACAAGGAATAAAAGTTGCATTCAGTCTTAATTGTTTATTTTCCAGGCTTTGTAGAAATTGACTTGGGATTCAAAGGGGGCCTATGCATTTGTTTTCTGGTTTTTTTTTTAATTTTTTAGTTACAGGTGTTCATTTGGGTACATTTGCCTTCTAAAATGCAAGAGGTTTTGTCACATCTGGCTACCCTAAAAAAGAGTGTCCCTAAATGATAAAAAGAAAAGTCATAATGTGATTTAATACCAGTTTAATTATTTCAGATCTATTCAGGGATGTAAGCGCAGGAACTACTACAAAGTACTAAAATAAATGTATCCTACAGAAATCTGTCTCAGTCATTGTGCAATACTGCCTTGCACAAATCTTCGTTATTTGCAATATACTTCAATAAGTATTGATCAAATACTTAGTCATTCATAGATGTATGTGGTCATCTGACTTTTAAAATTTGAATGGAATGGAGTTCTGTCCTTGCTGCTAACAGAGAGGATTTCATTTGTGGACTTGTGGATGAAAGTGGCTCACTGAATCGTCATGGATGATGTGACATGAAGTATAGGGGGGAAAAACGTCTGCCTAGAAATTTCTGAATCCGGAGTCTTATAATTAAGGTACAATATGCTTGCAGTGGGAAAATGTGTTTTCCTTTTTATATTGCATCAGTATTTTTTGATAGACTGGGGCAAGGAGGGTCCATATCAGTCATTTAATGGAATTGATGAAGTAAATTATTTTTTTTTCTTTGGTTCCTTAGTGCAATGTCCTGTTTTCTATACTAGTGGTGTAGTGGTCTAGTGATCACTAAGAGAAGAGTGATAGTGAAGTGTTCAGCTCTACATTTACATATGTTAAGAATTTTTATGGCCCAAATTTTTCTTAGTGATGTTTATTTCTAGGGAGAAGCTTCCCACTCAGTAGCTATTATGTAAATCTTCCTGGTTAATCACCACCTGACATTTTGCCTAGACTGATGGACTGATGCCTTTGCTCAGCTGATGTCTGTAACTTGCCTTCTCAGTGTCACTGTGTTTGGACAACTTTTACCATGAACAAAGACACTGCAGGAAGGATGTACACATTGGAAGAGTATAAAACAGTTATTTCTGGCTATTACGCACAACAAAAAATGTGGACCAAAAAAAAAAAAAAAAAAGAAAAAAAAAGGAAAGAATAGTAAGAATTAATATGCTTAAAATCCCCTGTAAATCATACAGCAAGTCTCTGCTGACCAGGCAGCCTCCATTGCTAATCCTCAGTGCTGCTGATATGCCATCTTTATGCCTTCTCATGTCAGTGTTTTTGTTTTGGAATCATAGAGACGCCAACTATCCCTGACTCAAAAAACTTACCTCTGCCTGTCATTTTACCCATCTTTTCTAGCTTAGTACTTTTTCACAGCTCTTTCTCACAACTTAACATTTTTCTCAGAAGTTCAAGGCAAGATTATACAACCATGTTATGTCAAAAGCAGTCCTTGATGAGAGGAACTCTAAGAGAGAGGTTATGCACCAGTGGCACTGGGAGATGGACACTATTTAGTGAGGAAAGCTTCTGTGATTTTAAGTAGGAAGGATGAAGTGCTATTCATCCTGGACATAAAATAGTCAGGCTTATGTGAAATTAAAATGGCCAAAGCCTTACCTTTGCAGTGGCTAAATTTTAGAGTGAAGCTTCAAAGAAAGGGAGGAATAAAAGTAAAAGTGTCTCTCAGCTTCCCCTCAAAACATTTCCCTCAGTGCACCATATATTTCAGAACCCTCCATTTTTCTACAAATTCACCTCAAAGAATTTAACTATCACACATTTGAGCCTCCCCTTCCTAGGAGATTAGAAGACCATCTGCTCAGGTTTAGACAACGCAGTAGTTAAAATGCTGGCATCCTTCCTGCTCTAGCACTTTCATGGCTGTTGCAATCAAAGGAGGCGAATAAGAGATAACACCTCCACGTGTGTGAGGTGAGGGAGGAATGCTGAACACTGACAACATGGTAATGAGTAGGAGAATGTGTAGATGGAGAAAGGAAAGACTCAGTTGCTGTAGCAGAATATCAAATCAGAGGCAAATGAAAATAGTCTGTCCAAAAATGAAAGAAAAGGAATTCAAATTCCATCAAGAAGATGAGAAGGTGGAAAAATGGAATAGCTCGAAAAGAAATAGACTGAATGCTGTAACTGTGCCAAGGATTCTTCTGAGAGGGTCCAGAGGGGTGAGAATTCACCTAGAAGAACTGAAATGTCCAGAGAGATCATCAATTCTGCCTAGAAACTAAATGAAAAAAGAAAAAGTAAGAAAAAAAAATTGTCCTACTGTAAAATATTTGTGCTATACCATCATTATCGTGCCAGAAGAGTAGATTTTTCACATGAACTATAATTCAAGAAAACAATAGATAAGCTATGTATGTAGAAGCACATAGGTATCAGAGATTTAAATCATCAGTGAATATACAGCAGGTAAAATTCACATCAGACAGGCTGGATGCCACCTGTCACAGTTAGGTTTCCATGAGATGATTGGAAATAGATGTTGACAACTACCTGGTTAAAACTATCTATTTGAATATTCAAGAAAAAGTGTTTCTCTGCTGTTATAATTGCCATTTCAGTTTGCATTTTTTGCATATAAACAGTAGGAATACATCAGTATATCATTAAGAAGCTTTGTGGCACAACAATAAAGGGTCTGGTTTATTCTTGAAACTGATTTATTAAGTTCAAATCCTTCCTAAGGCAATTTCCTTTTTCTGAATAAAGAGTGTGTTAATCTACTAGTCTCAAGCTCTGTTTCTTTCTCTGTGCACTAAACCCAATATTGAGGCTATCATTCTCCTTTAGTTCCAGGAGAAACAAAAATTTGAAACAAAAAGGGTTTTTTTAGATAAATTCCTCAACCTTGATGCAGGAAAAAAAATAAGATAAATCCTGGAAAGCACTTTAGTAGACTAATATGACAAATGTTTTATTAAATTCATTAAGCATTTAGACAAAACATTTTATTGTTCCTAGCTTTGTGAAGTCAAAAAATATAAACTCAAAAAGCCTGTGTTGCTGTAATAGGTTCCTCTCCAGAAAAAACTTTCCCATTAGCAAACAGTGCTTTGACTGATCTATGAATGAGGTGATATGGTGTGATAAATCAATTAAATCATAAAATACTGCATTATTTTTGTGGCAACTTTTGGTTTCATCCTGTGCTATGTATTTTTGTAGGAATTGTGTACACAATTTCAAATAGAATAAAGCAAATTAAAATTAAGAAAGAGTTGTTTATGATGCCTGTGTATTTTTACGTTAAACATCAGCTAGTTCATAAGCCACACATACTGCATTTTTTTGGTTTTCTGCCAACAACAAAGGTTACTAGAGCTTTTAGTTTACTCTTTTAGTTAAGCAGCAATGTATTACAGGATACTTTCTGCAATACAATAAGCTCAGAACTCCCCCCTGATTGCAATTGTAAGACAAAAGCTGTGGATAGTTTGATTTAAAATTTCATGTTTTCATTTAAAAAGGAAAAAAGAAAATTCTACAAACCATTGCTACCAGGATAGCAGTGTATATTGAAAAAAGTGCTCCATGTTACGTTTCGTGTCTTTTTACTGTTAGTCTGACACTATTGTTTATTCTGATAACCATGAATATACACATGCCTAAAGATGGCACATCTTACATATTTTGGCTGACCACCCAGTAATTTGGCTAATCTATTTGTATATGAGAATATATCTTATATATTCATAGTTATTTATAGATTATGTATTCATCAAGTCTAGCGGGAGGTGTCCCTCTCCAGGGCAGAGGGATTGGGACTAGGTGATCTTTAAGGTCCCTTCCAAAGCTTAATGTTCTATGATTCCATGATTCTATGTAAGAATAATACTTAGTGGTGTACTTGGATTCCACGTTACAGTTTTAGGATGAAAATTGAAAGTCTTCTGCAGTTATAGTCCAAATTTTTTTTGATCTATCAAGCAAACTCTAAAAAAGCAAAAGCTGTGCTGTGGTGTAATTCCTGAAATGATAGATATAAACCCGATTTCATTCCTGTTTGGACCATAGTGTCATGTTTGGAATAGAGGCTCAGTATTCTCCATGAGCTTTTGAATGATATGACTGTGCTGGTATCCAGAACTTGTGGGCTCTTGACTGTCTTGGAAGGTACGAAATGTAAAAAAAAATGACTAAACTTATATGTATATATAATTTTTTTAAGTCTAAAATTTACCAACTAAATTCAGAGCAGCTATAACACAAAAAGGCACAGAAATTACGGCATAGAAGGTGATTCCTGTAATAGTACAATATTATGAAATGGGACTATAAGACAAAGGAGAACATTAGCACATCAGTATTCAGTAAATTCGTAAAAGTAGAAATCAACACACATCTAAGTGCAAGAAAATTAAAACTACATGTCTTGATTGATTACAAGATAAATACAAATCCAAGTGGTTAACATGAAACATTATCTTTAATGGGAAAAAGTTAAAAAGTAGCTTTAAATTTCATCCCATTTAATACAGTTTAGTACCCAGAAAAATAAATAACAGCTATTAATAAGAAAATAGTCCAAGCAAGTGATACACATGGAAGTTTTAAAAAACATATTTGCATTTTTTTTTCTGTGGTCAAGGTCTTGTGTGATAAGATCTGGAAGATAACAGCTGTGAAAAAACAGGGTTTTTTTTATTTTCTTGTGGAACCTTTAATGCTGACTTTTATAGAAGCATAGGAAGGCATGGGTTGGAAAAGACCTTAAAGATCATTTAGTTCCTACTCCCCCACACCACCACCACCACCATCAGGGGCAGGGATGACTCCCACTAGACCAGGCTGCTCAGGACCCCATCCACTCTGGCCTTGAACCCTTCAATGGATGGAGCAGCTACAACTCCTCTTCTTCTTGTCTAGCTTTTCATCCACAAAAACCCTAAAGTCCTTCTCTGCAAGGCTGCTCTCAATGAGTTCTTCTCCCAGTCTGTGCTCATGTCTGGGATTGACATGAGTACATCACTTGTCGTGAGGTTCTTGTAGGCCCACTTCTCAAGTGTGTCCATGTTTCTTGGGATGTTATCCCATCCTTCTGTTTTGTCAACTGCACTGCTCAGCTTCATGTCATGTGCAAACTTGCTGATGTTGCACTCAATCTCAATGTCTATGTGATTGATAAAGATATTAAAGAGCACCATTCCCAAGAAAGACCTCGAGGGACACCACTCATCACTGGCTTCTATCTGGATATAGAGCCATTGACCACAAATCTCTGACTGCATCCATCCAGCACATTCCTTATCCACTGAGCAGTCCACCCTTCAAATCCATGTCTCTCCAATCTGGAGATAAGGATGTCGTGTGGGACCATGTTGAAGGCTGAAGTCCAGGTAGATGACATCAGTCAGTCTTACTTTGTCAACTGACTTTTAACCACTTCACATTGATTTTTCTTCAGGGTTCTGGGAAAGTTAGAAGAGAAAATTGTAGGACAGACTCTCTAAACATGATTATTGGTTTCCAGTTGCAGTACATCAGCGCTCTTTGACAGGAGATTTACTGATGTCACATAAATATTAATGTTTATGTTGTTATGGAATTACTATGTACTTTCAATAGTTTGGATCAAAAAACTGGTCATACATGTGAGCATGGACAAGGTCATCCTTTGTTCCCTTCATTCTTTCTCCTCAGACTGAGTAAAATTAATGTTGGGCTATTTCTTCACACTAAAGAAGACTCAAGCTTCTGTTATCTTTTTAAAATCTGAAGGTATATTAGATTCCTAGGATTTGGTGTGGAGATGTCAGTTGAAATACGAGTAGCATCTTGATGATGCACCGTTTTGCATCGTTGTGTTATATTAAATATTCTACTGACATCAGTCAGGACACTGATGAAAGAAAATTGCTTTTTCATGTCTGAAGGAGATAAAAAGTGAGGATATAATGATGGCATGTGGGTATTTTGGCAGTCTTCCTAATCTAGAATATTTGCCAGACATTTGGAAAACTAAAAAAAAAAAAATTATGCTTTCCTACATTTCCAGGTGTTTTGAGAAAATCTAATGGCAGCTTTCCCAAATAAAAAAGATAAAGTCTAAAGTTCTTCTTGTGAAATACCATGCTCTTTGCATATCTTTTCAGATATGAAACTTTGTAGCATAGCCCATGCTTTTGCTATCTTTAGACAAGACTAGTTAAATATTTTATTGTGAGTTAGACTAAAGAGATATTTGGTGAAGAACCCAGTGATGACTTGCTATTAAGAATATTAGACAGAAAACTCCACAATCCACATATTGCATGATAATGTTGCCTTTGGTGATGAAAGAACTAAATAATCTCTCCTACTTTGAAGTAAACTTTCTTCTTTCTACAATTGCTCTCTCAAATTTAATTTCTTGTTCCTTTCTGCGTTACAAGATACAGACAGGCTCCACGGTTAAGGGAATTCTTCTCTACTATGTAAGTAATTGGCTATTACAGTGGTTTTCTTTAAATCCTTTTTAATAAAACAAACATCCAGAGAAACAACCAAAAAAAAGAAAAAAGTCAACCATAAACATCATCTCCTTAAATTTCACCCGCATTCATGAAAATATTTCTTCCATATAAACAGGATCAATAGTTTTCAATTGCAAAATAGTATAATAAAGAATAGGGCAAGAGGCTCTGAACTATATGAAGGTCTTGTTCTTTCACAGCTCTTAGGATTCACGTGAGATTTTTTTTCCTGTTGTCATAGTTTAACCCCAGACAGCAATTCCAGGAATTCATCAAAGGAATAGCCAGCTGTGATCCAGTAAGATGTGTTTGTATTAAATGATCAGTGGAGCCTAGCTACTTCATTAGGACCTGTCCATACATACAGCAATAACCTAGGGAGGAGTCAGTATTAAATGCAGAAAGCCCACAGAAGACACAGATAGAAATTGTGTGAACACTAATATTCTTTCTCCTGAACTAAAATATCATACACTAGACAGTCCCATGATGATATCTGCTCTAAATTAATGCTATTTCTTCAAACTAAACACAAGCAAAAGTAAACTAAAAATACCTAGGCACCTCTAGACTCATAACTGAAGAAGTAAATGGCCACATTCCTGGAGTACTGAACCACACAACTCTGACCTAGTTCATTACTAGAAAAAAAAAATTTTAAGTCAAATCCTGACAAACTAAAGCTGTTAAGCAATTTCATCCTGCTTCATGCTGCAGTTCGATTGTACCATAAAATCATAGTCACCACTTGCCAAGTCATTTCACCCTATCATAACTGCACAGCATGGGAGAACTGCAATTTCAAGCAATAGGCTGTCACCTGCTGCACTCCACCAAGCACACTCTGTTGTACCATGTCCCTGGCTGGCTGCCAGACTGCTTCAGCACTCCACAACACTCCATGTCCAGCTCATAACTCAGCCTGCTAGTATCAGGACACCATAATGGACATCGTTGTGTAAAGAAGGATTTAGCACAGCTGTGACATGATGCAGTTGACACTCTCGTTGTGATACATTACCTTATAAAACCAGGAACATCCACAAGAGGAGAAAGAGAATTGGCTGGTCAGATGAGAGTGCAACTCTGTTGTCCTCCAAACCTCTGTATTGTATTAAGATATCAGATTTTAAACTGGGTTTTGGAAGATGAAAAATGTAATGCAACATTTCGTATATATAAACAACATAAGATTCCTAGACCAAAGTCTGTCGTGCCTTATACCAGTGTAGTACTATTGAATTTACTCTGTGTGGTTAATGCCCAGCAGGTGTGCTTATTTCAGCAAAATGTTCTGTGTCAGGTTATGCAGCCCTCCACATGGGCTACAATGTCACACTGCATGGTAGGAGACAAAGTCCATGGTGCACTAAGAAGTCTGTTTTGGTTCTAAATTCAATTTGATGATCTAAATGAACTCAAAATAGGAGGCCCACAAGAAAGTAAACAAAACCCAACAAAACACGTATTTTTTAATTCTGCTGTGTGTGAAGAATGAAAATGGAGAGTTATCAGGTGAAGAAAGCTGAAGACCACATGAGCGAGTTTATGGGCAATGTGGCTTAACTAAGCAATTGGCACCCAGACAACTAGATGAGTTTTCACAGCCTAATATATCCAGAATCATCACTAGCAGATGAGCAGCTCCAGCTTCCCTTTGGCATGGCGCTGGGTTTTACACTCTGCTCAATCTATGACACTGGTTGAACTCTGAAGGACAGGACTAGGTTTTTACTTTTCTCATCAATGGAGGAGGGTAGGATTTTCTAGCTTTCTAAGAGCAAGGCTGGAACCTCCATGAGGTAGGTTGTTTCAAGGTAATGTCTGTGTTTCATACATACCATTGTTTCTGGGCATCCACAGATGGAAGTAGAGATAGAGGAGCCATCCTCCAAATGGACAGGAAAAGGTGAAAAATGTTATGATGAGTGCAGTTCTGCATTCAGCTTAAGAGGATTGAGAGGAACCTGGTGAAGGCTGTGATGTTCTTAGCTGGAATCAAAGATGAGGAACAAATGGGGCATGCCTCACTTCTTAAGGAAGGACTATGCAGACATATATTTATCTTTTGAGAGCGTAAGCCTCAGTGGATTGAATGAATATGAGAAGGAAGAGGACATTCTGCACATTCACCTTAGGACCCTCAGCAAATCTCTACTTGGGGCAGAGATGGCAGCCTCCTGTCATTCTTCTCACACATTAAGGACAATTCTTACCTTTCTTTGACATTTGGTCTCCTATGATCTTCAGCTGCTCCAGGTTCAGGGTGTGACTAAAAGCTAGAATCTTATTTGGATAGGCAGAAGCATATTTGAGTACTAGCCCCGTAGACAGGTATAAGTTATAAAGCTTAGAGAGCACTCAGGAGCCAGGTAGTCTATACAAGAGTAAAATGAGTAAATTTTTATTAACTCAACAAGTGTTCATTTAAAGCAAATGAATTTTGGCTCCAGGAAACCTCAAAATTATGATTCAAGGAGGTATTTAAAAAGGATACTTAAAGCCTAGGCTTACGTCCCATTGGTGAACAGTCTAAGAGAGTCTTTAATAAGCCAAGAAATTATGTTATAATATTCTGTCCTTTAGCTAGCATATGCATTGAATTAGGGCACAAACTGGGTGTCCTAGTATGGTGCAATATCTGCTGTAATATTGCACTCTTCTACTAATAAAGTCCCTCCTAAATTTACAGTGTGACTGTCCTTTCTTGTGCAATCTGTCAATTTGTGAGTTTTTTAGGAAGTTTATCAATACCCTGAATGAAGAAAATGTCCAACTGAAAATTCTAGATTGTGTCTTAAAATAGTGGTTCTAAAAGTACCAAAATCATCTTTCTTCCGACTCTTCCCAATATTCTCCACATTTTTTACATTTAGAAAGCATAATCTCCCCTTTCAAAATGCAATTATGAATTTGTGGGAGTTTAGACCTCATGCCTATTTCTTGTACAAGCTGAAAGTTAGTGGTGTAATTATAGCTGTCTCTGTATAGTTTGTAAGCGATTAAACATTAGGCTAAGATAAATGATGGTCAGTGTTGAAATCTAAAGGAATTAGGAAATAATCATCCAGGAAATTATTAGAGGTGATACATTCTTAGCCAGATCCTGCAGTACAACGTCTTTGGATTTGCAACTGTTGGAAAAAATAGTAAAAAAAGGTAATAAACGATGTCTCTTTTCTTGTTGCTGCTGCTTATACTTTCAAACAGTATATAAACAGCTAAAATAACAACAAGATATTGCATCCCCTCAATGGTCCAGGTAATTACCTTTTATGTGGACAGAGTTACTTAGGTTAAAATAACTGCTGAAACTGCTTTTTCCAGGCAGGATAAGGAAAGACAGGAAAGAGAAAATGTGTTTGTAAAGAATGGCTGAAAAGGGTTGTTTTGAAATAAAAGCATTGTATTTGGATGGCAGTTGATCCTGACATTTCACCATACTGGCCCTGGGATATGGAAATCTAAAGCTGCAAGGAAAATAATTCCTCAGTTCTGTCAGGTGACAAGGAAGTCATGCTGATAGATGAGGAGTGGATGGTTTCCACTAAACAAATGATTGTGAAAAAATCATGAACGCTCCAGTTCCTTTAGGTATTTGCTGTCAAGCTGAAGAGATCTTGATAGCAAGAGTTATTGAACATACAGTTCGATTCCCTTCTTTGGTAAGGGCAGAGGCACCTTTGTGCAAGGGAAATCTTTGCACAAGGACAAGTAGGAACAGAAAGATAAAACTTAAAAAAAAAAAAAGAAACAAAAAAATTAAGTACTAATTTTATTAACCGTACTTTATCTTTTCACAGATGTGATGTCTGACTGAGTAACAATTTATGATAATCACTGTCATACTCATACAACATTTATGTATCAGAACATAGGAAATACTGTGAGATAAAATTGTTAATCCTTAATAAAAATGGAGATACCATTTGATTCTCAGACATATAAATGGATATGAAATGTTATGTTAGGTTATGAATATTAGGAAAATTTAAATAGCTACAGCTCTTGCTTCTTTCATGCAGTTGATTTGACTTTAATCTCCAGGAAATTCAGCTTGTAATACTGAATATGCATTTTTGTAAAAAGTGTATGACAGCAGCGTCTGAAAACAGCCATTTCAGTTGTACACAGTATTAACAGGAGGGAAATCTTAGAACAGAAAAAAATACTGAAATGTTTTTTTAATTTTCTTAATGAAAATGTGCACAAAAATACTATATCAATATGAATAATAGTCATTATATCCCCAGATTAGTGTTTGATTTCAACAATTGGGCTTGTTTAAATAGATTTTCTTCTGTATGTACGGTAGGGATTTCTGCCAGGAACATATTTAACACAATAATAAATGGGCAGAAAAAAGTACGAAGGCAAAAGTGTAATCGAGAGGTGTTTACACTTTCAACTTCTCAAGGTAGCTAAAATTACAACTGAAGAATTGCAGAAGAATTCCAAAACACTGAGTGACTAGACAATAAAAACAGAGATTCAATTAAGTGATGATAAGTGCAAAGTGATATAAACAGAACTGTCCCTAAGCATCTAAGAACACTTATATAGTGATGTGATCTAAATCAACTTTTGCCACTCTGAAAAGAGTCATCATGAACAAATTTCTAAAAAAAAAACCTCAGTGATTAGAAGTCTACAAAACCAAAGTGGCATCATGTATTCATGTAGATGTAATGCTATGTATTTAGGTAGAATTTGAGAAGAAATACATAACATACCTGTAGTACATCTTTATTATGAATACTGCACATACCTATATATCTCCAAAAGATTGTCACATTAAAATTGACATAAAATTTAACTTGAAATAAATAGAACAGTCCATAAAAGATATCATTAACTTAGCCTGATATTTAGAGCTGGACACAGAAAAGTCTTGGAGAAGTTCTGGGACCTACTATAAAGAGGGCAATACAAAACTACCTGGGAGGTCAACAAGTTTTATCAGAGACAAGGGAAATATTTTGAATGGGCAAAGAGAATAGATTGTGGCTATTCATCTTGGAAAAGGGACACAATAGCTATGTTGAAAATTATGAATGGCATGATGGTGAGATAGAAAGATTTCTCTAAGTTTCTTGCAATAGAGGAACTAGGGAAAAAAAGGTTAAAACATGAGGCAGCAGATCTATATTGATCAAAGAAAAAGTGTTGTTTTCATCCAGTATGTGTGATTAGGAGATTGCTCATATACATAAGTCGAAACAATAATTAAATTCACGAAGAATATGTCTTAGGTTGGATATTAATGCTTTAGATGCAATTTGTGACTCAGGCTATTGCTACTTACTGCAGGAATCTGAAAGGATACACTAGAAAGAACGCAATATTCATAAACTCTTCTTACTGTGTATCTGTTCTTTTACTTAAGCCTGTATTCTTGGCAGTTATCAGAGATGGGCTAATGGGCTAAGAGGGACTTCATGGTAATTCGTACGCTCATCTTTGATCACGTCTCCTCAGAGTGGCTTGTTTCAAAGAATTTGAAAGATGCAACCATTAATTTATATTTAATCCTATAGGTTTTCAAATTCTAGCATAGCAGAATGGATACACAGACAATAAATTAATGAATTTTTTTATCTTTGCAACACATGACTTACTGCAGGGTTGTTAAAATGAAAAATTTTCAATTTACTCTTACAGAGCAAAATAACTTCTTGTTTTTCCAAAGAACCCATTTTGGATGCTATGTAAGTATGTAGAAATAGCATAAAAAGCTGCATTTTAATGCAGTTTGAGTTGAGTATAAGATACTTACTTTCTTAAGTGGAAATGGTTGCTTCTTAACCTTGTCAGTGCAAATATCCCTTACGGTTTTATCAGAACAAGCCTTTTGCCTTCTTACCTCTATAATTTTGAAGCCCTACTTTTCAACTATGTCCACTTTAGCAGAGGACATGTGTTCTCAGTAAAGTGCTTACATTCTGATTAGTCAAATTCTGTTCAATCCTTTGCTAATTCAGAATATTAGAGTCTTAGCCATCTCAGCTGATCAGCCTCTAATTACCAGGATGTTTGTGCTTTTTGCCTTCTGACAACTGGCAGCAATGCTTTTTGTCAACCATCATGCTTGTTAGGAGGAATTTAGCTGCATTTCCACTGCAAACACAAATATTAAGCAAGTGTAAGGAGTTGGTAATCCACAGTTTTATTGATAACCTTCACATATTTGCATGCTGGGCATCCTGCCCTTGCTGCAGCCAGAAGTCTGGCAACCAAGGATCCCTAGCCCTTGCTCTGCTTCTTGGGCAGATAAGCAAATGGCAAATGGCAGTCATATTGGGCCAAGAAGTGTTGACACTTTGTTTCCAAACGAAACCATTATTGGAATACCATACTTTGACAGAAAATGGTGTTTGTGAGCATTTGTTCCAGTGTAGGGAAATGCCATTCCCAAGTGAGTCGAATCAAGTCCTGTTGTCACCAAGAGGAACATAAACTGGGCACTCTTCATGGACAAGATAATAGCCTTTCTTCATTAAGCTGGTTTTAACCTTCCATCTTCACCTCAGCTTGCACATCTTCTGCACACACTTACACAGCTGTGAATTCTTGACTATAATAGTGATCTATTATGCCCTGAAGAGAGGTTACCATTATACTTTATATTTACCTCTTTCCTGTCACCCTCTTGGAAATTACCCAGCTGTCAAAGAGGAAGAAGAATTCCACAATCTGCAATTTTTTTCTCCTAAAGTCACTTCAACATCTGTCTACTTTATCTTCATTCTGTGTCTAGCTCAGGCAGTTAGGGTGGTGGAGATGTTTTGAAGGGAATTTTCATTTTCAAGCATAGAGAAGACTGATAAGTATTTCCTCTTTCATCATAGCTCCTTAATACACATTCGCGCCACCCCTGCGCCCCACCTCTCCCCCTCCCCAGCCCAGCCCCAGGATATTCAGTTACTTTCTCCCACCAATTTCATAATGACTCTTAATATGGTTAGAATTCATCTCACCGATTTTGGTATCCATAACATGCATGTTTACATTTAGCTTAGGCATTACTTCTGGTCAAGAGAAAATAGTACTCAGCAATGGATTTCTTTGCCAGTTGCTCTGTCATGAGTTAGTCACAACTGTACCTCTGGGTAACATTCCTCTCACCACCTACAGGGAGTTTAGATGGCTTGGTCTGTTGTAGATGCTCAACATGGTAAATGTATAAATTTAGGTGGGAAGGATCTCACCCTTCCCATCTCAATCATTTAATTCTTTTGAGTCTGGGAAGCAGAAAGAAATCATTTAAGTGAACACTTAAGTTTTACAGATGCAATATGAGATCGTTTGCCTGAAGTAGACATACATATGATCCCTCATAACATGCCTGAAATGGGGAACTTCATTTATGCTGCTAACATTAAAGTTTTCATTGTTACAAAATTGAATTTGTGCTATGGTGGATTTGTTTATTTGCTTAAGGTCCCACACCTTTAATCAGTGTTATGATTTTGGTGGTGCTGGAAGAGTACAAATTTTTCTCAATAGAATTCCCTAGAATAGACAGAGTTCAACAATTAGGGCCTGTGTTTTCCATATAACTTTTCTACAGAGTGTTCATGCTATTTTTACTGAAAATGAGGATGAAGACACAAAGATGACATGTATATACAATATTTTTTTTTTCGAGAAAATATACTGACAATGCATGTCTCTACTTGGTACTGAAACCATTTCTATTGGTTTGTGTTCATTTGTCACCAAAATTCCAGAAAGGCTTTCAAAATTAATAAGCTTCGCTGGAATGATAAAAAGACAAATTAATGGAAAACATGCACAGAAAGAAAATGAAGGGTCTTAGTCCATTAATGTTATACTTTGATCATAGAAATCCAAAGAAATTTGATAGTGGGGAGTATTTCAGTCCAGAAGAAAAATTTATAACAGATTACAATCTGGGATGTTAAGACTCACAAATTTAAATGCCAAATAAGACTGCCTGAGGTTTGGATTTTTTGTTTGCTTGTTTGTCTCCGTTTGGAATGGGAGTTATGGGGGCTGGTTGGAAGTTCACCTGAAAACTTGCAAAAGCAAAATCAAGACAACTCCTAAGAGGTCTTTTTATTCTCACTGTGCTGGTGAAGGCAGAAAGTCACAGGAGATCTAACTTCAATCAAGACTTTTAGGTACCAAATTGTGAATGTGGCCATGAGTTGAGTTCATAGGGAGCCAGTCTGGTTATTATTTTAACTTGGTGTTTTCTAGATGATTTTTCACAGACATTTTTTCAAATAGTCCAGAAAGTAACTTTAGAATTACTTAGCAAAGTGCGTAGTTTATGTAATAAAATTTGAAATAATGAAATGAGATTCTCATTTTTTAAAATGCATGTATTTCCACCATGGCTACTGTAAATACTAGTAATAATAACAAGATATTACCTAGATTAGTTGTGTTGTTATATTAGGCAGGATGTAGGACTAAATGTTCACAGTTTTCTCTTTGCCTGAAATTCTTTAAACTCCTGAACATGCAGCAACATTTCTTTATTTTAACGTAGTACGATGTGATTGAAAAAAAAGCACTATTGTAAAAATCGGATTAAATCAGAAATTAGGGCTTACTTCCTGGGTGACTTTTCAATTGTATAGTCCCAGTGGTTATTATCAAGGTGCACTGTTCAAAAATCAGCACAGAATTTAATTCTGAATAAGTTAATATTTTAAGAGTTTTTAAAGATCTTTAGTGTTCTTTGTTTGGCTCAGAAATCTTATATTGCTAACAAATAATCATGCTATTAAGTCAATTCTCATAATGATATTATAACAAAGAAGATTGCACTATTGTAGCATTGCTGACACTGCTCTTGATTCTTTACTAGCTGCTGATTCTTTGTTGCTGATTCAGTTTCTACTACTTCTGTGGGTATCAAGGAGAAAAAGCTTAACTCAAGTGCCCGAGTCACAAATAGTCTAATACTTGACATCCGAAGTGGAATACTACAAAGAAACACTGATTTCACTTTCTCTGTGACTGTACTTGAACACAACAAGCTGAACCTGATCACATTAATAGTCAGTAATGAAACTAGAAAAAAACCCGTGGAAAATAGGCTGCAAAAAGCGTTTTGAATCTCCTTAGGAAGAGAAGGAACCCACATGTCCCTTAAAGGCTGTTTTAATACAGAAAAGATCACAGGGTTCTTAAAAAGTATAAAGAAATCTCAGCTGAAAGTTGACCTTCTGTAAAGGTATCACCTTGGAGATAAAGATGTCACAGCCAGCGAAACAGTGACTCTGAAATTTGCCCTTAACTGCAACCTCCCTTACCAACAGGAAACTTCAGGGAAAGGTCTTTTGAAATAGTGTGTTTAAAATAGGAATTCATCGTAGCAGTCATAGACAAATGTATTCTTCTATGAGTAAAGCAAAAAACAGCAAAGACAGAAATTTCACTATTGAACTTCCATTTGCCTATTACATGCCCAGTGATGTTGTACAGGCATCATATTCTCTAAATCTCTCAAAAATGGGGTAGCAGTCAAGCACTGACTTTCTTGGGTCACCATGACTCACCACTGCTCAGATCCCTCCCTACTCTTAACCTTAACAGTTAAGGGATACTTCCCACCATTTCTCACCCATTATTCATAAGTAGAGTGGCCACATCTCACCCGCACCCTCTCAACCACAGCAGCATCCTGTCCCTGACACCAGTACACATGTTGCATCCCACTCCTAAACAGAACGGAACACCCAAGATTTGTAGATGCTCATTATTGAAAAAGAATGGCAAAAGCCAGAAGGATCCAAAACACCTCTCAAAGCTACACACTTGACATGGAAATCAATATATATTTTGCCCCTCTCTTCTAATAGTGAGACAAATAAAAGAAGTTTTCCCTGGAGCAAGTTTTCTCACTTTGCATGCAAATGACTCAGTATGCAGAGTTCATTCCCCTGGATCCTTCAGAGGGCCTTGAGGGTCTTTGGTATTCTTGATCCCCCGCTAGATTGATCCTCAGTCGGCAGTTCATGCCTCTTGACACCACGCCTGCGCTGTCCGTTATGTTGGGCGGTTACCATGGACCAGAATCCCTTTTTGGGATAGGACCCAAAAAGGTGCCATCTTACCTCTGTACAGCTGCATCTTGTTTTAACTTGACCACTTGAACAGCTACCAGTGTTTGAGACATAGCAGCTCATTAACTACTAACTGTGCAAGCTTCTATACTGGCAAAATGTTGTATCTTCAGATTCTGCTTAATGGTAATAATTTGCTGTTTATCCTCTCTTTTAACCTTTAACAAATGCAATTTCTAATTGTATATTGTTCTTTCTTAACATCTGATATTGATTTTAGACTCTGGTACCTGAGAAACATGCTGGAGATTTTATAGTACAGATAAATAGCACAACATGTCTGTTACAGACCCAGATGCTCGAGTTTATTGTCACATCTCAAGCGTGAAGCAGTAACACCTCAGCAAAAGAGTGGGAGTTTGCTATTGCACAAAGGTTCAATGTGTTCTGTAACTGCATCAGGAAAAGTGAATAATGGTAATGAATTAGCTTTGCAAGATGGTTAGGTACATTATTGTGTGTTACTGAATACTTTTATACAAGAATTTCTTCACCTGGCATGAACATGCTCATAGCTAGATGTGGTGGATTACCCAACATTGGACACTTTCAAGATTCAGCTTTACAGACTGCTGGGCTATCTTGTCCAGGCCATGCTTTTGCCAAAAAAGGTTGAACCAGATGATTCTTGAGGCCCCTTCCAACCTGATACTCTATGGTTCTGTGATTCAGTATTTTAAACATATGGGCATCATTTAAGTTCCACTAATTACTTGTGTGAAGGGAAAAGGGAGCAAACAAATACGATCCGTACATTTAGGATGAAACAATGAGCTTCACATATAATAGATATACTATATAATGGTATTATTTGAATTATTTTTATTTTAGAGTACAATAATTCTTCAATCCTTTTCCAAAGACAGTCATGGTACTTTGACCCAGCTGCAGATCATACAAGATTCAGAACTTGATCTGTACCGAATCTGATGTATTGTATTCTACCTTCTGTAGTTAACTGTGTACAAATTTTAAGAGAGAATAGACCGCTTTGTTTAAAGAATACTTCAGCGATTTATTTGGCTTTGAATGATTCTGCACTTCACTCTGTAAATCCTTTAGATGTTGAGCAGGTATAGAGCATAGAAGTAAATGAATCTTTCATTTGTGGAGCTCAGTGTTTCATCTCTGTCATACCACTGTTATAAAAATGTGGTTATTAATCTTTAAATAATTTATCAGATGTGTGTTACACACTAAAATACATATAACTGTTGTATAATCACACTGTGGTTTCATTATTGCACCAGTAGATGTTTTATTTCAGTTCTGTTAACAGCTCTTGTAAAATCAGACATCATAATTTCTCTCTCTTTTAAGTACCTGATTTGTAAAAGAAAAAGAGCCCAGTACAACTCTTCTGAAAGATAATGGCAGTCTTTCGCTCAGGGTGTCTCATTAGTTGTCTAATGTGAGGAATGGATCTCACCACTTCAGGCATTATTTACACAGGATTTAATTTCTATGTGGAACACAGTTCATCAGAGTGCTTCATGGATTTAAAATAAAATAAATTAAATAAAGCAGCACTAGTTATTATATAAATAGCCAAAGGATAAAATAAAATGGTACAAAAATAAGGTGAACCCCTTACAAATAAGTGCACAGCATACAAAAATGTCTTATTTAATGAACATATCTGTGGCAAAGGTTTAATGTTTAATTATGTTTATGAATCATAGCTCAATATCTAAATTCAATTCTATTTTAGAACTTTTTTTGCTGCTATTGGAATTCCACAAGTGTAATTTTGTATATTGATCTCCATAAACATATGTAGCTGTAGCTGGTTTGGGTTTTGTTACTTATTTTATTCTATTTAAAAAATATTTATGAAACTGGATGATAGAACAAAACCAGGCAAACAAGAGTATGACGTATCTTTGGAAATGTTAGAAAACTAAATTCTATTCCCATGTACTACAGAGGTCATTGTCTTTCCATTCACCCTAAGGTGCTTCGGGTTAGACATTTATTCAGACAAAATCAATTTGTTGAGTACTGCAACTGTCCAGAGACTCCTGGTAGGTACCTGATTTCATGTGAGTTGTAAGTTATATGTAAGTTTTTAACATATCCCTAAAATTATTTTCCAAGTGGTAAAATGACAAAGGAAAAGCAGACTAATAAAAATAGCTGTGCAATAATTTTTAATTTTTAATTATGTTATTCCAGATCAAAAAACAGACTCCTTTACCAATTTTGCTCTGCTATTTCACCTCAAAACAAGCTAAATTCTCTCTTTCTACGTAGTACTGTTGAAGGATCAATACAGCATGTCAGTGCTTCACAGTCTTTTATCAATCTACCTGCCATATGCCTGAAAACAGGCATCTTTATTTTCCTGTGACAGTCTGATTTAAAACAAGATAAAGGCATTTGATCTTGGCAGATGGACAAATAAGTGCTATTTTTCTTGACTGGAATATAAATTATGACATATTAAAGGTGTGGAAAAGTGTTGCCTTAGGGTTTTTGGGGGGGCTTGCTTTTTAAGAAGAAGAAGAAGACACCGAAGACAAGGAAAGAGGAGAGGAGAGGAAAGGAGAGGAGAGGGGAAATATTTTGACATGAAATAATAATAATGTTTAGAATCAAGACAACATTACCTAGAAGTCTGTCAAAATTTCTATCCTATTCACAGAATGAATAGAAAGTTTTTTAAAAGTCTGAAAACATTTTAGTGAAACATAAGAGACCATTTTCAGACATTTGTATCAAAAATCTGTAAAAAAATATTACAAGATTTTATCCGGATGTTAAAAAGCGAATAATTCCAGTCTGGGTGAGTTTAAAATATAAGGTATACACTTTCTCCTTCCTATGCCTGTGAAGTAGGTTTAAAGAGGGCTAAGATGGATTTCAACCATGTGGTACCTCCATCCCTGAGGTTACCCTGCACAAGGATATGAAATGCAAAGATTGCATTGCAAGACAAAATGCAGAAAAGGCAGCTGCCAAGGTACTCATCTGGGAGTAGCAAGCCACAGATTCTTGTTCCTGGTGGGTGAAAAGGGAGATGAAAAGTCCTAATATTTTTTCTTTCAGGAATATTTGTGAAAAATGGACCTATTGACAACTCGGATAACCATGGCCTTGTGGTGCAAATATCTATCTTATTTTAACCTGTTCAAACAAAACCCCTTAGAATTGTTTCTTAAAGCCATGTTTTATTAGAAAATAAACTGCAATGAGGTAAGTGAAATATGGAAAGTTCTAGTAA
Source organism: Eulacestoma nigropectus (assembly GCA_013397775.1). NCBI lineage: Eukaryota > Metazoa > Chordata > Aves > Passeriformes > Eulacestoma > Eulacestoma nigropectus. The sequence goes on along the minus strand of VZTE01004033.1, from coordinate 62,511 downwards.
GTAAGTCTGAAATGAAATATTTATGAAACCTTCCTCCTTTTTAAACCTATCTAAACACCAGCCTCACCCACTGACTGCTTGGACAGCAAAATCTTTCACACCACCTCCTTAGAAGCCCAGAGAGACTTTCCTCTTGGGTCACCAGACACTCATGGGGGAACCTGTGCTGTGGGCAATGTGTGCCAGTGAGGACTCCCAAAGCTTCTCATAAGTTGCCTCCAGGAAAGGAAAAATCCTTTGCATGTTTTAGTGTCTTCTTCCTAACCTAGGACAAAGAAAATGGGTAGCTGCCTCCTCCTTGCTGATGGTTCTTTTAGGAAGCACTGTGCATGGCACATGTGCAGTAAGCAGAGAGAAAACTAATATAACAGATCTCATCTACCTCATTTGCAAGTCCCACCTTACTAGAAATATTCCTGAGATCTGAAATGCAAAAAATTGTTTGGACCTGAGATAGTATAGGTTTCCTCGTGCTTATGAAATCTAAGTTGTACCACTTGGATCATTGCAAAGAGAAGCTTATGAAATTCCATGAAACTCCCAGAATGTGTGATTCGATCACAATGTCCAGGACCGAGACTCTGTCCCAGCATAGAACAAATTAGGCAGACCACAGCACTTTCTTGGTTTGTTACATGTGCTCACTGACTCCTTCAAATGAAATTGATCAAACCTGTCCACATTCCATTTTGGTTTCTGTTTTCAAGTAACACTTAGAATTAAGGCTATGGTTATCTTCTTTGAGTTTAAATTTATTGTAACAGAGAAGAAAGGTACACAACTCTCACTCTTACAATGAAGCTCTGCAGTTATATAATGTAAAAAGTAAAAGAAGAAATCATATTCTTTAAAGATAATGGAAGTTTTTCCATTTATGCCATAGCCAGAATGTCAATCAGCAATGACAGTGGAAAGAAGTCACACAAACATTCATGTGTTGGACCGCAGTAGAGAGGAGTATCACAGGGGTCTTCTTGCCCTGTAAAATTTGCATAGGCCACCTCTTCTTTCAGTTGTAATTGAAATGCTTTTGTAGCAGCAGCTGCAGCAATTAGTGAGGTGGAGGAACAAGCTGTAGAAAAGTATTTAATAAATTTCAAGTGTTTGCTGATGGCTTTGCTCTCCACAGAATGGCCTGTTTATTCTCAGGAAAAGGAGTCTGAATCATAGGGCTGTAAACATTCCTTTTAATTTTTTACAGTCTTCTAGGCTTTTTTGTTGCAATTCAGAGCCCGAACATCAATAAGCAGGCATGGTTTGGAAGCCCCTTACATTAATTGGATAGGTGTTTGATCACTGATGGCAACCACACTGCATTATGACAGTGATCTTTTCCTACCTGCAATGGTAGCAGACAACAGGATTTTTAGAACAGTTTATATTTCTTCATCCAGAAAAAGAATTATATATGCACCCAGTTTCTTTATTTATATCTAAATGTAGACATTTTGAGAATCTGTTCCTATGTTCTAAAGTCAGAGGGTTGCAAATGGAGTATTAGTAACCATGTAACAATTGTTTTGGATGTAAAAACTATAAATCACTCATTTTTACCTATATGCACCACAGATCAACCAGCACACTTTTTCCAGCACTGCATTCATCTGTCTCTGTTTTTCTCTATCACCTAAATTTCTGTCAAATCTCTAATATGTTCTGTTCTTTCAACCATGTAGAAGTCTAATGCATCTTCACACTTTACCACTTATTGGCCTTCCACTCTGAGGTTTATTTAAAATTTTCACCTCATGGGCTCAGCAATACCTTCCCCAATGGAATCAGAGAGCTTAGATTAAGTATGCCTGTTGCCAGTCATCTGACACAATTATCTCTAATTAGCAAATCTGTTTACTCATAAATATACTTTCCAGGTAGATCATAACTCACATGACTGGCAGCACATATCAGTAAGTCTCATAAATCTTTTACCGTTATACCCAATGTCAGAATAGTTCACTAACACTTAAGAACAAATCGCTCTCTTCTACTTCATCTTAATGCTGATTACAGCATGATGTACTAAAGTTTAAGAGCAAACTCAGGTTAGAGTTTCTGTTTCCCAGCTCCCCTTTTTTTGATTCACTATACTAACATTCATGACCTATCATAAGAATAAGAAGCTTAAACCTTATCATATCCTTCATATAATTTTATTTTAAGTATCATGATGAACAGTGTGCCTTAATGGGTTTTGGATATTCTAGGTATATTCTAGGTATATTTAGTATATTCTAGGCAGAATAATAAGATCAAGAATAACCAGATTCATGTACAGTAATCAGTAATAGTGAATGTGCAATGAATTGCACAACACTTCAGTACAAATTGATGCTATTTTCTGCCAGTATAGATTTGTCTGTCATGGGATTTAATGCTCTGGGAAATCCAGGAGTTTAAATGTACCTGAAATTAAGAGATCACTCTTTTAATGGAAATACTACTTTTTAAAAACTATGTTTATTAAGTTATATAAATAATTCAAATCTCATTTTCCTGAATATTATGATACGTGTTAAGTATCTGACATTTTTCCATCCTGTCACTGTGTAGGTACTTCCTAGTAAAGACTTCACAAGCACTATCCCAACCTAATTTCTGATGTAAAAGACATGACATTGACATACTAAGTCTTGTATTATATACACTCTTACCTTACAGTATATGAACAGGAAAGCAATAGTTAACAAAGGACTAAATAATATTTTGACTTTGAAATTCATAACAATATCCTTTTGGGATTTGTGTCAGCCCTAAGTTTGCTGCAGGTTTGAAGCCACACTGTGGTTCCTTACTCCTCCACAGGTCAGTTGATCTCTGTAGCACAGGCACAGGTCACTGCAATCAGTGTGTGCAGCTGCTGAACCATAGAAACCCTCATTCTTGGCTGTGACCTGTAGCCCTGCAACCACTCTTTTCACACGAGCTGAATCTTCAAATGCCCTCTTAAGTTCCCAGCTCAATCAAAGCTTTTGGGAATAGGCAGCTGTTAAATACAGCAGATATATGAGTAGAGGTGAGACATTCTCTGGTTTTCTGACTTGAACTAGAACAGACTTCTTAAAAATATAGTTCTAGCCAGATGTTCAGCAATTTACCTTTTAATTTCATTGACGTGTAGTCTAGAGAGAGCAATATATATTGACATTTAGCATCTAGTTACATCCTTATTGATGGCAAGGCCAGTTGGCAGATATTACTCCCTTAAGAAATGCTAACCAAATACTGCAAAATGTATTCATGAGCCTTTATTTGAACTGAAAAAAAAACCAAAAACCAACCCAAAAAAACTTGGCTGTGTCTGTGGCCCTAGTGGATTCACTTTCTGAAAATATTCTAGCAAACAATTTTAAGAGGAGGCATGTTTGCTGAATGGCCCAGCTGAGCAGCTCATGCATATTCAAGAAAATGTTTAAGCATATGCTTAACTTTGAACTTCAAATTGTATTGAGTCTCAGAAGGATTCAAGCATATGCTTAAAATTCTTCTTGTGATTACTTACGTCAAGAAGTTTGCCAAATTGTGTCCTGAGGTAAGACCATATGAACTGACAGCTATCCAAAGTCAGCTGATGCATGGTAATTTGCACAATCAGGTCACTTGTGGTCTTGATAAAATCTTTGCATTAGTGTAAATTTGTCTCTTGAGGCTCTTTAGGGCAACTGTTGCTTAAAAACTTAACATCAAGCTCTTAACATGCTTTACTTTAAGCCACTTCTAAAGTGTATGGTTATTCTTTGTAAATGAGGAATAAGAACATCTCTTGGTTTTATAGTAGACCGGCAACTGAAGCATAGCTATGTCAAATTGTATTTCAAAGCAGAAAAGTCCATGGATCTAGATTTTTTCCCATTTAGCTCCATTAAGACACAGCGGAGCCTAGATAGCATAGTCATCTAGGGGTTCCTATTTCTTTCCTTTGGCTAGAAACAGGAAATACATAGAAGATAAGTTTTTCATTTAGTGCAAATGAGGTGGATCTGCTCCTTAGTATTATAACACGAATAAAGAAGGTTCTTTGGTTAGGGACTATACTATGGTTTCCATTATTCTTGTCATTGAAAATACATTCATTGACCTTTAAGAAACACTTAAAATCCCAATAAAAGTTCTTGATACTTTAAAATGGAGTTCATCTCTTCATGCATAAAGTGTTTTGTTTATTCCAAAACATATGCTTCAAAGTAGTCAATTTAATTATTTTTTATAATAATACTTTATTTTTTATTCTGCAGAAGAAATTACCTAAGATATTATCCAATTTGTCTATCTCTGATGGTTTGAACTCCGCTATTCCCCATTTTTATGTTATTTACCTTAGTATACTCTTCTGTCTTGACATTGATAGTTTTCTGCAGTATGAGGATGTCACCATTGGTTTATAACTCTTTAAAATTGCTAGAGAACTTAATTCATCTTCAGCTGTTGTAATAAACACTTCATAATGATCTTTCATTAATTGCTCAATTTATAGTTCCACTCCCTCTCTTTTGAATTTCTTACTTTTGATAATCCGTTTTCCCTCAGTGGACTTTACAGAAAGCAGAGAAGGAGAGAACATTTCTTAAATGAATGCAGGCAATAGATGTCAAAAAAAAAAAAGACACAAAAAATTGATCACTCGGGTTAGTTAAAATCTCCAAGTGTTCTGGTAATAATGAAATAATAATAATAATGTTTAAAAGTTGTTCATGTACATTGCAATTGTTTTTTCTACTGCAAAAATTAAATCATTAGTCAAATGCAAATCTTTAGCCAAAATTGCACAGCTTTCAAGATTTAAATATGTTTCAATGTTTTGCAGAAAAGACAGAATAAGACCCTCATACAAACCCTGAAGTTAAGAAATCCATTCTCCATACTTAAAAATACAATTTGCAAAAATGAACTCAAAGGAAACCTGAAAATCTGGTTGTTAATTAGACTGGTTTCTTTATCTGCATGAGCTAATTGCAAGTCCTTCAGTAGTTTCATTTAGTGGTATTTTCACTTCTTTCTCCCATAGTCATTTGAAAATAGGAAATGGTAGATCATGTTGACAAGTTGTCGATTACAGTTAAATGTTGCTAGTAAATGCCATTAAGTGCCCTAATTAAAACTACCACAGCTCTTTTAAAAGTTAACAATGTGTCCTTAAGAGTATGCTAATATTTCTTAGTACAGAAAAAAAATAAAAGAAAGCATGAATCTTTATTTTAAGGAATCACTGTCGCAACACATGTATGCATGAAATTCTTTAAGAAAAAAAATTGGAACCATAAGTAATTTGGAATAGATAAATCATATTTCACCATGAATTGTAGTTTCTTTCTTTAAACTGTTATGGACAATATAGCTTACAAGTGGTCTGTTTGTGCCCTGTGTTGCATGTACAGCGAAAAGACATGGAAAAAGAGTCAGTGTCTTTGACTGGCATGGGAAACAGTGTTCTGCATGAGGGGTCCACAGGCTTCAGGGATTCTGTCTAACATGTTCCTGAACAAGTATCACCAATTTTTATTGGAACAATCTGTAAGCTGTCAAGGCAGAGAGATGACTTAGTGAAGAGAGTAATTTTCATTTCCCTACATTAACCCAAATTCAGTAATAGTTGTTCTGGAGAAAGGGAGGAAAATGAATGTTTAACACATTACAAGTAATTCCTCAACTTGGACACATTAAGCCAAAATCTTAGTTGTAATGACACTGAAATATGTACATCACGACAGCACTGACATACTTTCTTAATGCAAATTGGGTTTTTTTCTTACAGAAACAGAAGTTCTAAGTCCATCAGGCACCAAAAAAAATGGGTTGGGGTTCTACCAGGAGGAGAACACATTGGAAACGATCGTAAATTGGCTTACATTACCTACGTACACTGAAATATTTCTGAGGTTGATTTTGTGTTGGAAATATGACCCTTAGTTGAATGGTGAATTAAAGTAGAATTGAAGTATTTGACTAGTCATTTTTCTTATTTAAATGTTTACTTGTATGTTTACACGGAATTCTTGAAACACAACATCCCACATACACTAACAAGAGATGTAAGAAAAATAACAAATTGGATAAGTCTTCACCAATGGAAAGTGACAACACTCTTATGTATTCATGGTACAGATGGCACCTAAAAGAAAACCTGGAAGGAGTAGCTTCCAGGTCCTGCTGAACTGATAAATCTTCTCAATCATGGAGTCCGGCCTTACACTGATGCATATCCCAGTAACAGACATCCATGCTTTTCTGGAAGGATTTTTGTACTGAGATATCTGCAAAACAATATTGCAGTCGTGTAATTCAACTGAGTGTGATTACTGAATGTAATTCAACTCTTATTTTGATTAACACTTGGGCATCTTTTCAGGTTCAGCTTTGTTATACGAAACAAGCCTTAGGGAGACTTATAAGGAAATTTTCCTGAGATTGTGTCTAAGTGGGGGAGTTCTTTTCTGGGTAGAAGACAGAAAGGGAAAAGGAGTAGAGAGATTGTATTTATTTGTTGCACAGACTTGAAGAATAAACACCTAACTTCTTTTGAGTTTTTCTCTCAGCTTGGGTTCATGTTGTTTTTATTGTGGTAATTAGTTGTTGGCTTCAGTCAATATGTATTGCCTTCTATTTGTGCAATTGGTATAATTACATAATTAGTGTAAATAGATGTAATCATCATTAGAATGTTTTGGATCCCATGAAACTTTGCAGAAATCATGTAACATACACTCAGTGATAGCTAAAATACTGCCATGTGATAGTTCCAAACTTTTTTTCTTAAAATTACATTATATTTCTTTTACATCATAGCTCAAAACAGTGCCTGTATTGCAGGTTGCAGCATGAGAGCAAGCTAAGTGCACTTCTTGCCACATAATGTCCCTCAATTTCTAGAAGCATGAAATGAGAAGACTTCTCCCAACTGCCTCTAAAATAGGCAAAAATATCCGCACAGAAATTCTTACACAGAAATATACAGAGACATTAAAATTCACATTCACTTCCACACCTGTTTAGTTTTTCACAACTCCCAATGTAGTATTATATTACCATCTGCCTCTTAATGAAACAGAAGAATTGAGGGATGGATATATATATGGATGGATGGATGGATGGATAGATAGATAGATAGATAGATAGATAGATAGATAGATAGATGGATGGATGGATGTGTAAAAGCACAGAACATTGGAAAGTAGGACTAAATGTCTTCATTTTCCTAATGGAAACCCTACAACTATAGTGCCTTTATGCTTAACAAATTTTTAATATTGCTGGTTGCATGAAAATTAGAAAGCCACAGTTATTCTGTGCTACAACAGGAGAGCTGGAAAAATTAAGGCTATCAGAACATCCTGAATTCCAAGGAATTCTGCCTGGAAGCAGAGTTTCATAAGCTGCTATGCTAAGGACATCAGCTGAACCCCAGAGACAAGCAGCATTTTACTCATTTGCAGACATCTCTAAGAATAATGTTTTCATGATAAATTCAAGAACCAGACTAAGGACCTTAGAGTAAAAGAATCTACAAATCCATAAAAGAGTTCAAGACTTTTATTTGCCATCTCACTAGTTAGCTTTGCTGTATGATAAAGACTGAAGTGATAGCAACACTTAGGGTCATTATTAGTGGACCACGAGGAAATGATACAGTTGTGAAAAGCTGTGGATACTTTGAGAGTTTCCGTCCATTTTCTGCTTATTATAAGTCTAGTATTTGGCAGTCTGTTAGGAACAATCAGATTTTTCCAAGGAACTGTGCATCCAGGCATCTTAGGGGGAACTGAAATCTGAAAATCTTTTCCAAATTGTGACCGCTGAACATTAATATCTGACTTAAAGAGATGTTGTACTGTATCTGTTAGATGGTGATTTCTATATAAGAAGCATCCAATGACATATCCTCTATCATACTAATACATATGAGAAATTCCATTCACATGTCAAGGAAATACTTAGCATGCATTTAAGCATTATAATGTTCACTTTACATAAGAATTCTCATCTATAAGGATATAGGAACGGAAGAAAAACCTTTATGTTATTGCTATGTCTGAATTGCTATTCTAAACAAAAGATCTATAAATCAGTGGGAGTTTGTCTCCTCATTTACTACTTTAAGTGTTAAATAGATGAGTAAAATTGGAAGTCCTTTACCATTTATATTTTCATTTCCTTTTAAAAGTTTCTGAGATTGTCTTTCTTCTAATTGAATATGATTCCTGTATCAGTCACTTTTCAAGAATAGCATAATTAAGGGTAAGGTTCCATTACAGGTTGCAAGATTATTTAGATACTGTGGGGAGAAAAAGAATAGCATACCTCCTGTAGATCGTAGTTTAATTTCTGAACACTCTGTAATATTTGCCTTTTCGTAGTTTTGTTAGTATCATTTCTTGATTATTTTGAGATGTGCAACTCTTTCAGTTTATCCTAGATAGGAATTAATTCCACCATGGAGAAATTATAATTTTATTATGTGAAGTTCCTCAAACCTGCAACACATACAACACTGGAGATAAAAAAATGACAATGTCTTTTACCCTTTTATGTGTGCTTTACATTTCAAAAATGTTGGAGCTAAGTCAAAGTTTATGTTGGGATGCTGTGTAACACTAGCTAGGGTTGTCCCTTTTGCAGTGAGGCTCAACCAGTGCTCCCTGCGCATCTCTCAGTTCTTCTGAAAGACTGGGACGGGTAGCAAATTTAGGAAGAGCCTAATTCTGGCACATTCATCTTTACTTATGGCTTAAATAGTCCAGTTGTTTTATATTTAGCTTTATTGGGTTGTTTCAATGCAATTGCTATTAAGTAGCTAATAGAGGAAATACACTGTAGACATCTGCAAGCACGCTAAGCATTTGAACCGGTGGGGTTGCACTTTACACCTTAGACTATATTTTAAAAGTACCTCTAAAGCGAGGTGATTTATGGTCACCCTCTTTTCTCACATATAACAGGTGTATAACTCCCACTCACTTCTAAGTTAAGCTACTGAGAAAAGTAAAGGATAATTTTCAGTGGCAGAGGTCAGTACATTAAAAATTCATGTCTTTTTTCTTCATATAGCTCAGAAGGAAATATCTTCATCACTGTTTTATTTCTTGGATTTGTTCATTTTAGCTTTTATTTGCTGCAGACGCCAGCTAGCCTTATCATCCATCCCTTCCCTGGTCTGTGGCTTTCCTCTTTGACCTCTAAGGTCCAGGAATGACGCGGAGACTCCTTCAGTCTTCACTGTCAGATTTTCCAGTCACCATCTGAACAGGGCAAAAGGGCACCATAGCCCACCTCTGTTGTGACTTTGGGCTTTCCTTAAACACCGAAATGGAAAATACAGGAAATACCTTTTTTGTTAACATCTGCTATGATGCCAAGAAACCAACTGGCTACCACTGCCTTGAAAAAAATGGTGGCATACATAATTATTGGTATGTTTTAACTTTCAAGTGCTTCAGAACCATTAAATTTTTATTTAGAATCAGCCTAAGCTAAGTATTATCTTATTATTGCAATTCAGTCTCTCCTTCTCAGCCTTTCCCTTAACATGTGTATTTGAGCCCTGATCCTGCTCTGAGGTTCTATACGAGTACACAGGGAGTCCTTTTGTGTCTGTCTGTCCTCAATTAGTCACCACTGTGTTCCTGTGCCCAGGAATCAGTCATTGTCCAAAAACAACTTACAGGTGCAGGTCTAGCTTTCTATTTTCTCTGCTCAGCAGTACAGGGCTTTACAAACAAGATTTTTAAAGGAACTGTGACATCTATCTCCCACTGATTTTGATGAGAGCAAAATGTCTAAATACCTTGAAAAATCTTGTTATAAATGACTAGCAAAATCCAATTTTCCAAAGTGACTTAAGCAGACTTAGGAACCTGGGAACTCAGACACACAATTTGGTTACTACTGTTCAACATGTAACCATTCATCAGCTTAGCTTGAAATTCAATCATTTCAGGCTAGGCTAAACAACATTAACTGATATTTGCCACTGGCTAAGACTGAGTGCACAAAAATTTAAAATTGCTTGGCTAATTCAGTATATCTTGTTAAGTCATGGTAATATGACAACGTTCCTGGATGGATTTTATTTTTGAAAATCAGTGGGTTATGGAACTTTGATAAAATAGTGAGTTTCTATGGCAATATATTTTATGCTGCATCAGCTTTTTGACATCAACAGTTTCTGTCTTTGCTCCAACCCTTTGGCACAGGGTGGCAGGGTATCCCCTTCCCTATTTTGTGACTTATGCTCATATGAGGCAGCTGTGTTTGCACCAAGAGTTACAGCTTCTGTAACTCATCCCAAAAACTTATTTTGTGTTATAACATTAAAGTCCATAATTAATTTGTGCAAGTACATCACAGATATCTAAAACTATTTCTATACCAAATAACAACTAATGTATGTATTAACGAGCTTTACATTAACTGCAGTAGCAACAATGAAACTGTGGCAACATAATATTCACTGTGAGGCAACTACATCAATATTTACCCAGCTTCTCAAAGAGATGAATTTCATTTTTTAGGATGTACAGTATTCTCAAGAAAGAAATTTTAAAATTCATGTACAAATCCCATAAATGGCCACACCAAAGATCCATGTAGTCTGACATCTAACATTCATCCATGACTTGAAGCAGAGTCAGAGTAGGGTCAGTATGCTCTGGTATCTTCCATGGGATGCCTTTCAAAATAGCAGCAGTCTGAGTGTCACAGACTTTTAGTTCCAGGTTTTCATAGTCTTTGTAACATATTTCTTACCGGAAGTCACCTGATCAGTTTTTGATCCAGCGTCACCTTCTGCATGCACATTGTCATGCAGCAATGGATTTAATGGCATTCTGTATGAAAAAAATCTGGTTTTGTTTATTTTGACCTGTCAAGAAACTATATTTGAGATTCTTCAGCTCTTTAACAGTTTGGTTGTAACTCTTTCCTCAAGGTCACAGAGGAAAACTGTGGTAGAGAAAGGTCTGAATTTATTTTCTTGATTTCTGTCTTGTGACACAGACACAGAACCTGCCTTCTCTTGTATATATCAATTTAAACTATTTGTAATTCAGATGAGTTTGCCTTACTGCATTCCTAATTTGAATCAAGCTGGCTGGCAGCGAATACTTCTTTGCTACTGCAGTATAGATAAGATATGATGTTTTGAAGGAAATATTGCAGTGAAGGCACTTAAATGTTCCAGAACACCTCTCATGTACCAGGATCACAGGTGTTCGTGTTCAGGTTGTATATATGCTTTATGCATTTGTTTTTATTTTGTGCTATCTCAAAGTAAATGCTTTAAGTATGTGGTCTTTATTTCCAGATTATTAACTGGTTGCTATTTCTCCAGACAATAACCACATCATATTGATTACCAGTAACATTGTTCAGCTATGCCGTGAACATCTCTTGTGAAATATTGGCAAATGTTTGGTTGTCTTATGGAAATATAAGTATTATTACATTCCTGTGTTTTGCACCGACATTCATCTAAATCTACGTTATTTTCCTTATATGAAGGAAACAGTTCTTCTTTTGATTTGTTTTTTAGAACTTGTGATGATTTTTAACCCTTTCATGTTAATGGGTAAAGGTAAAAAATATTTTTTCTCTCCAGTCAGACACTTGCCCCCTTAGAAATAATTTGAAAGTTCACTCCTTTTCTGTTTTCTGGCACCTTCTGCTCCAAGTGACTCTTATCTTCAACTTTAGCATCATTTCAAGGAGTCAACAGCTCCTTCCCCAGTACAGGTTGTTGGCCATTAACTCTGTTCAAGTAACAATTATTTTTTCCAAGATGTCTATTCCTACTTCCTTATATCTCTTTATGTCACTGTAGATATGTTCTTGTTTGATAAACTGAGGTGACCTGTGAATTCCGAAATGTGCATAACATGTTAGAAAGAAAACCGTTCTTCTATACATTGCATCATTTCATAAATCAGTGTCTTTTTATTATTCCTTGTTTTTCATCAGCTGAAATAATTCTCATTGGTGGACAATTTCTCTTGTAAAGCAGTTTTACATAAAGCCATTTCTTAGTAATTGGTCTATAATGATGTTGCTGCAGAAATAATTTCTCCATCTGTTTTATTGGCTTTTTTCTCTTGACTTTTAAGGAAGGAAAACAACAGCAATCAATGGAAGATTTTTGTTCTGTTTTGCTTTCAGTTTTTTTCATCTAAAAACCCACAGTCCTAATATAGAAACATAAAGGCAAAATGCTGCGTAAAGACGGTATCTTGTGCTCAAAAGAAGATAAAGAAAATCTTAAAAGGCACACAAGAATTTGCCCTAAATGTCCTGAAGTTTTGTCTATTACTAATATTAGAGAATGGAAGCTGGGCCTGTTCAGTCTTGGGAAGAGACAATGAGAGGGGACTTCATCAGTGTCTGTAAGTACCTGAAGGGAGGGTGTCAAGAGGATGGATTTGGGCTGTGCTTGGTGGTGCCAAACAATACAATGAGGCAAAGGACAGCAACATGGGAGGCATGGGAAGTTACACGTGAATATGAGATAGAACTTTTTTACTGTGCAGGTGACCGTGCACAGGAACAGGTTGCACAGAGAGGCTGTGGAGTCCCCCTCACTGGAGATATTCCAGAACTCTCTGGACACGATCCTGTGCCATGTGCCTGGGATGACCCTGCTTGAGCAGGGAGGGTGGACTGGAAGATCCACTGTGGTCCCTTCCAACCTTGCCCATTCTGTGATTCTGTGACACTTCTAATTATGTCCTAGACTCTGAAGCAGCAGCTGTAAATTTAAGGACATTTGAACATATTCCCTCCTTCATCTCGTCAGAAAAGATGCACAGATACTTTTGTTAACCAGGTACATGCATTTCTCCCAAGAATTATTTTTAAAAGTTAAAATATCATTCCAGAGCATTGTGGCAAATTTTGAGTAATTCCTAGCAATATTCCAAATGAACATTTGTGATTTATTTCTGTGTAGAGGAAGCATTAGTTATACTAGATATTATCAGCAAACATCAGACTATTCATTACAAATGCTTTTTATACATTGCTTGTTAAAGAGATAAGCTTGCTTACGTTGACAATTTTTTAAACTGAATCTACTTCTTTTGTCCATTCATTCATCTCTGAGTTTTGACATCTGCTGTCTTTCCATGAAGGCTTCAAGAAGATGACCTTGCCAAAGATCAAGAGGTGTGTCTGGAAGAATTACATTATCTTGGAAGATGGATTTATGTGATTACTCTGTAAAAGAGTACTTGTTCTGTAGTGATTGATGACAACACTGTCAGTATTGACTGATCATTAGAAATATTTATATGGCAGATCCTTTAAGGTAGTGGAAGATATGATGGAAAGATTAAATACATATCAAGAAGACAACAATTTCTATGTCTAGGGAATCAGAGCTTATAGTTCTTTGCAACACCTTTAATTATTTTCTTCATATTTGTCTTGTGTCAGACACAAATGTACTATAAATGCCTCCAAAATGGCTTGTAGGCCCCACAAAATTTATAGTGCAGATTATGTAATTTACATATTTTGAAAGCAGTTAAGTTTAATATTTGCAATTATAAATCCCTCCTTATAAATATGTTTTTAGGTAGAGAGCATATTCATAAAGATGTACTAGAAAGATAAATATATTTTTGCTCATTGTTTTCTCAAGGTTTGTATCACAAACAGACTTTAAAGAATATACATATTTTGTTATTTGTGACCCTGGCGTACTTTTAGACATTGGAGTTTTCTACTGCATTGTTTACCATGCTGTGTTGACACATTAATGACTAAGTAACCTTTAGTAAATGATATGCTAGTATTTCAACTATTTATAGTCATTAAAAATAGATGGTCATTAAGGTGGTAATTTAAATACAAGGAGACCTGGCATTATTCTCAGCTTTACCACATCACATATCTCTATTAAAGAAAGCAAATCAGTAGTATTGCTCTTAATTTACTTAGGTGCAAGTGAAAGCAAAATCACTTGGCCAGCCTGCTGGTGCATGTAGTAACTGAAAACATACATGCACACTCAAACCCTCCCTATATATATATTTAAGTGAAAGTTCATATATAGTATGACTAGAATGATAACACCTTGACAGAGTACATTTGGTGTATTTAGTTTATGAGCAATTAAATGGGCGCATGTTTAGTTATTTAATTTTCCTTTTCTTCTCTTTCTGTTGCATTATGAAAAATTTTGCTTACACTAAAGTAAATTTTTGAATTTTTTTGAGCAAAGAAGCAGGTTTTTCAGCAAGACTGTGTAGTTTCCATCCAAAAACTGTCTGGCCATAATCCTGGGCAGCTGACTATAGGTGGCCTTGTGTGAGCAGGAAGGTCGAACCATCCAAGCCCAACTATTCTGTGGTTCTGTGCTTCTGTGACACCAGTCTCTGAAACATATCCATGTAAAACACACTGAAACGTCTCCATGTAAAATGCTCTGTTACAGTTCTGATAATAGGTTGCATGTAGCAAAAAATATGGAACAGTTAAATGCTCATTCAGATGTACTGATTTCATGGTTTTGATGAAGTGAAGTAAAAAATGAGCCATATTTTTCAGGTTTTGTCTTAGCATATTTGCATACACCAGTAGTCACCAGAACAGGTATTTTAGCCCGTCAGAGGAAAAGTGCTAAAGCTACTTGTAGTATTTAATTAAATTTATCACTCCTTTCCTTGATCTTACATTTTATGGATGTTAATTATTAGTTCCTTTTAATTATACTTCATGGCCCTTGTTCTGGAGACTATCCAAAGAGTAGATCATTATGGTATGCAATTTGGTGAAACAATTTCCAGGCATTATGGCATCTTCAAGACCCTGTGAAACAATCATTATTAGAATTAGAAAAATATTAGTGTGCATATTTAGATTACAAATAATGGGGGAGAAATGGTTGACATTATTCCATGGAGGGCTCTTAATTTGGTTTGGCTTTTACTGTTATTCCTAACCACTTCAAAATTAAGAGCATTGAGAACAGTAGTGTGTCAGTTCTGTTGCTCCATTTGCTGACAGAAAGCACAATGGTTTCTTATCTTTCTCAATCTATTTTAAGTTCATATGTAGGTGTGAAAAAGAAATCTCACCCCACTGCTTTGGAAGCAGTTGATAGGCAGGATTTGTCCTCAGAACAACATTACTTCTCAGCTGAGTGATTTAAACAGTCGAGGTGAAGTAAAACTGGCACAGGGTCTCACACAGGCCAATGACATCGGTGAGGGACTGGTGGTAAAGCCAGACAAATTCTTGAGCTGCTGGACTGTGCTGAAATGCTTGGATAGCCACAGTTATTTGTGCACAGCTACCATGACTACATTCTAACATTTGCTGTTGGAGGCAGCTTGCAGGTGCTATCAAATTTGTACAAGGCAATAAATGTCTGTGTAGATACACCAAGATATAACTTAAGTTAATTTAAGCCTTTTGGGAACCTTTTATAATTTTACAACTATGTTTTTGTATTTTTAAATCTTATTACTTGAAAAATCAGTCATGTAGAGAACAAGAAAAACTGACTCAGAGATTGATCCCACAAAGACTTGCTGAATGAATAATTTTAGTTTCCTGAGTTGTCCCATTGCTAGCTTTGTGCAAATTTTTGATGTAATGGGAAATGATTTAATCCTTTTAATGGTTTTTGCTCATGTTAAAATGCATTCAACATAACCACTAGTTGAAACAAAACTATTCTTTTGCTTATGTAGTATTCCACTATACCACATCATTATCAATATATTAAAATAAGACAATTTGGCCTAGTTGTATCATAGAAACATATTTTAGTATGAACACCAAAGATCTTGTTTCTAATTAATAAAGTCCCATTCCAGCAAACTATAAAGTTACTAACCTAACCAAGCACTTCTGGTTCTCTTTGCATGTCTGACTTACATACTTTAACAGTCTTTTTTCTTCTTCTTTCTCACTAACCTTAACTGAGATTTAAAAATGTCTAGCATTGCTATTTTATGTTCAGAAAACAATCTTAACAAAATATAAGCTATTTTTTCCTTCAAAAACAAAAGCAAAAATTATCTTTGTAATAGGCCTTTAACATAGCAATCTTGAGCCTGAATTTAGCCAGCAATGTTCATTGTGATTTGCCATTTTAGTACTTATGATAGATTTTTTAAAAAATTGTGATTTTATTTATTCCACAATTATTATTTTAAAAGTTAAAACTGCTTGGCTTGTCCCTTTAGAGCTTCTTTATTTTTTCACAGAATCTTCCCTCAGTGCTCTACTTTTTTAAACTGTTTTTAGAAAAATTCTCAGATTTAAGAGCTGACTTTATTCTCAGGGATTTCACCTGTTAGAAGTTTATATGGATTTAACAAAGCAGTTAAACATGGTCTTAAACCATTCTTACGGAACTAAATACATATGGAGTGTCTCTGTTTACTTTTCTCTTTAAAAAATCCAAACCAGCATTTTACAATAACAAGCCCACGAGAAAAACAGCTCAGGGATAGTTTCTCAGTTACTGTTATTCTGTCCTTTGTTTTTCAGTGATCTAGACATGGATCTCATAGCTTTCTCTCTCTTCTGATTGTGACAACACCTCATGGTTTTGCTTTAGTTGTCCCTTTTTGACTATACTATTTCCTGCTTCTGTTTTTGAATCTCCAAGAATAATTTTCAGGACAGTTTTCCAAGCAATTTTTAGCTGTAGTTAAAAAGTTATTCACATTTTTTCACTTAATTCAGTGGCAACCCATAAAGATCCCTTTGCACCCAATAAATTTCACAGTGAATATAATATAGATTTAGATCCATGCTATTAAGTAGCATCTTTCTAAACTGAAAACCATCTAATCAGAGTTAGTGGTTTAGTGGTTTCAATATTACAAAGGACAGCTCCTGCAAACTCAGGTCATTGTCCTAAGGGTTCGTGGTAGTTTAAAGTAATAGTTTTTGCTTAATTATAATGATCCTTTCATGAACAGAATCTCATTTGTGTTAGTAGTCAAACGATTTTAATTTGGAAAGTTCATTGCAAATAAGTTGTGTTCTCTTGATTTGGGTAATTATACTCACTTAGTACGTTAATGGCAAGGACTGCTCAGGCTTTTTAAAAACCTTCCAGCTCTCTGTAGAACAGTTATTGAAAGGAGTGGAGAGTATGCAGTTCTCTTTGATCACTTTAATGAACCTCAGTGTTTTTATTGTCTATTCAGTTATATGCAAAGTGTAGTGCAACTGTGTATTAGCTACTAATTAGAGTTTTATTCAAGAAAAAAATAACATAAAAGCAATGTCATAATTAAGATTTTGAACAGTATTGTTTCTAATGATTTTCAAACAGCAAAACAAATCTTTTTTAATTACTTTTAAAAATGCATATGCCTTATTGCAGAGATTTGGCTCTTGGTTGTTTTTATGTTTATAAGGACTTAAGTATTGTCAAAAAGGCAAGTTAGACCACAGCCATTGTCACAACCTCTGCCAGCCCATGGACAGCAACAGAAAGGGGAAAACACTGTAAGAAAAACATGAAATTTTTATGTCCTTGCTGGTCTTAGTTGCAAAATTTACATTTACATTTCTGTCAGCAAATGTAACAGGAGTGTAATAAACCTCTCAGGCAATGAATGGCCAGTGGCTACAAGTGAGGACTACAGCTATTGAATGATGTTACACTTAGATGGATCATTTTTAGATAATCCTTTACCTCTTTTATTCTGTATATTCCTGGGCTATAAAATTGTAATATGCATGAGGTAAAATTTTCTTATTGTAATTCTGTTCCCAGTGCAGGTTCTTTATTTCCAGAAACGATTCAAGAGAGAGCTAGGGAAGGAGATGGTATTCTTACTAGCTAAACAGTTCCTGGTGAATTTCAGTATGTGAAAAATAGCAAAATACAATTACAAAGGTGTCTGACACAACCAGATATTCAGGAGGTGACGAAAATAACTGAAAATTTATCTGCAGTCAAAAGAATGAAGAGACAGAGTCATAGTTAAAAAACACATATACAAGACAAAAGTATGTGAAATACCTTCCTAGGCAGGAAAGTTTTTCCCAGAAGTACCCCACCTCTTTGGAAACCTGTTTGGAAACTTTAAGAAATAAGAAGAAAGGCCATAGGAATTGGTTTCATAGATTAGAAAAATGTGTGGAGGCAACCTAAATATCACCCAAGCTTTAGCAAGAAAAAGCATGGAAAAGAGGACATAATTTTTAGATGATGAACAAAGCTTACTTTAAAGCTTATATTGAGCTTCAATTATAAATAAATATGTAATTCTATATATTTTAAAACAAAATCTGAAGTTTCCCTTTTAAGAGAAGTGTTCCTCTTCCTTTAAGACATTCATAGCAGAATAGGATTTTTTATATGTATTCGAAATTAGAAGTTTCTAGTAACTAATCTTTGGTTACTTAGAAGAAGCTGATTGACAACTGGAGGGAAAAATTGAGAGTGATACTTAATCTTAGAAACAGGAAAGAGGTGGGAAATTAGGATTAATTTTCCACTTAGACTTCTGACTGAAGCAAGCATTGCAGTGGCTACTTCCCAGCTTCCTGCAGCCAGCAGTGCAGTAGATGCAGGGATGGGAGGAAGCCAAGTACTGTCAGTTGGGTGGCTGTGCCCAAACAAGGGATTTCAATAACCTAAATAAAGCATATGCATGAAATAGAGATGTGATTCCTTTGTGTTG
Source organism: Eulacestoma nigropectus (assembly GCA_013397775.1). Classification (NCBI taxonomy): domain Eukaryota; kingdom Metazoa; phylum Chordata; class Aves; order Passeriformes; genus Eulacestoma; species Eulacestoma nigropectus. Next base: position 43,873 of record VZTE01004033.1, on the reverse strand, counting down.
CTTATTGATATATTTCTGTTTCATGCTTATCCACTGATAACTTCAGTACTTTCACTGGAAAGTGATCTGAATAAGCTGAGGGCACAGATTTTGGTTAGATGTGTTACTCTGAGAAGCAATTGTTTTGTTCTCTGCACTAACAGTAGGAATAATGTCATAGTAGGAATAATGTTCCAACTTAGTTTTGGTCAAGCAAAACTTCTAATAAAGTTTGATTAATTGTTACTAAAAGTAACTATTGTTACTTTACCAAGTATACTTTTTTTTCCTTTTCATATATGAAGCAGCTTTGCTTTACTGAAGACATTAGTTTATAAATTGATGTCATGTCAGCAATTGTACCTGGCGGTTTTTGAAAGAGGGCGTTAGAGGAGTGTTGGAAGTGACACTCTGCTCATTAACCCTGTGAGACTGCTGAATTGCAGAACAGATTATCTGCAAGTCAAGCTCCTGCCTCACAACTTTGAATTAGGGCCAAGTGATCATACAGTTAGAGATTTTATTGGTCCCCCAATTGACTCCCCTGTATGAAAAGAGAAATGTTGAGGAACAATCCAATCCTTTGATCATTACATCTTTCTGTTCCCATACAGAGCTCACTGTAATGAAGTTAAGATTTTCTCTGTCTCTGTTACTTATTACCTTACATAATGCCACTGGATTCGGCAGAACACTTTCCATTGTCTTATGTGGATTTTGGATCACACAAACGGAAGTCAGTGTGTTACCAGGAATGATAATACTGTCTACTGATACCTTGAAAGTCTTCCTAGAATTGCATGTACAGCAAACACAACTTTTCTAAGGAAAATTCTTCTTTTGTTAATTGCTTTTAGTCTTATGCATATTTATCCCACATTCCTATAAATATCTGTGCACTGTGGTTCTGTCCACTCGGGGGCCTGAGCAAGTCAAGTCCAGTCCATACCCCTCCCAAGCTGTCACATAAATGCTAAAGGGAAGATGAGAACCTAGAAGAGGCAGGGGACAGCTGCAGCTGGAAGAGGGAATGAGTTATGTCCCAGAATCAAAGCTAGCAGCACACTCTGGGCATAGCAGCAGTTGGGTGGGATCTGAGTGCTTTATCTTGTCTGGCACTCCCAGCTTGCTGCTGTCCTAGATTTCCCCAAGATTCACTGTAAAGTACTCAAATGTATTCTGAGGAACTCGTAACAGAACTGCATTCTCAGCTTAGTGAAATCCGCCCTCAGGAGCCACCCCTGCTCTTAGTGCATTGTTGACAAACAAAGTTATTACTTTATCAGGTCTAGTATGCCAACATGGCATAATTCTGTCTAACCTTCAGAAATTAGAAAAGGTACAATTATACCCTTAAAAAGTCACTTTTGAATTGACTAATTAATCATTCATTGCCCGTGGCACTAATAAGTCATTAGTTGTACAGTGGCTTATTATAAGGTGCAATATGTAGAAGGGCTCATTTATGCAACTCCTTGCTGAATGTTGATTAGGTTATTTATAGATAATGTGTGCTTGTTATGATCAATTATGACTTACATCTCTGTGAATGTGATTTTTAGTTGAAATGCAGCAAGGCAAAGACTTATTTAAAACATCTGTACCGTTAAATATTGTAAAAGTAGCTGTTAATACACTATCTCTTTCAATACTATATCCTCCAGAGAAAGGAATCTTTTGTCTTGCTACATTGAAATCTGTTCCCATTCACTCTTTAGTTTTATTTTTCAATTGCTGTTCTGTCTACTTGAGTTATTCATGCTTCCTGAAGGAGCTTTGCAATATAAGAACTAAAGTATAATACATGTTGTAAACAGACTTTAGTGCATAAATGCAGTTAAGAGGCATTATTCCAGTTCTATATGTTAATGTTCTAAAGGCTTCAAAAACACAATATGAAGTCAAAGTTATTGGATATATTAACCTGTTTTGAAAATGCAGTCTGTATTTAAAAGAGGTTTAATTACTCCAAAGAAAGAGGAGATAAAAAAAAAGATGGTAGCAGAAATACGTCAGTGTTTGCCAATTAGAGACACTGAAGTAATTTTTAATTGTTCCTTCTTTATTTTTGCCTCAGAAACAGAATTTACAATTAAACAATTTAAAACATACATTTCTCTCTAAAATGAGCATAAGTAAAATGTAAAAACCACACCAACTCTTCTCTACTTTAAAAAGTCCGCAGTAGATTTTACCCCAAAACACACACACAGAAATCCCCTATCCCTACTGGATTACATCATCTCTAAGGACAGCGTTTTGCATCTCTAGAATAGTTGCTATGGCTTCAGCCAAAATCCCAGTCCTTTTAGCTAGTTGCACCTATTATATGAAACACCTGTTTGATATATTCAGCCTCTTGGGATTGAGTGACTTCCACACTCAGGCTGCCACACAGAGGAAAAAAGGGTTGGAAGGAGGTGAAGGAGGCAGAAATCTGAGGGGATTCCAGTTCTCATTCTGGAAGAAAAAAAAAAGGTGTGGAAGCAGCTTTGCAAATTGGGGAAGTATCCAGAAGCCAGACAAAAGTAAAAGATACCGGTACAGAAGTGGTATGGAACACCTCTGAGCAGGTGGATACCAATTATGGAGAAACCAAGGACAATGTTTAATATATCTAGGACTACTGCTTTTCATTCAGTCTTCACTGTGCTCAGATCAGAACTGTGGTATCTTGAGAGATTTGAGCCTCAGCTGTTTGGGACTTGCTAATAAGAATTTGTCCTACAAAGGAGGAGGCATTAATGGTACCCTTCTTGAAAAGGGTAAAAGATAATGCATATCTATGAAAAGAATTCACAGATACAGCAGAAGAGTGCATTAGCTTTGGATGTTTGCTGTCCTAGGAGAGATTTGCCAGGATGATATATAACAACGTTAAAAAGGGTTATGTTTTTAAATACAGCTGACAGACACTGAGGGTTATTTGTCCCTTTTCCACTACAGTGAGGGATAGCCCCTTCAGAAATAAGAAACAGGATGAGGTTTTGCTTTTTCTTCAGAAGTACAATGTCCCACCATGGATATCCTTGAGAGACCACTCCTGGAGGGTGAAAATTACCTTAGCAAAGAATACAGTCACCCAAATAGTTCTAAAAGGCCGGGTAAGTGAGTCAGACAAGCATTGTAGATGAGTAAATCCCACCCTGATAGCCATATTCTCTCTCTTCAAAGTAGGGGGAAACAAACTGCCATTTATAACATCAGCATTACTTTACGGGAAGTTCCTATGTACCCTTTGACTCTGCTAATGCACATTGAAGGCAGCTGTTGACAGCTTTCTTTGATAGTCAGGGTAAAAGGCCTCAGCTTCTGTGCATCAATATCTTACCATTTGTTCAGAGGCATCAAAGCCCTCCATGCCATAGAGGAATTGGCTGGAAATGCTACCAAGAGCTTGCTGCAGCTAAGGTCCAGCAATGTATGAAAGACATACTTAAACCTACCCAATAAAATAAACTGCCTTAAGCATGGAAGAAATGTTTAACAGCAAAGTAGTCCAGTGAATGTAATCATGGCAATTAATCACAAGCTTTAGATATATGTGTTAAAAGGGCTTCTGTATTAGGACCTGAGTTAGTTTCTGGGTTATCCCATAGAAGGGAAGATACAGTTTTGTTCTGATAATTTTGTAGTAGTCAGCCTCAAATCTCACTTGCTTGTAGAAATGCCCTTGTGATTTATATGTGAGTTAATAAAAGAATGAAAACTTCAGTGGTCTGTATATAAAATACCTAAATCAAAAGAACTGTTTAAAAATCAAAGGAAAAATATTTCCTACTCCAGTTAAATTAAACTCAATTGGAACCTATTCAGTCACCTTCATAACTATTTAAATGGTGATTGTGCAATACTTACATGATCAAAGTTAATGTAATATTTATGCAATCAAAGTTAATGTTAAGACATATAATGATTTTACAAGATGAGCTGTGAATATAAATGAAAAATTAACATAATTATTAAAGATCATAATATTTGCATAGAGAAAAAATATTTTTTCAATAGTAGTGCTTTGTCTCTATCTCTAAGAGGATTCCATATATTATTGATTTTATGAGAAAGCTTCCATATGTCAGCATATGATTTGACTTTTTTGACTGAATTTTTGAAATAGCAGCAGTAAAAAGGGTGTAGGTTTATTTTTAATAGAATTATATTTAAGTAGACAATTCTGTCTTCAGTGGTTTCTAGTCAAATCTTGAGTCCGATACACCCGGGTCATTAAACTCAACAGGAACAAAACAGGCTTCTTAAATGTCCTCTTGCCTTTTAGATTTATATTCTATATTGATGCATTATGAAGTTGCCTTGTCTGAGTGAAAAAATTGAGCCAAAAAGCCTGTGGGAGCTGTATGCAACTTCCCTAGAGCCAAGGTCTGTGGTGGGTCTTCCTCTCCCTGCACTCTGGGTGGACTCTTGCTCAGCTCCTGAGACATCAGCCATCAGGGAGGGCTGAGCTCCTCCCATCAGGGCCAAGCATGAAGGTCCCCTGTCACATAGCAAGCAGGGAAGAGATGTCGTTGTGCCCAGTTTGTCACACCTGCAGAAAAGGGGAGGAATTTTTCACGTCATTCTCTTCTCTTGCACTCACATGCCAAGGAAATATAATCAGGCTTGACTTGGTTTTGAAATACAAGGTGGGGAGAAGCCACAAATGTGAAATCTCACTGAATGAAAACTTTGTGTAGTGGTTTGGTCACATCTATTTCACTCTGTGAGATAAGAAGAAATGCAAAGCAGGCCTAAAACTTTAAAGAATATAAAGACGTTTATTACTAACAGAGTTAAAAGTAACAAGAAATAATAAGAAGTTAAAGCAAAACCCTCTTCCCTCCAGCACTCCCCAAACAAAAAACCCTTCCCCACTCCTTTTTCTCCCTCCAGCACTCCCCCCTCCTTTTACCACCTCGCACAAAGGGTAACAATTTTGGTCAGTGTTTCAATCCTTAAAAGTCTCTTTGTTATGCTTAGGGAAAAAGGTTCCTTCTGCTATGCCGTGGACATTTCTTCACAACTCAGTAGTCCACCCGGAAATTATCTACTGAAGTGAAATATCTCTCCCATGACAATTCCACACTATATTCATACTGCAATCATGGGCCATCACATGGGGTTACAAGTCATTTTAAAGATGAATTCTTCCAGCCCAAACACANTCCAGCCCAAACACAAAGGTTCTCTGCTTCCAGTCTCTTTTAAACATGAATTATTCCAGCTTAAACACAAAGGCTCTCTGCTTCTTCACAAACCTCTAAAAGCTGCTTCACAACTACAAGGCCTGGCATAGGCATTCTCTTACATCTTCACAAGCTGCAACATAAATTCTCACAGGCATGGATTTTCATCTCCCCATACTTTTATAATGATTTAAAGAGTTCAGTCCTCCGCAGCTCCTAGAAGGATTTTTAAGATTCGCGCTGGAACGCACACGCCCTTTTCTCCCGCCGCCATCTCAGCGTCGTCTCACATGACTGACTTTCTCTTCCTCCCTGACCGTGCAGCCTCCATGTTCTTCTCCCTCACGTCTTTCCCCACGGGCTGCGCTGATGTTCAGTTCGGTGCGAGCTGTGCAGGCTGGAAAACGGAGGCTCCCACTGGGTCTGCGCGGGCTGCATGAGGGGAAGAGGGGACGCTCCCCCAGCTGCATGAAGGGAGAGTGGAGGCCCCCTCTGGTTTCAAAAGCCGAGCCGGATGAATTCGGCCATGGGGCAGTCCATGGATAGTTTAGCTGCCCGCAGCTCTGGGGGAAGGGAGAGGGGTGAGGGGGGCAGGCAGGAGCCCGGGCCGGGCCTGGAGGCTCGGTGGCTCCCCCTTTTCTCCCTCAGGAGACCAGGAATAAGAGGAACTTCCTGCCCTTGCACGGGGTTTAAATATGCAAAATTTGCAAAAGCGCATTGGCTTAAAAGCTTGTCAATCAACTCAGTTTCAACCCATTACACTTTGCAAAGATTTTGTATTCCAAACTGGCATGTGAGATTTAGAATATCGGAAAAATAAGAGTTTGTGTTCCTTTGTAGGAAGCTCAGAGACTGTTCATCCATTCTCAATTAGTGGTGATAGAAGAACATTTTAAATTTTCCTCATTATTTCTATTAATTATGCTCTAGCTGTTCTAATTGCCTTTTGGATTTGTCCCAAAAGCCTACTTCTTAAACATCCCAAACATCCTCCACCAGTACTAGAATTATTTAGACCTGATGTCTCTCAAAACCTCACCAAATATCAAAGAAAGAGAGGTTTGCTTGCATTGATGTGGGCTTAACCATTCAGTACAAAGAGGATCTCTGCTCATGATTCCACGTTACAGACAGAAACAATTAGCTGTGAATATTTTAAATCAGGATTTGTGAATAACTGAGGTGGCTTTGTGACTAAACTAAGTGACATGCTTCAAAACTAGTGGCCATTGAAATAGACTTTGTAATTCATGTTCAGGTAATGAATTCTTAACTGCCGAGTTTCCATGAGGTGGACCCATAATGTTTGCATATTTAAAGGCACTTGATAATGGTAAGGGTGAAATGGGATTCTTAAATTCTGTGGAGATGGTAGATATGGTTTATACATATATATAACTGTGCAGACAACATAGTTGTCTCATCATAGTTTTTCTCATCATTTTTACCAATAATACCACCAGCAAAGCTTCTGCACATGCATTTGTAATGCTACTTATGTATTCTATATATATAGAATATATATATGTATATGTATATACAACAATTCTACTGTGCTCAGACAAAAGAAATAAGAAGAGGCTGTTCTATAACTGTATAATTTATGAATACTATAGTTATTTCCAGAGATTATTTTTGTCCTCATGCAATTTATTTATTTTGTGCCTACTTATAGTGTAACCTTTGAAATTAAATTGAAGTTATGGAATGCCTTAAAGCCTGACTATCATGTACCGGCTGTCTCAGTCAGCTGGCTCGTCAGTCAATACCGACTGCAAATCACAACTATATTTGATCTCGATTGAGAGGCTATTTTGGGAATTGTGCTGGTGAACATTGAACAAGTTGTACTGAAGAGATCATACCCTTTGTAACTGGTGAAGACCACAGAAATAATCTCAGCTACACAAGGATGACTGGTGTTCTGGTGTTAAAAAAAAAAAAAATTAAAAAGGAAGTGCCAGCCAAAAAGCCTTCAAGGAAATTCCTGTAACCAATCTGCAACCTGTTTTTCTCCAAACATTCTATCTTCCTGCTTTCCTTTTCCCTCCTCCTCCCCCCCCTCTTTTTTTTTATTTTTTTTGCTGCCTTTCTCAGATGTCTTGAAGCTCTTGCTGGCCAGGCACTGTCCTAGGGCATGCTGACTGGATATTTTCTCCTTCCTTTTTAGCCGAAAATCTCTGGCAAAAAAATATTTATTTTTTCTTAGGCAAATAATGCATCACAGGCTGCTGCTGTCTATCACATCACTGTAGGATTTTAATTTCACACTGGAAGCTTTGAGAGTTTTAGGTATTATTTCTTCCTTTTGACTAATTTACTAAGCATACACTAAGATTAATTCATGTGCAGATCTCTGTTAAGGTCTATTACCATAAACTAACTGGTTTTTTCCCAGAGCAAATGTTTGGGGGAACTTTTCAAGTGAAAACATAAATCATGCAGGTTGTTTTTTTCGACACATACATTCTCCCCAGTTAAATGGTTCAATTTATGCCTCAATATCTAAAACACACTTTTTCTATAGCCTTGACCAGGACAGTCACCCTGTCATACTGTATTTTGTTGCTGGGCCACTTTTTTAACCCCCATAAACATTACAAATATCTCTGTGGCTTTAGTACTGTTCAGATGCGCAGAGTCACCCAGACTCATTTATCCCCCAGCTGGTTCCCTCACTCTTTCAGCAGATTTTCCAATATGCACTTTCATGATTTCATCCATAACCTAAAGGTGCCTCCCATAAGTACCTGCCAACCTGCCTTGCTGTTTGCCTTCAAATTGCACATTCTGCCTTTCCTTTGCTGCAATGCTTACACAACCCCTGACAAAACTGTTGTCATTCACACTGACTAACGCTACCTTGGTGTGCCTTTGCAGTCTCTGTCTGCCTGCTCCTGCTGATGAGCTGTCTTAAATCTAAATTGCCTGCTGCTGTTCTTCTGTTTGCACAGTCCCTAGTGCAGTGCACACAGGAACCCTGCCTGTGCTGCTTAGAGGTTTTATACCTACAATGAAAAACAATAATAAAATACCTAATACTTGGATTATCTTGCTAATAAGGAAAACAGAAGGAGGTATTATTGTAACAACACCATTTTCTTCTTAAATGCTATGATAGTTCTTTCTTTTCTGGGTTTGTTTGAAGAAAATCTCATTTTACCTTGAAGCAAATGAATTCTTTCTCTTCAGAAGTTTGTCTATAGATAGGATTTACCACAAAAATTGTTTTACTTAAATACTTTCATCTTCTGATTGTAATTCAAAATTTAGTGCAGTGCTATGGGGGGAATGAAATATAACATAATACCTTGTCTTTGATCTCTGTTTTCTCTGGGAGAAATAAAGGAGGAAATAGGTATAGCAGTATTCACTGTGGAGGTGTGCGTGTCTTCCTCGTTTCAAAAATATCATGCACTGAATCTCTGCTCCACATGTCTCAGAAAGCTGCTTGTTCATGGCACTTACCCAAGCTGCTTTCCTCATTGCTGAGCTCGAAATGCTCTTGCACCTTGGCATGGTTTCAACTATGTCAGTTAAATCAGAAAGAGGGAGTCAGGCCAACAACAAAACCACCTTTCCTGGAGAGATACGATGTTGACCCAGAAATAACACTGAGCTGCCAGAACATCATTGCTACATTCAATTTGGTTTTAATAGAGGGAGAATGATCTAGTGGTAGCTGTGCACATTCAGTCATTGTTGTGTCTCCTGCTGTCATGGTGTGTGCTTACTAGAAGATTTAAATAAGGAAAAGGAAAAATAATGTGCAGTATATTAAAAGTTCTGCTTGCTACTCTGAAAAATAGTATACTGAAACATTTAATCACTGACAAGCATCATTCTTTTATTATTAATAATCCATGTGAAAAGTAGATTGCTTGCAGTAGAATTTTTTCTGACTTATTTTAACTATGCATTTTAATACATTGGGTATAATAATAAAAATAATGCTTTTGTCTGCAAAAATGCAAATACTGAAGCACATTATAGTCAAAGATTTTACAGCAAAGGTTGAGAATAGGTTCAAAAGGTAAAGGACATGCCTTTTTATTCAGGATTTACTTAAAATGCTTCAAATTGGCAACAGATTTCTCTTGCATGGGTTTTTTTTTTTCACATTATTGTTGTCACAGTTGTGTGATGTGTCAATAGGCTTTTCATCATATCTATTATATATGAAAAATACACAGAAATGACTTAATTAATCCTAAATGTGGTAAACATAAATGAGGTAAGAAAGAAAATTATTCAATTAGCAAGGGTTCATTTTGTTCTTTTGTACCCCAACAGTATTAGGTAGTATTTCAAAAACATTCATCTTTGGCCTAACTTTATTTTCAGTGATATCAGCTCAGCTCATACCCTTGCTGAAGATACAAATGCAGAGGAAAAATTACAAAGTCAAAGCTCGACAGGGTTTTATTGGCTATTTTGGTATTTGTATCTCCCAAAAAGCCATCAGCTCAAATTTTTATGCTAATCAAAAAGTGCATTTTCCATTTGTTAAATTATTAACCTACAGTAAACTTACATTAAGTCAATTTAAATTTACAGCTTGAGTATCCATGTTGTCAGCAGTTAATGTAGAAAAAGATGAAACCATTAAGTTCATATAGAAGGCTAAGTGAAAATCATTTATGTAAATATGTGATGGAATAGTCTTGTTCTCAGTCAATGGCCAAAAGTGGAAAATGCTAAGTCCTTCCTAAACATGGTTGTTGCTTCTTTGTTATTCACAAACTTTATGACACAGTTAAGACAATGTTTGTGTGTTCCCATCATATATGCATAGTGTTCATTTTAATTTACACAGCAAGAAAAGGAGTTTCTTTAATTTTCTCTTAAAGCTCCATCTTTGACAGGACAGTGGGACACATCTGACTGCAATATTCATAAACTGATAAACATGTTGCTCTGGGATTTTCATATCACCAGTTAAAATGAAATGTGTACCTGTTCTGTATGTTCATGGAGTTTAAGCTGAACCTGAACAGTAAGAATATATTTAATAGTCTGCTTCAATCTTTCTGTGTTATGTATTACTAAAGATCTCAGAATTTGTCAAACACATTCATTAAACATGACAGTTGCAAGGACAGAGTAGGGTTTTTCTTGTACTAGATTTCCATCGGGAACAGCATATTTCATGGTGAATTTTCCTTGATGAAGTGATAGCAGTGTTGAGCTATTTTAAAATATATTTCCCATTTTTATACAGTGCTTATAATGATTGGAGACTAATGCAAATGTCACTCCCCATAAAACCAAACTTTTAATGAGAGGAAATTAACTGTTTCAGTATTGTTAGCAATATAATTTTTGAAGTCTTTAAGATGCTGTTTCAAAAAATCTTTCATTAGGAATCTATTTAACATACATAGCTTTAATCTTCCTACATTAGGTTTCTAAATTGTCTAAGTATACTCTCTAAAATATTTAGTATTTCACCTTCTTCGAAAAAGAAAAAAAGACAAAAAAGGACTTGTTTATGTAGGCTACATCTACAGTATTTTGCTTTGCCTCTGTCACAGTACATATGTCTACCACACATTGTGTATAATTAAAGTGAATATTAATATATATTTTTATAGGCTATGCATATGGTGTGCCAGGTCCAATTTGTGAATTGCAAAATATTTTCACTGATCAGTTTTTTTCCTTTAGTACTGGAGTATTCACAGTAAGACATTATTAGTGGGGAAAATATACCAATGTAGTGGTACATTTGTATGCTTGTATGTAGTGCAATGTAGTGTATGCTTGCTGCATAATCATTAAGAATTTTGTCATTTCAGAAATTACACCAACCAGGGAGGGAGTGAATACTCAAGTGGCTTCATGATGTTTTATATTGGTTCTGTGTAACATAATAGTATTCGGGGTATACAGCCTTTGAAAGATTGATTTTGTATGTCTGGCTGTCATACTATGTATTGCCACTTTTGTTGTCAGACTTTATCTGAGAGGAGGAAGATAAACGAGACAAATAAGCATGAATGACGAGAGAAGAAAATTCCACAGGAATACTTCCAGCAGATAACATATTGTCCTCAGAACTGGTGGTTTAACTACCAGGCTATGTTTGTGCAAAAGCTGCATCTGTTTAATGTCCCAAAAATCTCCACACTTTCTGATAAGCATACTGATTCTCCCTGGTAATCAATATACCATTGCAAAATAACAGCCTAGCAAGGGAACATGACTAATCGTACCAATTCATGGCTGTTGCAGACTGTGAATCCTTCTATAATAGCTGATAATTTGGGGTATCTGGAGACCAAGAATGATGTTTAACAAAACACACTAACTTTTTATGGCATTTTCCTATAGTACAGGCATCTCATAATTGTACAGGAAGGAAAAAAACCTGAATTATTAATAACTAATGATAAGAACTAATCAAGTAATATATTAATTAACTTTATTCCATTTCCCATGGTAATATCTCCAGCTCATTTATATTTGATTTACATGAAGTATAAATGAACCTTAAGGGCTGTATTAATGAAATAATATGAGAAACATAAAAAATCAGAAAAAACAAAACTACATTATGTTTACAAGTAAGAAGTGACTTCATCTCAGTCTTTTCCTAATTCTTGTCATACTATTAGGTTTCTGTACATTTGGAGTCAGGACACAAAAATGACAGGCACAAAAATTCAAAATTTGGATCCTCTAATCCTTACTCTTCTGTTCAGAAAGAAAGTTCTGCAGTACCTTCAGTTCTGGTGGTGGAGAGGTTTTAAAATTACTGAACACCTTGTTCCTAATACCCAGTGATATTTATACACTGAAAAATCCCCTTGTCTCTTCTTTAGAATGGTGCCATCAGAAGAATTGTCATGCTGTCTTCCTCTCCCAAGCCCTTCTTATACACAGAATATTTGCCTAGTGATTGGGATATCTTTTCTCAAATCTTTGCTTAGCCTAGGCAAGGAGAAGACCCAAACCAAACCACCCCACATCTAAGTTAGTCTCTACCCACCAGGCTAAAAGGCAATAGAAACTAGCACACTTCCAGTTTTCTTTCAAATTGCTATACATTTTATAATTACATAGATTTTTGCTGTGTTTTAAGGATGATCCAACCCAGCAACACTTGCGAGATATCGTCTAGTCTGTATGTCCACTGGGGCTGTTGCCAGAAAATTTGGCACCAAAACCATTGAAACAAGCCATGTGTAGGGCTTGTAGTCACAGAAACATGTCTGCTTGTGAGTTTTCGTAGTAGAAATTTAAGTGCCAGAGCTGGAACAGTGTTTTTAATGTATGCGCTTTGTACTTTGTTGTCAAAATGACATTTGGGTTCTAAGCTGCTGTGCAAATCCTAACCTTATAGTGCTAATCTTAACCTAAATCCATTTTTCCATGTCACTGCAAATTCTTAAGGTTTAAAAAGAGCTAATAAAGGAAGCAACTGAAGTGTCAATATGTTACAGGCCTGTTTGTTCTCTTTAAAGTGCATTATACTGTTAAAAATCTCCCTATGACAAAAGGAATTGCCAGTCGTAATTAGTACTATTTTTTTTTCTCTTTTAAACCACCATGCCTGCTCCTTCTGGATTTAGGTGTTTGCAACAGAGATACACAAAGAAATTGCTCTGTTTAACAAATTCCTTTGTAGTGCTTTGTACAATTCACTTCTCCCTGGAATAAGATAAGATTCCTGGCAGTTGTCATCTCAGAAATAAAGCACTTCCATAATATTTCTTATTGCTCTTGAAGAAGAAGCATTCACAACTAAAGTTCTTGAAGCATTCCTGGAATCAAGATTTCTGAAAATTCTTCTCAGTCTTCATCAGCCTTGTGAGGTGACTTAAAATGATTCTGAAAATAAAAAGGGTATCAACAATTCCACCTAAATTTAACTGTATGAAATACAAACTCTCTCTTAGAATATTGACATGTTTTAAGGGGAGAAAAAATGTAATTTGAATTATGGGGAGAGGGTTATATCAACCTTGTAGTGAAAACAAGTTAACATGAAGAAAAAGTACGAATAACCAGTGACTTCTTAATATTTTTTAAAATTCTGTAAAGAAGTTTACATCTGAGAAAAAATTTTCCTGAGTTAATGATAGTTTTGATTGGAAGTGTGCAGCCACTTATGCCACAAGCATATAGTGCCATATTTCTAGAAGAAGCCTTATGCAAACATCATTTTGTAGAATTGTGTCTGCGTCTATGATATTAAAAATTACATACCTGTAACCATTCTGTGGCCCTAAAATTTAAAGGCATGGCACAGCTCGCATTCACACAACTAGATTTTTCTTCCCTTGTAGAGTGGTGGGAAGAATGTGTGGAGTATGCCGTTCCCTGCACAGTCAGCTGGCACGCTCTGGGACTCCTTGCACTGGCACAGCCCACAGCTGAGCCGAGGACGATGGTACAGTTCTACAACACACGTGGTCTGGGGCAGCTTCACCAGGGCCACCTCGCAGCCCTGTTTTACTCAGTAGAGATGTCACTCTGAGGCAAATTTTGTCCTCAAGCTATGCAACAGTAATTCCCTTTTCATTTGGAAAGCTTGATGCAATGTATTTAAAACCTGTATTTCTCAATCCCAGCACAGACGTAGCACGAGTATTCTAGTAACATTAATGTCTAATAAATGAGAAGGGAAGAACACATATGGTGCTCATATTCTTTCATTTTACAGTGAAAACACTATCATAACAAAAAAATTCTCATAGCCATACAGTCCTAAAACCTTATAGACTCAGGATTGCATCACCAGGCTTTGCACCATTCGTCTACATGAATATTTTTTCAATGAAAATTGTTTGCAAAATGGAGTAATGAATTCTAAGACTTTTATGCCTTGAGGTCTTAGTGAAGAATTAGACATAACTATGAACAGTATATATTTCTAGTTTTTAATTTTAGACTGAAGTTGACTTTGCCAGTTGTCACGCAGTTAAAATAAATACTCTTAAGCCTTACAAATCTCACAGAGCTCAACGGAGAGCTGGCATGGCTTACATTGGCTAAGTTAGGTCTATAGTGAAACAAATCCGTTTTAAATTTTACAAATATGTAAGAGATCATTTCAGATTCTTGCACACTTACTGTCTTCTCTAAACTAGCTTGTTAGATTGTGATCTCAGACTACCCTCTTTCTTCACACGGATTTTTTTTTTGCTTTTGCCAAGTGTTTAATCAAAAGAAAACAACAATTTGATCTCTAGTAATCAAAGACAATTTTCTGAAGATAGGAGTTCTATGTAACCCTTTGTTTATTGATAATAAATAAGCACAAGGACTTCCGTGATACTGATGCCTTTTCAGGCTACCTAGAAACAGAGACTAGACAGGAGTAAGAGAATAAAGGTGGATATTTATTTGAAAGGCCTTCAAAGGTGTACCCTGGGGAGCCAAAGGCTACATCAAAGATGAACCCCAAGATGGACCCCAAGATGGACCATGAGTCACAAGTTCTTCACACTTTTATAGGTTTGATTCATTTGCATATCAGCATAAATTTGCCAATTAAAACTGCCAATTAATTGCTAATGATGTAACTTCTTCGATTTCTCCACCTCTCTAGAAGCCCTAGTTTACACCTTTTGGGCCCAGAAGTGTCCTTGAACAACAAGCTCAGAGAGGCTTTGTTATGGCTATCTGGCATAAGAGAGCAGCAGCTAAGAAGCTACAAGAAACTTCAGAGTTACACGCTAGGCAGTACAGGATTTAAAAATATAAAAGCTAGAACCTAAGGCATCAATACGTAGGTTCAGTATATTCCTCTAGTAGAAATAACAAGATGACGATTCATATTTAGATCTATACTTTGATCCACATTTTGGGTTTTTCCAAATACATGGCCTCACATTGTTATGATGGATCTTCTGATTATTGTGAAATAGTCCAAGCATCCAACCTGCAGCATATAGCTGAGTGCAGTTTTGAATTAAGGTAAATTCTAATGATTTTTCTACCGTATGGTTACATTCAACACAGCCTTGACCAGTGACAGATACGTTATCACAGTTCCCCTCCAAGTTATTTACAGCAGAAGAGTCATGAGAGGGCTAAAAGCTGCCAAAATCATGACTTTTTCATTCATGTCCTGTGCAGTCACTTTCAAGTGTGTCTTTTAAAATTGTTGGAATACGTGGAGAGGGTAATTGTCCTGGCATTTTTTGGAAGATGTGCAGAGGAAGGGAGAAGTCTCTGACAGCTGGTCCATCTGGTCAAAGGTTAGAGACATGCTCATTCCAGTAATGGGAGAGGCTAAGTGAAGCATATGAATTAATACCCCTGATTAGGTGGCTGGGCTATGATGTACAGACTGTACAGAGAAAGAGTTGCCTCTAAGAGCAGCATGGAACTATACACATGTTCTGTCAGGATCAATTTTGTTTACATCAAGCTGATGTGAATACCCTGGTCTGTCAAAAGTTGTGAACGGCCTTCCTCATGATTCAAAGCAACACTTTCACACATCTTGGAGATTCCTAATGTTTTGGAATTAAGTAGTCTCTTGGGTCACTTAAGCTCAGAGGCTTAAGTTGGTCTTTTACCTAAATGTTTAAAGAATTTTACCCCCTGTGAAGATCATCAATTTTCCAGTCATTCTGATAGTATTTTTTTTCTCCTGAAGCAGATAATTGTTGCTAGGTGTATTAATTTTTGCTTCCTCCTTTGAAGAGATGGCATAAATGTATGAAAAAAGGAAATAAACTGTCTTTGTGGGAGGTTCTTATTCCTTTTCTACTGGTTTTCAGTGCTCAGATTTATCTACATGCAAATTTTAAACAAAACGCTGGAATTTCTCCCAAAACTTAATTTCAGCTTGTGCTATTGGCAATCCGCTGTGTTTTGGCTAGTTACATAAGTCATATGGCACCGTTTATGTTAAATCATAAAATTTCTTGGAATCAGGGAACATAAAACAGGACTGCACAACTATCAACAGGCTTGTTGTCATAATTTGTGATTACCTCAGAAATTAAGCTTAACCAGAAGTAAAGAAGGAATAAAATTCGGAATATAAAAACTGCATTAACTTCAGTGATGTATGTATGTTAAATCATTGATCTCAATAAGGTAAGTATCTTAAAGGAGCATGTTAATATCCATTCTACGTACAAAATTTGAACAACAAGATATCGTGTCTATATTATTACGGTTGTAAAACTTTACTGTTATTGGCACTACTTGTCACTCAACATGTTTAGTTTTAAATATTTCATATTTATATACTGTGGTTTCTTGTAATTTAATTTTGTAGATATGGCTACATTTGTAGATATGGCAATATGGATTTTGTAGATCTTACCTAAAATCTTCCTTCCACTTGCAATTTCTTCCTTCAAGTAATATAATTACTATACAACACATGAGTTTATACTCCTAAAATTAATTTTAAATACTTTATACCTCAAACAAAAATGCTCGGAAGCATGTTCTTAACTAAGAAATAGTGTCAATGGAAACAAAAGTTGGCTTAGGTTAATAGTCTCTGGCTGCCACATCAGTGCTGAGGCAGAGCTGAGACATTTATTTTCAAAGTTGAAAATGTTGATCTTATGACAGTGCTCTATTATGATGACTTCATTCCTATTATGTCAAGAAATTGATGAAGAGGTAACCATTTTATCAGATGAATTGTTCTGCAAGAGAGTGACAGATGTTCAGTCTAATAGTATTCAGTTGCTTCATCCTAAATTGACCTTATTTATCCAATCAGGTGCTAGATTAAATTTTCAAGTAAGTCAGACTCTTTGCAAATGGGACTCTTAATCATAATGTTAAGTGAAAGAATAATAGTTGTGGGTTAAGAGATGACAATGTTGGTCATCTCTTTCCTATTATAAAGACATTTGGTCTTATTGCTGCATTATAGAAGAAGTGTTTTAAGGTTTAGGGTTCATTTTATGTGTAATACGTAATTTACATCTAACTTCCACAATGGCACTGAATGTATCAATTTTCTGTGCATCAATGGAGCAGTCAAAAATATCAATATGGTTATTAGAGAAACAGATTATCTTAGATGAATTGTTGGTTTAGACCATTAAATTCCATAACATGACATTATGAAATTATACAGTCAACAAATGTTGCAAAGTGCTCTAGAGCTTACCAATATGGTACAAGCCAGAAACGGAGGCTATTCAGAAAGGCGAAATATACATATACTAATTCACTTTTCTTCTTGAATATTATTCCTTTAATTTTTGTGAAAGGAGCATTATTTTTTAATAACAAAAAAGATATAATTTTTTACCCAAGTCCATTTTTTTTTAGTTTTTCAATAGTATTTGGATTTGACTTTGAATGTTTTCTCACAGCCATGACACCCTGGTGCCTTAAAAGTAGGGGCTGTTTGTTTACAGTCCCACTGTGGCCAAAGGAGAAAGACTGTGCACAGTGCAAATAAAGAGAAAGCTAGTAAAACTGTTCTCCATCTTGCTCAAGAGAATTCTATTTCTACCTATAGACTACTGAGAAAACCTACAGAGTCTGTCTTCTTAAATGAAGCACCTGAAATAGAATTACTTATGGCTTGTTCTTCACATATTTGAATTTTGAAGTTTTTTTCCTCAAATGGCCACTTCACTATAGGAACTTTAGCTCCTACAATGAAATTAGGAATTGGCAACACTCCCAATAGCCCATACCAGGTTTTAACTTCAGAAGTGATGCTGTTCAGAAAACTTTGTAAAATATAGCTGTTGCAATATTTTTTGTCCTTTTAATCCCTTAGGGGGAAGAGTTAATCTAATACACTGAAATTTTAAAATCACATTACATTGTCAGAAGCACGTTTCTATTTCCTCAAGGCATTCTTACTGAGATGTTAAATTCACTGTGAAGTTTAACATTTAGCCACTTGTTCTGCATGACAAACGGAGATGGAAGTTGTCATCAGGTCCAAAGAAGAAGCATATTTGTAAAAGTATGTTTTGAGTTTCTTTAGTGAGCAGACTAAAGAAAGTAATCAATTTTTTTGTTCTTGGGTCACTTAAAGCTATGGATTTTATGAAGCTCTAAGAGCCTGTTTTGCTTTATTTGTATGAGGATGCCTTAAATCAATATTTATCTTTAAGGGCTCTTTGAGTTGCAATTTCTATAATGCAAGTTTCACTTCAAGAAATATAATGGTTTTGTTTTCTAATAAAGAAAGAAAAGGAGTGATTTAAAGAAAAAGAAAAAGATAACAAACATAAAGCATGCAAAGTAAAAATAAGAAGTAGGAGAAAATCTCTAGAAAAAGGTTAGATAAGGGGTTTTAAACACATTGTTTTGTATGAAGAAAAATGAATATGAGTTTAAGTAACGTCATTATGCAGGAAAAAAATCCAAAACAGCACTTAGACAAATAACAAAGAAGCCATAGAAAAAAACTTAAATTAGTTTAAAACTTTCTGTACTACTGTTATGCTTTTTTAGCACCATTTTAATGTAGTTAAAAGGGAACAGTATGAAACCCTCCTTCTTTAGACCTCAAGCAGAGCTTAGTTACTAAGTGCTATAAAGTCTGAAATTAAGGACTGGTCACAAGGCAAAGATGTTTTGTTGGAAACAAAAGTCTTTGGCAACTCAAATAACAAAGAAGAAAGAAGCTGCAAGCTGGAAGTTCTTGTTCCCTTAAAAATTTAGGGATCCCTGCATCTTAAAGCTGAGGTGAGGTCTCCATATTCTCTCAGCAGCAAGAATGGAGGCAGCTTCTGGAAGCACCAGACCATCTGAAAGGCCTTTTGTTGCTCCAGACTCTTGGTGTTTCCCTGTCGCTGACTGACTCCCTGCCTCTGAGGACAGCTGTGGCACACCTGTGACCTGCTGTCTGTAACTCCACTTTGTCCCCCTGCTGGTGCTATAAGTTGGATTTTGCTTCACTTAACATCTTTGTCTCTAACATCACTAGTGTAGTATGGTAACAATAGCAGCTGTAGTATCACAGTTACTGAACTTAGAATTTCTTTAAAGAGAAACAGGGACTTGCAGGTTTGCTCACAGAGCACTCTCCAGTTTTTAGCACATCCAGATTCATTTAGTATTATTTCAGTAAGGTAAAGATTACACAAGCCCACTCCTACAATCCTAACAAAAAACATACATTAACTACAGTCTATATTTCTCAAAGTTAAAGTGAGGTGCATTTGAATATCATCTGTTTCTATTTGACATAGTAATTTGGAGTTTAGCAGTTACTTGATCACAAGAAAATTTTGCAGGCTCTACAAGAAAAATAGTTCTTTAAAAAAAGCCCTAATAAAGCCACTGTAGATACTGAGACTGCTGTGAAAATGGGCACTGTACTATGTAATCCAGACCTAAGAAAAAAACCACTGCTACAATAAAGGGGAAAATTAAGGTGAAAAATACTCTACGGCTTAGGTTTAAATTAATTTTTCATAGCACATGATTAGACTTGAATATCTGATCCTCTTCTATTAGGAAAATGAAGATGTGATTGATGGAAAGCGAACATTTTAATATACACCCCCCAGATCTTGGCAAGATACTTTTCTGGGGTCTCAGAATTATCTTCTGCCCCAAAGCATATTCATAAATCATTCAATGTTGATGTAAAAATGGCTGGTTTCCACAGAGGCCCTGGCTGGTTTCTGAGGCTCTGGGATGACACTGTAGAATGTTTTATTAAATAAAACTTGTTACAGATTAATCAATCTGAAAAATTTAGGTCTTCCTTCTAAAAGGAACACTGAAATGCTTGCTAACTTTACACAGACACTGGAAATTATTATCTGTTCACAGGTTTCAAAGTATTGTATGTTTATCACAAAGCTTCATCAATTTATCAATTAAACTTCAAAGAGTTAATGGGAAATAATTTGCTGAAAACCACAGCTATAGCATAATATCTGGACACACTGGAAGAACCATAGTGTAAAAGAAAAATCATAAAGACAGGAAGGAAATATTTCTTATTATTGTGATTGTGGTATTTTAAATGATTTAAATAGTTTTGAGTCCTTTTATAGGAAAGAAGTCCTGGAATTTTATTTGTCTATTCCTTTTCCAGAGTTTCCTCACTCCTTACATGTTAGCATTAATAGCTCTCTCCCTAGATACGTAGTTTGGATGAAGATCTAGTGAGCACTGTCCACAGGGTTTTGTACAGTGTACATTACAAAGCTCTTAGCAACTTATCTATGGAGTTCCAGGAAAATAATCTGAATTCCACAGTTCTACCGCAATATGTGCTATTGAGACCAAGAGGAGTTGTATCCTAGGATCAGGAAGAAACTCTGCAGGCTAAACTCCATTTTCTTATACCGTCAATACAATATCACCAATTTCAAAGTGATTTTCAGAGGGATTTTTAAAAAAACCCTTAACTTGCTAGTAAGTTCATAAAGAATAAGGGGAGTTGAATAAGAGAGAAACAGAGAAACACCTTCTGGAAGAAAGAAAAATTCATTGTAAAACAATAGCAAAGGAAAAGAGTGAAAAAGAGTAATATGAGGACCAGAGATGAATAGGGAAATCTAAGAGATGGCAGATAACAGAAAACAGAAGTGAATAACAAAACCAGATCAAGAAAATGCATTTTGTCAACAAAGCTTTTTTTATTTCTCCAGTCACTGTATTTGCACACACATGTAGAAGAAAAGTAGTTCTTATTTTACTGGTAGATAATGGGAACACAGAGTAACTAAACTCTTCTCAGTTCAGTTTACTTTATGAGCTGCATAGCATTTAGGGCAGTGTGGCTCCCTGGCTGCAGTTCTTATGTGTTAGGGCACTGATTAAAGCAATGAAATTTAGCAAATGCCCAGAGGGAATCTGCAAAAGACCAGTAACTGAAACCTTTTTGTCCAAGCCTTATCCAGTGCTTAATCACAAATCTATTATTTCTATGTTTTTTTCCTAAGGTATTTTTTCCTACTACAACTAATGAATTTCTAGGTGCTTGACTGATTCCTACAATAAACCATACATTCATTTTGCAAATGTGGTTTAGAACCAATGTGTTAAAACATCATCTGGAGAAAGACATTGTTCCTGATACTTTTTTATAGCAAAAGAGGATTTTGTTACCCCACATTTCAGCTAAAAAATCTTACCAAAATTTAGAGAATCTTTACTTGGCATTTATTTTAAATCCAAATTATTTTCAGTTAAAGAAATTATTTATCGGCATTCAAAAGCAAAAATAGTTATTTTAAAATATAAATAGCGTTTCCAAATAATTCAATGTGGTAATACTTGATTTTAATTGAACAACAGAAAAGAAGGAGTACTTTCAGGTCTGTAATTTTATTCTGCAATTATGTCATAAACGGTCTTTAATTTCTCTCTAAAATCTTTCTATGTATCTAATTTTCTCATGATTGCACCCTATTTATAAACCACATCCAACCACTAGCAGTATTCTCTTTTTTTGAAAACAGCTTAATTTTTCAGCCTGCACCACTTCCTGATGTAATGTGTTAATAATATTCTTCAAATTTTCAACTGCAGGTCTGCATAATCCTTTTTAAAACATACCAGAAGTAACCAGTTAATTATTTTGAAATTAATTCTATGTGTAGCAGCTACAAAACATTAGCAGTTTGCTCTATAAGAGGAACATTTTTAATTCTTTTATATTCATTAGCATTTCAAAACCAAGTGAATCTTCGATATCTTCTCCCCTCTTCCTCCTCTTTCTCCAGTAATTTGTTGGTATGGCATGCTTGCTAAAAGGAAGCAGAGCATTTGACTAAGAGACTTCTTCAGAGTATGGTTGTTTCTCCTGGATGCTGTTGTCTCACCATTCTGAAAGGCTAAATCAAGAGGCAATAAAGGGGACCCAAAATTGCAGAAGAAGGAAGCTGCAAATGGTAACGTGGAATTTTTTCCCCCAGCTGGTGTGGATGTAGTTGGGTGATGGTGAGAAAGAGGCTGGGATGGTAAAAGTCAGAGATGGAAGGACAGGAAGAGTTTTCACAGGATCAAGACAATGCATGCAGTTATAAAACACTGTGCTACAAGAACTCCAGTCCTTGTCTCTTTACAGAAAGAAATAATCCAGCTGAAGGGAAATTTTATAGTACTTTTTTGTTTTAACTAAAATATGAATTTTCCTTGCCGCACTCACATTAAATTCCCATTATAGTCATTTGGCATTAAAAAGAGTGGTGTCCTAGCAGTTTTTCCTCAGAAGCAACAAAATCAAAAGACACCTTGTATAAGTGAACAGAAGCACAAGATAGCAAACCACTATGCAATATTTTCTGAAAAAATACTGCAAATATTGCTATTTAAAAAGAGGGGAACCCTGACCTGTCTTTAATCAAAGCTAGTTACATGCTTTGATATCCAGATGTTTTCTGTTTTAATCAGATTTTGATGATTTGATGCAATCTCTTTAGTGAAAGTCTGGAGAATGAAAATCTGACACTGAGCTGCTTAAAACCTCATCTCAGTTACTTGCCAGAAGAGTGACTGGAAACTTACTTTTTAAGATTTTAATTTTTGTTTTTGCATATCAGAAAAAGAATTTTGTAGTTTCATGTCTTGTATATTTGGGGTTTGTAGAAATTCTGAGAACTCAATTTTACAGAGTATTGCTCCACTGAAAGATGTTGCAGTGAATTCTAATAGCAAAATATATTAAAATATTTTTTACATAAACAAGTTACAACATGCATTTCTTGAGCTTCAAAAGAGAGCTACCTGTTCTTGACTTCACCTGATCTTGAGGACAGCAATAAAGGACAATCTCTGAAATACAATAGATGTTATCATGAAAAATTATAATTAAACATATTTTTCCCTTTTTTTACCCTGTGTATCCAATAAACTGGTATAAAAATATAGGCTTTGTATTACACCTTGAATCTAACAGTGAACCAAAGAAAGGCAATGAATTTTGAATTTGAGCCTTCCTCAAGGGCAGTTCCACTTTCTTGATAACAGAAGAGGTCTGCTTTTAAAGTCAGTTGGGCATACACCATTGTTTGCAACTGATTTAGGATTCTGCTTTGTGAAAGGTGCTACCCTTAAGTTTGACAAAGACTGCATTTACAAAGGACCAGCATAAATATTTGAAAATAGTAGATACTTGGCTTATTAAGAAGTATCTGATTAGTGAATGAGAGAGGAGCTACATTTAAAAATCAGGTTGTGGATAGAGAAGGGTCAGTAAACAATTATTTGTTTATGGAAATTCTAAATCTGTATAGTTCTGTGCTGATTTTTTTCTGTTTATGAGATATCATATGTTCAGTAATAAGGTGTGCAGTAGTATAGAATCTTCCATTCAAGAATCCTAAGTATTCAACAGATTAATTAATGTCACATCTTGACAGCACAAAACTGAAATTTCTGAATGGAAAATCAGAAACCTAGTAAATTCTAAGCATTTTATTTGACTCAACATGGGAATAGAGCTCAGAATCCTATATGTGAACCCTCTTGAATTTGAACAGCCCTATAAAGATTTCCATTTTCCTTCAGCTTCCTGTACAGAAATGTGGAAGTTCATTCCTGTTAAATATTTCCAGTGCTAATAAATTCTGGACAACTTTCCGGCATCTTTTTATGATTTACTTAATTTATTATCTTGAAAATTAGCCTCAAAGAAAATTGAGTTTGATTTAAGGGCTTAAACTTTGTTTAGCAAAATAAAACTCTGTACAGCATCTCTTCTTTCCATGCTCTGTATAACAGTGTGTTTCCAAAGGATTTTATATACTGTGTGCAGTTCCATGCTTCAGAACTCAGCCACAAAATTAATGGATAAGGGTTTCCCTAATGAATATCATAAGTATGGAAATCCCTCTCACTTTCATTCTTTATGTGTCATTAGGGCTGCTAGGAAGACTGACAGCATTATTCAGTTCCAGTTTCAATGGCAGTGTTATTTTTTCTGGTTGTGGATTCTTAAAACACTTTTTTAGCACTGAAGCGTATAAGAAATGTTAGCTGTATTCTTGCTGTATGATGAACCAGCACACATAGCTTGTCATGTAGTCATGAATGTAGTGTCTAGTACAGAACTTTCTAAATTGCAGTAATTAATTTTTCACTTAAATTCAGTTACATTACAGCTACATCACTGCTGCTGTCACAGTTACCTTCTATTGCTTCCTTTGTTTCCATGTATCGTGAGGACAGCCAAGGATCCTTTTGCAGAATTCTATATTGGGCCCTTTGTGAAAAGGACAGTTTAACATGCTTCTCAACATTATGTAAGAACTCATTCTTCAGTATTTTGGCTGCTAGGAAAATATTTTTATATGAGACAAATGTTTACATTATTTCTGTAAAAATTAAAAATTAAAAAATTAAATACAATAAATAAAGAATTACAGCATGTTTATGACTGTTCTCCCAACAAAACATAACAAAACCCAAGCTGCATGCTGCTATTAGGTTTTTAAAGGACGGTTCTTGCTCTGTCCTTGCTCAAATAACAGCCTTGCATGACAGCAAAATCACAGCAGCCAGTCTGTAAGCAAGAGCTTAATAATGTGTATTGTCCTGTGGTTTCTAATCTGTCATGGTCTAGATTAGTTATAAGAACATATCAAAGTAAATTACATTAGCATTCCTAGGAATGTTTTTTTTAATTTGTTTGCACGCTGTTAAAATGCTTTAATTGGTTTCAGAAATCTGTTGGCATAAATTAATTCGTTATGATGCTTCTATGAATAGACTGGATTACCTTCTAACTTTCTGTAGTTAAGCACAGGATGTTATCTAGTGAATACCTGGAATACATATTTTGCAGCTTACTAGGCAAAAGCTTTATATTACAGACGCACACACATTGTCTGTGCACCTTAGAGGGTTGCATGTATTATAAATGATTAAAGAACAGTAAAGACATATTTTGCATTGAAATGCTGAGCAATTTGTAGCAAACTGCAAAATATAAACTAAAACCTATGATGAAAGCTCTAGGCTAACTCGCACTTTCTGCTACAGTCAAATTGTAGCATAATTTAAAAAGAAAACTGGTGCAATGCATTCAGTGAAATTTCCATTAGATCTCTGCTATGACTGGGAGGTTTTTCTTGTAGGTGACTTCCCAGTCAGTGCCTACTGTAGTGTCCCAAGTTAACAGCTTTGAAAAGAAACAGCAACAGAAGATTCTCACTTGTACTGCACATATGTGGTAAAAGTAGCATTGGGACTTCCCTAGGCTATAAATATAACTGGAAGATGGCTAGGGATGGCAGAATGCCAGCAAATTTTGCTTCCGTAGTCTCAGAGTGCTGGGTTATGCCATGATGATAATTGAACTAGTACTAAAAAGGAACTATTCAGATTTTCAGTATCCCTAAATAGAATGCATTCACATCCAAATTAATGACACCAAGCAAAATATCTGTAAGAAAAATGAAAATCCACTGAAGATCTAAGGATATTTTTGCATTTTTTGAGGTTAGATATTTCTCTTCCAACAGAAACTGCTGCTAAGGCTGCTTATTTTTAAAGCAAAAAGTGGGAAAGCTTTTGAAAACATGAAAACACAATTCTTCAAAAGCATGCTTGTTTTCCCCAGCAAACATGAAAATATGAACCGCTTTCCCTTTCTTCCAGCCAAAAGCCTGCAGCCCTTTTAACATGGTGCTGTGCACTCTGGTGCTCTTTCAATCTGTGTGCAGGGTGGGCAGGTGTGATATGACCCTCCCAGGGGCAGACAAATTGTTTGGGTTAAAGGGACCTTAAAGATCATCTAGTTTCAACACCCCTGTCATGAGCAGGGATACCTTCCACTAGACCAGGCTGCTCAGAGCCCCATCCAACCCAGCCTTTAACACTGCCAGGGATGGGCCAGCCACAGCTTCTCTGGGCAACTTGTCCCAGTACCTCACCACCCTTACAGCAAAGAATTGCTCTCTAGTATCCAATTTAAAACTACCCTCTGTCAGTTTAAAGCCATTCTCCCTTGTCCTGTCACTACTTGCCCTTGTATAAAGTCCCTCTCCAGCTTTCTTTTAGGCCCCATTTAGGAACTGAAAGGCTGTCTCCTTGGAGCCTTCCCTTCTCCAGTCTGAACTCTCTCAGCATATCTTCATAGGAGAAGTGCTCCAACCCTCTGAGCATCTTCATGACCCTCCTTTGGCCTCAGTCTAACAGATCCATGTCCTTCTTATGCTGGAGTCCACAGAGCTGGATGCAGTTCTCCAGGTGGGGTTTCACGAGAGCGGAGTAGAGGGGGAGACTCGCCTACCCTGAACTGCTGGTCCCACTTCATTGATACAGCCCAGGAAACAGTTTGCTAGCTCAGGATATGATTGGCGAGCAGGTATAAAAGTCATTCTAAGGACGATTTCAGTTCAGCTGAGACCCTAGACCTCAGGAATTGAATGGAGGAAGAATCCCAGTGAGCTCCAGAGTCATCCATTTCAGAACCTATTCTGCCATCTATTTCTGGAAGGCGGTTTCCAAGGATGAATTGAATGGAGGCAACTAACAGCACGGCAAAAGAGTCAATCCCAGGTCTGTCTTCCCAGGATAGATGCAGAGGAATAGAAGGCTGCCAGGGTCAGAGCTCACCTGCTCCAGGATGTGAATAGCTGCAACATCCGTGCTGAGATTTGTGCTGATTGCGGAGGACACAGCAGTCTGCAGCTTGTTGAGCCACACGCTGAGCTCAAGGCTTTAATGTATGGTTTATATATAGCTGTCAACTTACTTTTCAAGGAAGTTATGGGGGTTAGTCTTTAAAAATGTGTAGAGAAGTCTCCTGCATTGAGGGATAAGGTATGAGGAAGACACCCTGTGAGGATAAGCACTGCTAGCAGAATAAGCCACTGTAATTTTCAGCATGAAATTGAACATGGTGTCTTTTTTAATGGCTTGAGCATGAGAAGTCTGGGAGTGCAGGGAGGCTGGTGTGTCACCTGAAGACAGATTATATGCTCTGAAGGTCTTCAGAAAGGCTGAATGGTTTCATTAGACAATTTTTGGCACTTCATGGTCTTCAGATTCCTTTTACAGTCATCAAAATATTATGAAGTATGCTGTATTTAGAGGAACGGAGGCTGTTTCAAAGGGACTAATTATCAAATATGCTGTTTTCCCTGAAGCCTGTTTCAGTTCATGATGCCCTTTGGGAACCAGGAGAACCTACATGTGAAGTTTAAATATAACTGCAGCCACGTTCTCCAGGTTCTTCTTTGGGGAGTGGATGAAACTGCTTCAGAGAGACAGGTGTATTCTCTTAGGACCAAACAGAGCATTTGAAGGGGAATAAGTACTTTTGCTGTCCTTTAAGTGTATTACAGCCCTGTTTCTTTTGGGTTTAGGCTATTTTAGACAGAGGAGTTGATAAGGAAAAAGTATTTAAACATTTGTGGAAAGGCTTTATAGGAGGAGTATTCTTTGTCAGATTTTATTTTGGTCACTAAAACCAGGAATGTCAGGAAAATTAAAAGAAGACTTGAGACATTTATCCATACCATCTTATTGTGAGTTTAAGCAGCTTTGGAATCAAGGTTACATAGATGCGAGGCAAGCAGTGGCTCCAGGACATCCTTTCATCAACTATAATGATATCTGAAGAGATAGGGAAAAAAGAAAATATAATGTTGATGGACCCAACTTCACCATTTTCTTCAAGTTATTCTAGGTTCTTCCTGGGTTATCAGTTTGCAAACTAAATCTGAATTCTTCTATGTAAATTATATTGGTCTAAAATACCTTAATGGAGAAAATAGGTGTGATTTCTAACCATGTGAAGAAAAGAGAGGAGAAATGAAATAAAATCTGTTGCTTTCAGCAAGGTATTCTAATCCAGCTCATTGCTGTGCCTCACAATCTTTATCATTCTGAAGTTTCTACAAGGCAATTAAGAAATTAATATCAAAAAGAATCATGTGCTGAAGCCATGTTATTTGGGTGTTGAGAACACAGCTTTATAATTAAATGCTGCTTCCACATTATCTGTGCAGTGTCTATCCTGTGAAGGCTAACAACTCAGAACAGATTTTAGAAAAATGTTTAAATGTATAATATGAAAGTACAAATGGATTCTGAAAAAGTAACTTGAAATCATCTTTGTTTTTTTTCTTTTTTCTTATTCTAATGTTGAAGACATTATTTTGTGTTTTTAAGTTTTGTAGGAAAAAAGTGAAATGCATCTCAAACTAAAGTAATTTGAGTTTAATATATGTACATTTACTATAAGTACATTTACATTTAAAGAATGGAAATGGATGAGCTGATTCTTTTCAATATACAGTGAAGAGAGTTTAGATTATAAGAACTTTACGCAAAGCTTTAATACAAAAAAGTCTTCCTATTGAGAGGCTCTGATGTGATTTATTCTTGTTTTGAAGGCCCTAAAACAAATCATACTTTGTACTTTTTATCCTTCCTGACTGCTCTGTGTGCTGGCAGGGCACTGTGCTCATTTCAACTGGAATATTTCATACTGATTGTTCAAAGGAAGAAAAGCCCTTACCAAAGTGTTTCATTTTAAGGAATAATGCAGTAAAAATTAAATTATCTACTCACAGCTAAAAGGAAACTGCTCAAACAAAAGGCAAATTTTGCTGCACTTAGGACACACAATACAATCCTGGTCTTCCTGTGATCTGTGTAAATTAGGAGAAATTTCACTGCCACTGAAGCTACACAAGTTTGCAAGTTGTTTCAATATCAGACTTATTATGATGAACAGTAACACATTAAAGTTAATGATGACATTTCACTTGACATTTGGTGGTTTATAGTTTCTCATTCAGGCTATTCCAGATAGTCTGTATCAATGGATGTGGTAAAGGGTAAAGAAGACTCTAGGAATAGTGATAGTTGTAAAGGTCATGATATCTCTGCATATTGAAGAACATTTGTTTAAATGAAATGCACTGTTATAGAACATCCTTTGGATATTGGGACCTACATAATTTCTGATATACTGTTTAGGTTATGCTTTCAGTGGGATGAGCATTTGAGCAATACAGTTTTCCTCCCTAAACTGAGAAGCACTAGCTATCTTTCTGCTTGTTTTTCTGTTTTTACATAAGCCATCACTTTCAACACTAAGTCTCATTAAGTCCACCCTAAAACCTGAAAAAAACCCAGTATCTCTTTATTATTATGAAAGCTATGTTCAAAGGCATCAAGCAATTGGATTCTTGCTTGAACATATAGATAGTGTTTAAATCTTAACATACACGGAGCCTGAACAAGATCTTATGTTTGGACTACATGTAAACTAGTCTAGATACAAATCAATAGGCTATATCCTCTTATTATATTTCTGGGAGGTGTCACTGGCATAAAGCAAAAATGCAGGCATTCCTGCCACATGCTAGGAGCTCTTCTGGATATGTGACAGCACCAGGTTATGTAATTAAATTTCTTTTTCCATAGTTTTTGTGTGATGGAAGAGAAAGAAAAAAAGATAAAGTGTAGAGTACCAAAACAACCCGTCCAGTTCAATTGTGATAAAGAATATTCCTTAACTAGTTTAGAAAGTGCCCTGGGCGAGTTATTCTCAAGGCAAAGATGTAGCCTGGAGGACACAGAGTGGGTAAACCTGAATTAGTGTGCAGTGTTATCACTGAAGTAATTTTGAAGTGAAATCTACTGATAATTCTGAGGTATGAATATGTGTCTCCCCTTCTTTCCAGAGAAGCCCACCTTGCAGACAGTAATGTAAAAATCACAGCTAGGAGAGTTAGCAAAACTCTGACCCTATATTTATGTAAACTCAATTCATATTTCCAAACGAATGTATCTTATTAAGGCCTAAGTATATTTACTCAGCCACAGTATGTGGAATCTCCTCTTCTGAGTAAAAATAAGGTTTTCCTTTCTCTTACAAGGTTTCACTGTCAGCTTGTATTTCTTTTTTTAGTTTTTCAGCTCTCCTGTTGGTGTTAAATCTTTCTGTAGAAGCTGCTGACAAGAATTCAGTGGTTAGTTACCCAGCCTTAGCATATGACTTTGCATTGCCTCAGGGCCCATACTGCTGTGTGTAAAATAAAATGTGAATTTCTCTCTCGTTAATATTATCACTAGTAGAAAAGTTCTTAATCTGTTTAAGAACAGCAAATAACATCATGGGAAGGTGTTATTTCAAGCAGAAAGTTTGAACTAGGAAGGGTTGTGTGTATATTACTTTCTTATTTTGAAGTTGAAGGACCTTGTAAAAAAAGAAAAAGAAGTGATTGCACTGGCTGACGTGATTTTTCTAAAGTGAAATGTCAACACTCTTGGTGGTTGCTCTGTACCAAGAACAAAGAGTTTCTTATCTCCAAAAGTGCTGGAAATGCATTTCCTTAACTTTTTTATGATTAAATGTTCCATTGTGTTGCTTTTTTTGAAGAAAGAAGCACGACTTCAGGAGTTTGATCATTCTACTGGTACAGGACGATCACTGTAGCCCATGCACAGAACTGTTAATATTGTTGTACAAACATGATAATGGTTTGCCTCCTCTTCCAGGTTGCTACAATAATTTTCCCTGAATCTAAGTGTAGTGAGCATTTCTTTTTTCTTTGTGTTATTCCTCCTGCAAGAAGACAACTGCATGCCACAGTAACTGCATGAGGCCTTTGGCTTTCCTGTTTCTTTCACTTCTTCTGATAATTCCTTGAGACGTGTGGGAGGACATGTGATGGACCTTTTCTCTAGGATGTTTTACTGAAATGAAAAGAACATTGTGGTTGCAGACTATCTAAAGACTTTTAAGCTCTTCAGTCTTTAATGTCAGACTGAGTTAATTATTGGACATTCATCTCTTCAGCTATTTATCTGCAGTATCTTTTTGCTTTCTCAACATTTAGACAGATTATTGGTAATTCTTCATGTGCTTTATCACTTGACACTCCAGACTGTGTCAAGCAAGTCATTCTATTACTTCCAAGTGCTCTTGCCAATAATTCCAACCTGCTTTCAGGCATGCTCCCAGACCAACAGCTGTCTTCCAGCTTTGTTTTGAAATGTCAGTTTTAAACTTTCAATTTTGTTTTCTTCTGGTTTACTTCTATATCATAGCTTACTAGTATTTCACTGAATATTACAAATTTTATTATACCTCACAAGTGTTTTTGTTTATTTAGGCATTTTAGTCTAGGCAGGAACCAAAAAAGAGTTTTATTATACTTAATGACTTTGTAGCATTAGTCACTATCTTTTTATAATATTGTCAGTGCCATTGTTTTGTACTATATTATGCTTTGTGTACTGTTATACCTCTGAAGCTCTTTCCTCAGAATTCTTAGTGTTTGTTCCCCTGATTATATATCTCAGCAGAGAGAAAAATTACCAAACTTGTAGATATTTTTGCTATAAATCTATTTACATGGATGTTAAAACAACATAGGTCTAGCATAAGGATCAAAGTAGACTTCTTGCTTGTGACTTAGGATGTGCAAAAAACTGTGAAAAATCAAATATTTTGTGTAGATATCAGAAGTTAAGGCATTCTGGGTCTCAGCAATGGTGATAATATTGTCTATGCTTGCATAATATTTATTAATTAGGAATTCGATTGTTGTTACCTGCTATTGGAAGAATTATAATATGAAAATTATTTACTTCCATTACTAATAAAGACTGTATTTTTAAAAAGAGCCCAAGGCAAGAAGCCTTGGAACTGTATTCTGCTGGGAAACATTGGAGAATTCTGTAGCAGTCTTGATATTAAGTCCTGAGACTCCACTTTTTGTTTAAATACAGTATAGAAAATAAGTGGAACTGAAAAAATTGTCAGATTAGCATCTAAAAATTTTACTGCAAGTTCCTGGCATACATGGATGTAGAAGAAATGCTATTTAGAAGGCAAAAGTAACCCACTCTTCCAGCTTAAAGAAAATCTCTCACAAAACAATTATATTTTGACATCTTTTCTAGGATTAGATAGCACACTCAAAAACTGTAAATTGGCCTTGCATGATAAGACTGCTTCACTCCATGTAATTACGTAACTACACTTCAGTATTTGAAACAGTAATTCCATCTAGTGACAGGTTACATTGCACACAAATACATCTTCAAAATAAAATAATTTTTAGAATATTCATTTCTAGAAGAGACTTATTTTTTTGACAACTGACCTAAAATATCATACTTTTCTTTGTTTTGTCTGTTTGGGTTTTTCTAAATGTTGCTGAGACAATATGCCTCTTTATTTCTCTCTGGTGACTGAGGCATTTATGGAGACTTATTTGTGGGCTAAGTACTGCCCTGAGCTGGTGGATTTGCTGTCCAGCTAGGTAGGGCATAAACACACATTCTTACAGCCTAAGGGTCTGGGTTCATGGCTTACAGGAAATTCCACAAAGCTTCCTGAGAAGCATAAATGCCATTTTAATGTAGGTTCAGATAGCCACTAGTTATTGGTCACACCTTAAACAGGATTGCTTGTGGCATTCATTTTCATTCATTTTTAGCCTTTTTTTGGGATGGGGTACCAATATGCGCATGCAGAGGAAAAAATTGTTGTTTAATGATCTGGGATTTTCTCAGGTTGAGAACAATTGAAAACACAGACTAGGCATAAAATATTTAAAACACTAATTTCCCCAAATCTCCTAAAGACTTAGCACAACAAAATCAATTAGTACAAAATCAAGATCTTCTTGTTTCTGGGCAGGACATTCTGCAGTCTAAAGCTTTCTGGAATTTAAAAATTAGATTTCATTTGTCCAAAATGATGATGTCATGTATGTTTCTGCAAATATGCAAGGAGCCTTATCTGGGACTTCTGTCTGTCTGTTGGTAATGGTGACATCAGGCACTGGTGGACACCTTTTGCATAACTTCTTGGAGAAAAAAAAATATTTCTAATCATCTGGCCTCTTTGGGTTCTAGACATTCATCATGAGGGAACTCAGTCTCATGGGTCCCCCATTGTAGACCAATGGCCTGCTGCTATCTTCTGGCTTAAGAGGCAATTCAAGAGGGTTTTCTGTTTCCTAGATTCCAAGCTACTGTAGGAGAAGTGGTCAGTTAAACAGGTTCCTGGTTCCTTGTCCTAGTTTAGCTGTGTTGAAGTGGGGAAGTTTAGCATTTTCTGCTACTTAATGCAGATGTCCCAGTATCCATTGTGCTAGTTGTTGTGTATGAAAAGACTCATGCTTCACAATTATCTGTGCAGGGACTTCTGGGCAAGGGATGCTCCAGTTCTACAGCTGATCTCTGTTCCTCGTGGAAAGCTGCCTGGAAAAACCACTGCCCACAGCACATTCGAGATGACTGATGCACTTACTAGTGCCTAGCTGCTGTTGACAGACATGTGAGGAAATGCCTGCCACTCCTTCACCAAGCAGTAAGGAAGCAGGCCTGCCCAACCGCTGGCCAGGGTCTCCAGGGCTGCCTGGTTTGGCGTCACTTCACCTCCTCACCCATCGAGCAGCACTGACCAGTGCAAGAATGTCGTGAGTAAGGAGAGAGATTTGGCAGGAGGGGAACTGGGCTTTTTGGAAAGCAGTATGTAGTTGTGTGAGAATGATGTGAAGATGGAGAAGGAGATCTATGGGCACCAGAAGGCATTCCACTGAAGGGGTGTGGAGGCAGAAAAGACAATTCTGGCAGAAGAAAGAAAAAGGTCACTGTCCAAATACACAGCGATCCTTGGTCTCCACAAAGTTTTCCAGATCCTTCCCAGCCCTTGATTTCTTCCAACCATACACAGTCCTCCTTTCTGTCCCCTACCTGATTCAGACATCCACAATATCTCCAAAATTTGACAAAAAAACTTGCAGTAACTATATTCCTTCCATGCCTTCTCCCTCCCCAGGCCAGACTCCTCACACCCTTTTTCACTGTTAGAAAACCACGGTGACACCTCCAGATCACCCCTGACACCTTTCTTCTTTCCTTTGCCCAGGGCACAGCTGCCCAAACTGCCTTCAAGAATAAGGACACCTGCTCTTTTGGGCAGTAATAGCCAGTTTTGCCTACATCTGTGGGCAACATTGAGCTGCCTCAGCTCTCCCATGTATCCCATTTAACCACCCTGTCCTGCCTCCTCCTCCTTGGAGAGGGCTATCCAGTGAAAAGTCCCCCTGCATGGTTGCCAGCTGGCAGCTCCCAGGCCCACAGCACACTCTCCTGGCATCGGGGAGGTCCAACAGCTCAAGTAATCACCTTTGGCCACATGGCACCACAAGCAAGAGATGGCTTGTCAGTGGTACTTGGCACAAGAGCAAATGGCAATCACACAGCAGGGGTTGACTGTTAGGTTGAAATTTTATATTTCATGTTAAATTAACCCTCATACAAAAGACAGGATCACACAAAATGCTATCAGAATATTTTAATTTTCAAGAGATTTTTGCCTTTTAAAACAAGTTTGTTTAGTGATCAGGGGCATTTTGCAATGACTACATGAGTGTGCTCCTCTCCTCTGTGACCCACTCTTCAATCCTCGGGTAAAAGGTAAAGATCTTTTTCTGACTGATGGTATATATAATAAGAGTTTTGAAACACTATTTCAGCACATCATTGAAGAATCTAGGCATATTCACCTTGGGCTCAGAGCTCAAATGAAGCAATAACAGATCTTGGTTAAATCCTGAGATTTCTGTCTTTGCATTCAGATTACATTTTTAGTGCTAAGTATATCGTGTGAGTAATAGAAAATTAGTCTTCTATAGAAAATAGGAACTTGAGATGATAAATGGGGAGCAGGCAGACAAATCTTAGGAGTCAAACCAACACTTCAATGTGGAGAAAAGGTAACTGAAATTGAGAAAGGCTGGGGATTACCTCAAGCAGCAAATGTCTTTTACTGCCCTTGTGACAAGCTGCCCAAATACTACCAGTGATTCTAAAAAAACACCTCTGTTTACATAAGCTGGATGGAGGCTTTAGTTTATCAGGTGAATTCTCCCCAGACTGTTTGTTTTGGACAAACTCAGTCCAAGTCAGAGCTCCTCTTCTCTGACAATAGTTCTGATATCTTACCCCACCAAAGCATGAGCAGCTCCATCCAGCAGCTTGGAGTCCTCTGCGAATGACTCCGTAGTGGCACTGGAGGCCACTGTGGTGAGGACCATGGGATCAGGCAGCAGGAAGACTTTCTCTCTGTGGAGATGAGATGCATTCTGCTACAGAAGGCAAGAAGAGTCAGATCAAGACGGGAAAAGACAGTAGGAACCATGGAAGAAAACAAGCAAGTGTGAGGAAAGTTCATGAGCAGACACAGCAGTTTGGGGTGGATGGGGAAGTGAAGGAGCAGAGGCAGGGAAAACAGTAATCAGTAAGAGGGAAAGAGGTGAAAAAAGTCTGCAGGAAGAGATAGATGTATAGCAAAGTGAAAATGAGAGGAATCAACATGATTGGAGGGTCCAGAGCAGAAGTTCAAGGGGGAGTTCCAGTGGAGGATGGCAGCATCTGCAGTTACACCCCACAGCCCTGTTATCCCACTCTCTGTAGTCTGGTGGGTTGCAGCTTTTTTTTCCTTTAGTGAGTACAGAAGATCAGAATGAGCAGGAAAAAGTGTTCCCCCACACTAAACATGTAACTTCTCCATCCAGTTAGTGACACGCTTTGCACCCTGCAGTGTTTTTCACTCGTACTTTCTCCCCACTCCCAAAGCACCATTTATTCCAGCCCTCCATCCCTGCAGACAGGCAGGGAGCATCACTGCATCAAGGTGGGGACAGTATCTCAGTGTCCTTCTTGCTAGAAGGGCCTCAGTTTGTGTTTCATGTCAGCAGCTTCTCTGGCCACAACAGTCTGCAAGCTGACCTTGAGAGAGGCAGCTTCTTTGAGCTCTTAAACTGCAGACCCTTCCCAGGATTTGCCTTACCACAAATTTTTAGCTGTATTTGTTGCCCTGAATGAATGGTCACACACATTCACACTTGTCCAATTCATCTAAATTCATATTTAATATTGTACTATCATAAAGATGTAAAAAAACCAGATTATAGTCAACATCAAAAGTGTACATTCCTGCTTGCATGAAATGGGAAAGGAATCCAATAATGAACTTCAACCTTGGAGTGTACTAGGAACCAGGTTTCTTTCTGAGTTGTCGTGTAGGATTTTTGAGGTCTGCCTTTGATGTGAAAGCTGATGGGCTGACTCAGTAGCTTTTCCCTTCCTGATCATTTTTAGCTGACATCCACCTGTGCCTGAAGAACTGTTGACCTGCTCAGCCACCTGAGATAACCAAAATAGGGAGGTCTCAGCACTTGTTTCCTCCCCACATTATTTTCATCAACACGGATCCCTTTTTCCCTCCTGATTCCATTCATGAATGGGTTCTAACTGCTGTTCAATGCACGTGCAATAAGCAAGTTCTCTCCTGTGCTCTTTATTTAGGGTTTTTTCCTAGTTTGCACTCCTGTTGTGTTTTTCACATGGCGTTTTTCATTAATGTAATCCTCCTGCCTTAAATGGCTTTCCTGTGAGATCACATTGCTCTCAGAACAATTACAAACACTGTAAACTGCATACCATAAAAAGTCTTCATTGTATTACACTTTCTCAAGCACGCAAGATTCAGACTGCTTTTAACATTTTAGAGAAACCGTGCACCATATGGGGCAAGGGAGACAGACTGCTTTGTCTGAACCTGCTTCCCTCTTATTTATTCTCAGTTTCATGCAACACTTCCCTGGTGTTTCATATACTGGGAAAACAATCATGATAAAAAATAAAATACTCAGAAGGTATGAAATGCCAAGATTAATTTTACTGTGGCAGTTTTAATCTCTTCCCTTTTGCCCTGCATATTTATGAAGTTTATTAAAAATCCTTTCTAATGCACAGATTAACATTAGGTCGCTCATTGAGTACTCAAGCCCTCTCATTATGAATGAGTAGCTAAACTTAATCCTCTGAAAACCAAGCAGTGAAAAAGTCAACACCCGTGTCATGAATCTATAACATTGCCTCTTTACACAATGCTTGATGTGTATTCAAGCCTTTACCCTCATTGATGCTCCAGACCTCAGACTTCAGGGTAAGTCGAGTACTTTACTAACATAGATTTGTGCTTAGATCAAATATAACACAAAAAGCTATCTACAGTTTGTCTGTAATTAAACCTAGCCATATAACACACAGAGCCATCTACAGTCTGTCTATAGTTAAACCTACTCACACAAAGCTTAGCACCCTCGGGAAACCATTATAACTTATTTTCTCTGACCCTCATGACTTTTCTCAGGAAATAGTGGAAGGAAGGTGAAGGACAACACTGATGAGTATGCCACATGCATCTGATGTTTTCTGTGGCCAGGAGATACCATATATTTATTTCCCGACCAAACATAAAATAAATACCAAACATCAATCAACACCAAAACTGTTTATTTCAGTTTCGGTATTATTTACTTGGCAAGCCTTTAATAGAAAGCAAAGCCTGAGTCTAGCCACAAGAATGAAATTTCTATATGAAAACCAAAGGATGCAGAACACAAACATAATAACATGAAAGTAGGATTGCTGGAATACTGAAAAGTGAATGCCTTAGTGTACAATTGTTTAAAAAAAAAAAATTTATAGTTTTATCCTGATCATGTGTTGACAACTCTCAATACAAATGCTATAAATTCCCTGTTCGTGTTTAGGGGTAGGGTTGAGGCACACATAGACCACACTTGTAAGTTGCTGACATTACTGTACACCTGTGGCTTTGAACAGGTTTGGCAAACTCGCTCACAGTGCTATGAGTTTATCAGTTCTTGTAGACTCAACAGAGGTTATTAGTTCT
Source organism: Eulacestoma nigropectus (assembly GCA_013397775.1). Lineage (NCBI taxonomy): Eukaryota > Metazoa > Chordata > Aves > Passeriformes > Eulacestoma > Eulacestoma nigropectus. The sequence goes on along the minus strand of VZTE01004033.1, from coordinate 6,109 downwards.
TGGGAAACTTTCCCACACTACCTTCTCAGTGTACATTTTTCCTCTCCCCTGTGGTTTTCTAACTATAGATAGATACATATTATTCTCATTTACACAGACACCCCCAAAAGTAACCCCACAAAAAGAGTTATTTATGAAGAAAAATTGTAGTAGAAAATTTTCAAGGTTTAAAAAATCTTTCTTTTCTTTCAGGTAAATTTATGAATATATATGTATATGAAAGTATGCAAACATGGAGAGAGCAAGTGTTTGTGTGTGGGCAGTGTGTTTATGTGTACAGTGTGTTTTATTCAAGTTTGAGTACACCATTTAAAGAGTCTAACGTATTTTGTATGGCTTTAAAAGGATCTGTTTTGGTATTCTATCCACTCTTTATCCTCACACCAATGAATAATCAACAAGGAATTAAATTAAAATCCAAACAACCTCTCCTGCATGTGCAGGAGGAAGTCAATGCCTCGTTCTGCAAGATGTGGATGTGCCCTGTGTATGAACTGGGCACATTGAAAGCCTATGACTTGAATGCTGATTTTTTTCCTGTGGTGGGCTCTATCCAACTCCTACTGATGTCAGTGGGCACCTTTACACTGAATTCAGCAGTGTTTTCAGCAGATTTTTAATCTCTTTGATTTTAATAGGAATGTGAAGAAATCATAAACCTAATGTTTGACCAGCTATGCGGTATTAAGTGTTTTGTTCCCTTGAAGTCAATTTGCTATTTACAGAATTTAAATTCAGAGCTCAAATAAATGTTATTTGCTGATACATAAACATGGTTTGACTCCTCAATGGTACAAAAATGTATTCAGCAAATCTGCTCTAGTCTTTGCAACAAAGTGTTTTCTGAAAGTAAAAGGCTATTTCTTAACAAGTGAAAAAAGCTTTCACAAAAAAAAAAAGTATTTATTAATTTATTCATTATGAGTCCATTTAGAGATCTGGAAACAATTTTAAGATTTTTAAGGTTTTCACTTTTTAAAAAAAGTGTTATGCTAACTTAGTCTTAAGACTGTGGGAAATCTGAACGCATATATCCCTTTATATCTATTCACATCTATTAAGTTAAAGCTTTAATATATATTTTATAAGGCAAAACTATTTAGGATATAAAGAATCTGAAAAGGAATGTTCATCTTAGTGTCAAATATCAAGAAGTGGGTTAAATCACCTGTTCAGTTGCATGGAAGACTCTGATCCTCTCTCCAGCTGATATCACTGACATGCAGGGCAATAAAAGTTAAACAATTGCATTGTAATGATTTATTCTCAAGTCCATATTCAGAGTTTCAGCCATGTGGCTGCCATTAACGTTAATAGGGGGTACACAGCCAAAGCCAATTTAATCAAGAACATTTTCCAGACTTAGAAACCTGTCATATGACAGAACATGCATTTTTGTTTTACTAATGAGATTATGGTTTGTAGTAGATATTCAGTGTATTTTAATGTGAGCAAAAAGAAGTAGGACGAAGTGTACACAACAGATGCTGGGAAGATTGTTACTGCAAGGAATGAATTTTCACCACCATGCAGGTTTTGGCTGGGTAATTTTCTTCCTAGTAGCTTGTAGAGTACTGTGTTTTGGATTTACAATGAAAATAATGTTGATAATACAGGATTACAGAATTGCAGATTGGGTAAGTTTGGAAGGGACCTACACGATGTTTGAGTTGTTGCTGAGCAGCGATTACATTAAGTCAAGGAATTTTCAGCTTCTCACACCACCCCACCAGTGAGGAGGCTGGGGGTGCACAAGAAGCTGTGTCGAGGACCCAAAGATGGAGACATGATCCAAACAGGCAAAAGGGATATGGCATCATGCTCAGTATAGTAATTAGGAGGAGAGTTGGCCAGGGGCATCTGCTCAGGGACTGGCTGGGCATCAGTCAAAGAGTGGTGAGCAATTGCATTGTGCTTGTTTTGATTATTCTAATTCTTTTATCATTACTATTACTCCTTCTGTCTCTGTCCTAATAAACTGACTTTTTCTCAACCCACAGATTTTGCTTTTTTTTCCCCAATTCCCTCCCCCATCCAACTGCAGGGGGTGGGGAATGAGTGAGCAGCTGTGTAGTGTTCAGCTACCTGCTGGTTAAACCATGACAACCACTAACAGCATGTTCTCCACACTTCACCCACAAAAATGCACTTGATGGGAAACAGGGCTCTGAAGCTGATGATTGAGACAAAGCTTAACACAAGCCTTCTAAGTCTTCTGAGACCAATGTGCCCAAGTTAAAATTGTGCAAGCTCTTCCACCTATTTGAGGTAGAGTGAGAAACGGTAATTCTTGCAACAGAAGCAATCTTCCTGCTTTGTTTTGTTTTGATTTCCTCTTTTGTACTGTAAAAAAGCACCTCGCTGGGGATGTCTAATATCCAGGAAGAGTGGAATTATCTTGTGAAGCAGTATGAGATCCCACCTCCTTCTTCCTTCATGAGCTGCTTAGACTGAAGGGAGACCTGTTTTCAATTACAACCTAACAGCTCAGTATGAACCCAGGCTGCAGCAGCTGTGACTGAAAGGGAACTGACCTGGACCAGAGCTAGGTGCATTGAAAGGGATGACTGGGTGCTGAAAAGATCCCAAGCTGATCTTTCTCACCTTCTTTGAGCTGGTGCAGACAGGACTAATGGATGTGAGACATGATGCCTCTTTAAAATTATCACCTTGCACAGAAACTTGAGGTGAATTCCTAGCAACGGTACTCGTTCTGTGTGGTGCAAGAAGGCAAAGGCAGAGGAGTGGAGAACATGTGTGTATTCATCACTTAGCAAAGGCCACCTGGCAGTACAGAAAAAGAACTGTTGACAGGTCTGCCTCAGGCGGTGGAGTTGGGACTGCGGAAGTTATTGATCTCTGTTGCGAACAACTTAAACTACTTTGGGGGAAAGATGGTACCAAAATATCGTCTTGTTTTTTTCCCTGAATTACATTTTAGAATGAAGTTTCATTTGCAAAAAGTACTTCCTATCAAAGAAGGAAAAATATACTATCTGCACCAAACAATTATTCCTGTATCCTGCTGTCCAAACTTCTAGGAATTTTTTTTTGTTTCACCTTACAATAGCAACCTTCAAATATGTCTTTGTATGAATGTAGTTTCCAAATCGTCAATGCTGCAAACTCTAAAATATTCCAAAGCAGAAGTAACATGAAATGCATGATACCATGTTTCTAAGTTGATAATCTAACTAATCCAATTTAATCAACCAATAATATTTCCATCACAGTAAACAATTAACACTGTAGTGCCAATACCCCTTTTTCTCAAAGAAAAGAGAAAATGAAATTTAATGTTCCATTGACCTATCTTGCATATATCAAACTATGAAATTAACTGAAAAAAGAGTGAATTGTCTTGTAAAGTCAGCAAGAGCTCCTTACAGTGTTAATCATAAATTATTTTAATTCATAAAATCTCTTTACTACATTCTGCAGCTGGTTGAAAACATTCACACTAATTTTAACTAATACGAAGAATTAACTTTCTAGGTTCACTGTAGAAGGTTATAGATTATATATAGACTATAGAAGATTAAACATGAGCTCATTTGATAGCTCTAATCTTAAAAAAAAAGCAAAGGCTTAACAGCTTTTCAGACTAATAAGAAAAAAAAAAGTCCGACAGGGTGACAAAACTTCCCTGAGTGTTTCCCTGTTTCATTCTTTTTTCCCCAACACCACATGAAAGTCTTCCAATAATTTTTTCCACCAGTTTATATCCAAATTCATAAGCAAGCCCTTTTTTTTATATAGCAGTAGTACATGGTTGCAACCTCAAATACTGAAAAAGAGTTGACTGCACTTGTAACATTAACCAGGGGGCAATCACTGAACACTGTAGCTGAATAAGGACTCTCCATCAACTGTCTCCCTAGAAAAGCCTCCCAAAAATTGTGTTTTAAAGATAAAGAGCATTTTAGTTGGATCAGCCATCTTTTGCTCTTCAAACTGCTGACGGCAGCCAATAGTGGCAACTATCAGATGTACAATCCTTACATTGACGAACAAACAAGCTGTGCTCTGACTCTACAGCTTCCACCTCTGTGTTTATATAAAATATCTTTGCAGGTGTGATAAAACAGGAAAAATCTCCCTGCTGCCTGCATCCTCATCCATACTTCACACTAGTCTCCGTTTCACCAGTCATAATTGTACAATTTTTATGACTGTACCTTATCCTGGCATCACACAGAGCATCTATCATCAGCATTCCATTAATGTACACTGTGGCTTGCTTTGCTGTCCTCTGCAGGTGAATGTCTGAGATAAGTCACATCCTTATATGACCACAATAGAAGGAATCTGTGTTCCTCTTTGCTGGCAGTCCAACAATGAGCATTGTCTTATTTTGTGCATCCACTCGGCAGCTCCTGACAGAAGTGCTCTATTACTGTGTACACTTACTGATCTCTAACATACATTTTAGTGGAAGATTTAAGTCCCATTAAATCTACTTGTAAGAAAAAACTGAACTGTACCTTATTAGGTGAAAATGAAATGTTGGCGGCATCATTCTGACAGAACTCATAGCAGGGATTTCATAAACCAGCCTCCTAGCATATCTGGAAAGGTAAGTGATTTTCTGCCCACTCACTTGCTTTGGCCCACAGCCACGTGACCTGTCCACAAGTTCCCCAGAAGCTGGGGGCCACTCAGCTGCCTGTGATGGCCCAAAATGGTTTCTCAAAGCCAAACAGGGAGATTATTCCACTGCTACGGCTTCGTTGCCTTTTTAGGAAATGCTGCCAGGTTTGGGCCTATGTGGTAGTTAAAGCAGTTACCCATAACTACTGAATTTAGGTCTTGCCACTACAGCTATATCATGGCCATGATTGGAGAGGGTTTTTTCACCAAGATAATTTACAGTGCAGAACTTCTGCAGGTTGTGAAGGTAGATAATAGGTGTGAGAAATAGGAAGGCACTGAATGGAGTATTCCTCACCTCAGTATGGAGAACGGCAAATACGCAGATATGTTCATTTTTTTTAATTGCTGAGAAGTAAATCTTCAGAAGTATAGCTTGTATCTTAGAATATAATCACTCACTCTCCTCTCCCTGTTTTAATGTCAGCATAAAGAAAATTGTGCAATAACACAGCAGGTGTTAAACATAATAATGTTCTACACTAGAAAAACTTTTGACTAGTAACTAAATTAACAGGAAATTGATGGAAAAGGTCTAACTGCTCTCCTGAATATCCAGATCTAAATGATAATAAAGAATGCTAATTCATTCCTCCCATTTAGTTTAGGTAAATGAGTTTCTGGGATCTGACTCAATTATTCTATTTCATTTCTGGAGATAACTTGGAACATGTCTAGATATGAAGGGATGCCAAAACACCCTAACCGAGACATTAATTTTTAATGCTCAGCTTCTCTGTTAAGTAATTTGGTTTATAGGATACAGAGATCAGTAATTATTAGATCTCAGTGAGAAGCTCTTTACTGTTCTTTGAAATTCCCTTTGTGCCCCTTGTTGCATTTAGACCAGTACGGATCTTTCTAAGGCTGAAAACTTGTAGATTGTTTTGTGGAATTCATTAACACCCCCAACTGTACTGATTTTCTGGTGCAAATAGGAGCCTTTCCACTGAGCTAAACCCTGCAAAATGTCTGAAACTGAGTTGCATATAGGCATCCCGTACTTTCTCCACCTGTGTGATGGAGAAATAAGACTGGTAGTATCTTAACATGAAAAAAGAAACACTGCCTGTTTATAATATATCATCTTCCTTTGCCTCAGATTGCCTCAAAGACTGTCCAGTGTCCATTCATTTGAAAAATGCACAAGGAACTATCCAACTTCCTTACTGATGTGTTCCTGGAAGTCTACATTGGTACAAGATGATTGGAATAAATGCATAAGTATTGCTTATAATTGTATTGTGAAAAGCTTCAATTACCTACAGATTTTTTTTTTTTTTTAAGGTATCACCTCAAAATTCCTTTAAGAAAACCTACTGGCTCCATATTCATGCATCTATCTGTCATTAGATTTACTCTACCATTTTAATGTGTAGGTGGTAGCTATATGCCTGGTGCTGCAGGAATTTACAAGTGACCTCTCATGCATAACATATCACAGAATGACTAGGTTGGA